>VZRI01007259.1:143204-167548 GCA_013397515.1 Upupa epops
TGCCTCAAGCCCGACGGCCCGCCCCCGGCAAGGCCCGCCCCGCCGGGGGGGGGCGAAGGGGTGGGCCGCCCACCGCAGGGGCCCGCGGCCCCGGCATGCGAGATGAGGAGCGAGGCAGATACCCCCTGGCGCGGTGCTTCGGGGCATTTCCGAGGCTCGGCTCTTCGGGCGAGAGAAGCGGCATCTGGCTCCCGGCCCTTCCGTGCCCCCGTGAGGAGGGAGGGCAGGGGTCAGCTGCTAACTCCAAAACCCCTGAATCTCATTCTCCCCCCCAGCCCCTGCCCCGTCTAACAAAGCCCCCGACAATATCGGGCAGCTCTGGCCCCCGCTACTGGGGCGTCGCGGGGTGTCTCGTAGGGCACGGGAGGGCGGGCTGGAGCGTTGTGTAAACCTCGGTAAGGGTGTAAATCCCAGGAGGACCGGACAAACGGCCCCGTCCCGCAGACTCCCACAGGGACACCGCGGGGCGGTGGGCACTCAAGGAGGTGGGAGCCAGCATGGCAGCTATTCCGGCTGGGGAGGACGCGGAGGAAGCTTCGCAGCTCGGTTACCGGGGGATCTGGAGCAGACGGGGTTTATTTTGCTTTTGTTTGGGATTCCCCCCGCCCCCTTACACAGTTTTGTGTTTTCTAGTCCTGGATTCCAGACAATATACATTCGGAGTGGTACATTCTCCACAGAATTTAATCTTTTACATTTGGTTCCTGTCCCATTCCGTCTGAGCCCTTTGCCACCTTCCTGGGGACATTTTCCTCCTCTCTTCCTGCCGGCCCGACACGGATAGAGTCTCACCGGTACCAGCCTGGCATGAGCGTGTGATGCGACTCTCGGGGAGGGCACACGGCGTCCCGGTTGGCTCCGCTGGTGCGGTTAGATTTTAGCGGTGAGAGGACTGCCACCCGGTACCGCTGTCTTACCGGCCCGGGCTGCAAGGAGCGCGGCGGCAGCACCTGCCGCAGGGAGGACGCTGGAAGCAGTTCCAGGCATCGCCGCGAAGCGATGAAGTGGCGAAGTCTCCCCGTCGGCGAGGCCCCGCGACCCTCCCCGAGCCCGCGCTGTCACTGCACCGGGCTGATGCTGCGCTGTGCTGAGGGACGGGGAACCTGTGGGTTGGGGAAGAAGATCAGGATAAGAAAATGATGGCTCCGGCAATTCGTTTCGTGGCATGGACGGGGTTGGGGGGGTAACGGGCACCTTCCCGTTGCGGCTTCGCTTGGCAGCCTAAGGGCCAGTTAGGGATTGGGGGGGGAGGCTTGTCCTCACTGCTCAATATTTATCACCCGGTGGTGCCAGCGACTTACTTTTCCACCTGGTTAAATCCCTCCGAAGGTAGAGGTGGGTTGGTTTGTGTGCGGGCGTCCGTGCGAGAAGGACAAACCGGCGCCGGCTCTTATTTTTCCGTTAATCCTCTCCGTCTCTGCAATTATATGTGGTGGCACCACGGGTGTTTTCTGTTTCTTGTGGATGCTGTGCAAAGGCACAGCGGGATTTCATGCCCCAATGCCTTACCGGGACATCCTCTTCGTGCCTGGGTCTGTGGAGCCTCTAAAGCTCTGCGACTGGGTCGCCTGCGGGAAGGGCAAAGGCGGTTTCCCATTTCCCCATTCCCAGACGGGAATGCGTTTCCCATAACGGTCCCTTTGATGGCATTTGACACAAAAAAACCCAACACAAGAACAACAAAACAAACAAACAAAAACCTCCACAAAAAATTCCTAAACAAAACAAACCCCAAACTAAACCCCAAACCCAGATAAAAAGGCATCGGGACGTTTCGGGAGAAGTGGAATAGAGGGAGCAACCTTCGGCGCCAGACTGCAGTTTGAATCCGAAGCTCTTTAGAAATCTGGAAGCATACTCGGCACTTTTATTGCTTGGTGTGGGGTTGTCGAGATTTAAACAAATAAAACAAAGCGACTTCCAGTCGGTGCTGGTGCCGTTAAGGACGCGTGGGGACCTGCGAGGGCCGGGCCCGCTCCGGCTGCCACCCGGGACACACTGCCTCGCCGCAGCCATCGCCTTTGGGAGTGTTTGTGGGGAGCGGATTTGGAAGGTCTGAGCTGGGCTGCAGCGGTTCTGGACGCACCTCTAAACACTCTGGAAACGGGGCTAACAGGCTCGAGGGTGGGTGGGCGGTTGAAATCGCTGCTAAAATGTATGAATCGCCCCGGACACTGGCGCCGTTCCGAGATGTCTCGGGGTTTTGCACAGAAAATCTTCGATGTCACGCGTCGGTGCCCCTGGATTTGAAGTTTCTGCTCGCTCTGGAAATAGTTGCTGCTGCTTTACGGTAGTTTTATTTCCCCTGGGGCACAAGTCTCCCATGCTTTTCTCCTAGAGAAAACTGAGATATCCTATGTTTACCTTCCCCAGCAGAGCTTAATGTCAGCGTTGTTTGTCGCGGATCCGGCTGCTAAATCCTCCTGGCAGCCTCGCTGGAGTCCCTCGTCCGGGAAGATCCTAATGATGTTAGCAGGCAATTACTGGTTTCATTTTTTCATTTTACCCAGATGTTTTTGTGTTGGTTTTTATTTTTTTTTTACATCTACCTCCTCTTTGAGGAGGAAATTTCGAAACTGAGCGTGGCCTCCAGAAGAAGCTGCAGTTTTACGCAGCAGCTTTCTTCGAGGGGACAAAAGACTGTCCCGAGTTATTTTACTGGACACAGGAGGCATTCAGACTTTTAGTCTTAAAGCCTGTGTTTGGGGGGTTTTATTATGCGTGATTCTCTCTCTCTTAAACAAAACTCTGCAGTTAGCAGCCTCTGAGGGACAACGGTTCTATTACTTTTAAGTTACTTTCTCCTACTAGGAAGCTCTGAGAACAGTAGAGAAAGACAATCTGCATTTATGGACGACGGACAATGATACTGTGTGGGGTTTCTTTCTTTTTTTTTCCTTGATAGACTTACCATTAGTTGCCAGGAAAAGCTGAGAAACGAGAGAAAAGCTCGTTGATTTTATTTTTTTTCTTTTGCTGTGATTGTAAGGATTGACAGGCACTGCACCGAGGAAAACATTGGTTTCAAAGTCGAAGGAAATAATGCTCAGAAAAGATTGGGAGAACTTGTCTGGATAGTGGCTGCATGGGGGAGCCAATGGCAAAGCTCCGTGAAGGAGCATTGGACTGTTACCTGGGTTGCAGCACTCTGAGTAATTGGTCGAAGTAGGTGGCTGCTGTGATACTGCAGTAACCACATAGGTACTGACAGAGCTGCCCTGCCCAGAGCTGGGTGTGACCGCTCCAGTAGATAATTTGGTTTTGGGAAACATAAATATCGACCAGACTTGCTGTAAGAAACTACTATTTAAGGCTGAGTAAGATTTAAAAAATAAAAGGAAGTGAGGAAGATGCAGTGAGTTTTTATAGATTTCTCTCAATGACATATTTTGATGTTTATCATTAAATTGCACCTCTGCAAAAGGTGAAGCAGCAAAAACTAGCTCTCGAGTTTTAAGGCTGACTACTGCCTTAAACATATTTCTGCATCCCCTGTGCTGTATCACACCACATCTCTGCTTTCGGTGCCTACAGAGGTCAATGAATGTACTCTCCTGGGTCGAGTGCTTCCTCCTGGCCCCTAGTCAAGAGATGCTACAAGTTTGTCCGGACCTCCCATGAAATGCATCAAATACTCTCCCTGAGAGCTGTCACTGCTCCGTAGGTGACACGGAAATACAAGTGAACCTCACTCAGCTCCCACAGCATCAAGGACCCTGGGCTATGCCGTCTGCTGATAAGGAAGAGGGCTGCTGGAGGAGACAAATCTTGCAGTAGAAGACCTCACTCTTAACTCTTTGCACCTTGGCACACTTCCTCTGTGAGCTCAGGCATTCAGGACAATTAATTAAATTAACAAAAGGTGTAAATTAGAAGTGTTTGTGAAGTGTATTGAGCCCAAATTTGCATGCTCTTATTCACAACAGAACTGACTACAACTGGATTTAAATGAAATCACTTTCAGAATAAAACAACACTGAATAGAATCAAAGCAGCCTTAGTTTTGGATGGATGTCTACATAGAATTGTTTGTGGTTTAACTAATCCATTATAAAAATTAACTCTATTAATTTTCCTGGACATCTCCATCTAGCCCTGCTTGTTTTGTCTGCCTGGTTCAGTTCTCCATCAGTAAAATGGAAATAGTGATTGCCTGCTAATAGCTTAAAGTCCTTATGTCCCAGGGTCTTCCTAACTGCAGCATTTTGCCTGGTACTCAGTGCATACATTCTGCTAAAGCCAGGTCCTATTTTTCCGCGGATGTGACACATTCTCCCCTGCTAGTCTTTCTCAAGGAGGGAACCTGGCTGAACATGACTGCAAGAGACAAGCAGCAGTAAGGGACTAGGGCCTCCTTGTATGTTTTGAACTTTCAGTGAACATCTTCTTGGCTTTGGCTCTGTATTTTATTTAAAGACAATGTATGGGCCAGGATTTAAGGACTTTCTAACTTTAGTAGTCTTCAACAGGGCTAGTGAGAACTAGGAAACTTTATTAATGGAAATGAGGCCACTTAATTACCTCACCAAAATACACGGGATCAAAAGGCATGGTTTATTGCACAACACAAATCCTGGACTTCATTTTAGAGCTAGATCTATTACAATTCATAGAATAAAATTATTGTATTGTAATGGAAATAGAGTGCTTACTTGTCAAAATGAGCAGACAAGAACAGTTTTTCATTGAAACTAATTTCTATTTAAATTTTCAGAGTGGAGCATAGTTTGATTCACCAATAACTGTGGCAAATACATTCTGTGTTGAAAATTGGAGCCTTCTTGATTTTTTTAAATAAAAAAATCACAGGGCTTTGGAGTAAAGAATTAATCTAGTTTTCAGCTCCTTCTTCCTAGTCAGCTTTCCTCAGCATTTTCCTTCCTTTCTTGAATATCTTCACTCCAAATCAGACTTCATTTGTGCTTTTTAGTTATCTGTCATGGGTGAATTTTGGGGGGAGTGGGACTACCCCCTAACATAACAGCTTGGAAACCAGTCATATTTCTGGTGCCTGCATCAGCACTGTGCTTGTGCTTTTTGCTGGTGGGCTTGTGAGTGTGCTTGGTTGCTCTCACTGCTGGCTACTTCACTCAGGCCAATGGGTGAAATCTTATCCCTTTTTTCTTTTCCCTTCAAATCCTTTCCAGTGAAGACCCACAGAAGAGTTTGGATCAGGGTCTTAAGTTTAAGAAAGAGACTGGTTTCCCCAGTCTAATAACTGCTGTGAATGCTTGCCTAAGCAGGGAACAGTTACTCTAAATTGCAGAAAGTTCTCTTTTGTCAGTCAGTCTTATTTTCTGAGTGAGAGAAATTGCCTCTGTCTCCAGTTGTGTTCAGTCTTGTGTCTTACGGCTGCGGGTGCTTAGACATGTATTTTTGTGATCCTTCAGTTAGTATCGTGTTTGATCCTGCTGAGCTTAAATCAGAAAAACTTTGTGTTGACTGACTATGACTTCTGCTTCAATAAAGAAACTGAAGAGAGCTCTGTAGCTGCTGGGCCTAGCTCCAACTTTCTTCTCACTTCTAAAAGAAAAAAAGGTATTTTTTCTTGTCAAGGGATTTTTGATCTATGGTCAGAAACATTTTCCTCTCCTCCAGAAAATTCTATTACTTTGCTAGCATTTGAGTTTTTCTGATTAATTTCATTCAGTGTATTTTTATGCTAATACATGGTTGGAAATAAACGTCACATTACAGGAAAAAGAGATCTGTCTTTCTCTTTGAGAAGAAAGTTTTGCAGATATGAGGACATGTCAGACTATTTTTCAGTGCCTTAAAAATTGTTCACTCTTCTTTGCAGTACAAGAGAAGGAAAAAAAAATCTGTGCAGACTGAAAGCTTTCCAAAATGCTAAATGCTTTCTTTTGCTCAATAAGCTGTTTTCTTATGGTTTCATTTTTATGACAGAGGTTAACCAAAGAGCATTTACAATTACTGTGAGAGAGCACTTTGCCTTTGATGCTTGCCAGTTCTGCATGGGTGTTAGTGCTTACCTTTGCAAGGAACAGTAGTTGCATTTTCACAGAATCACAGAATCTCTCTGGTTGGAAAAGACCTTTACGATCATTAAGTCCAACCTTTGACCCAGCACTGACAGGTCACTACTAAATCATGTCCCTGAGCAGCAGCTTCACAGGTCGTTTAAATCTCTCCAGGGATGGGATCTCCACCACAGCCCTGGGCAGCCTGTTCCACTGCCCAGTGAAGAGCCATGCTGTTCCCTGTGATGGGCTTCATCAGACGACCTGATGTGGCTAGTGTCACTTCAGACAGTTCTGGAGCTGTGGCAAATGGACACTGCCCCAGCCAAAACACCATGAGTTCCCCAGTTGTTTTTCTCCTGGCATAAAGGGCAAAACAGATGGTGTTATTTCACATTTCTTCCCTTCAGCTCCCAACTTGGTTTTGTGGGGTTCCCAAACATGAGGGCTGTGATGCTTGTCTTTGATGTCTGTTCAGTCACTATGCTGGATTTTTCAGGCTTAGCAGATCCTCCCCAGTGCAGAGCAGCTCCAGTATTCTCCAGGTGAAAATACAATAGCACTGCTAGTTTATCTCCTGTATTAGCTTTATATTGTTTCTGTGTATAAGAATAAACTGTAAATCTGAGCAAATCTCAGGTGCCCCCAGGACTGTTAGGTATATTTATGTCCCTAAACTGCCAAAATATTCCTCTCAGCCTTGGAGCTCCTGCTGGCTGGGAACCCCACATGGTTCTAGGGCATGTGTGGTATTTTTGGAGAGGTGATGTGTCACAGCAGTGGCACTTGGACTCCATCACCCATCCACCTCTATGGAAGATTCAAGTTTCTGCAATCAGGGGGATTTTTCTTCCCTGATAGGGGAATTCCAAGCCAGAGCTACAGCCCACTGGCTCTGTCAGGGAGGAGGGAGGTGAGAGGGATAAGCTCCAGAAATCTCTGTGGTGCTGCCTCAAGCACGAGATTAATTAAAATTTAGAAGACCTGGCAATAGCAGTGAGGACATGGCTAAGACACGGGTCAAGCTGCACCAGGAGAGGTTCAGACTGGATATTAGGAAAAACTTCACAGAAGAGTGGTGAGACCTTGGAACAGGCTGCCCAGGTTTTTGATGGAGGCACCATCCCTGGAGGTGTTAACAAAGTAGGTAGACATGGTGTTTCATGAGATGTTTTCATGGTTAGGAGTTGGAGGGTGGATGGTTGGACTTCATGATCTTGAAGGTCTTTTCCAATCTTGATGATCCTATGATTCTATGACAGCAACCCAGAGAGCTCGAAAAACACAGCCCAAGGAAACAAGGTGAATCTTGAGAAATTGAGTTGTGTCCCATCAAACACTGTGGCACAGAACATTTATAATACAGGGAGTTGTTAAGGCAGCTACTGTAGGCACAGCATGAAGTGGCCATGCACTTGTGGGACAGGTGTGCACAGGTAACAGACAAGTCAATCCTCATGATATGGTCAGTCACCCCGTCAGTGACAGAATGAAGACATTTGGCTTTTTCTGAAAGCTTGGGAAGAAATAAGATGGCATGGGTTACCTTCCACTGTATTGTGGAAGCGCTTACCTTATTGTGTTGTGCTTGTCTTATTGAAATCACAGTTCTCAATTCTGGATGTGCCTTTTATAGGGATGGTCAGACGGGAAAGATCTGGAGAGGAAGATAGCTGTAGAAAGAGAGCAGAACTGGATTGCTAGGGACAGGAGCAAAGAAAAAGTTCTTGCACCCACACACTTGTTTCTCACCTTCCCCATGGCAGTAGGAGACACTTGCTCTCATTACAACCCCCCTCCTTTTTCACATTCATAGGTTCTGACTCTTTAGTGGAGGAGAACTAGAGCCCTTCAAAAGCAGTGGAGGAATGTTAATTTTCAGTGCAGCCAGATTTGCAGTCTTGGATTGGCCTGATTTCTGACGCTTTGCTGGTGTTTCATAGTTGCTGGCAAACATGACTGGAGAAGTATTTCACAGAGTGTCTAAGGGAGAAAAGAAAACATCCTAACAGAACACACTCCAGGAGATTACTAAGAAAAATACACTTTATGAACTATAACTTCTGTTTTATTAAATACAACTCTACATCATACACACAATTGTAATGGATGAGAAAGCGCACCACTGACATTTCTTTCCCTACATCATTAGCACCTTGCCCAGTAAAGATGTGTTCAAATATCTCTTGTGAGAGGTATTATAAGACTTAGAGCCTAGGCAGTGATGAGCACTTGTTCTGAAATAATGGTCTAACTGATCTGTTGCTCTTCTACACTTCCCTAGGTTTGAGTTGACCACTCAGTGCTTTGTCCAAAGACCTCTGACATAAATACTTTTTTATTGACTTCTATATGAGCACCATTGCATAGCCTAGTTATTAATCACTTCATTAACCATGAATTAACTAAATTAATAACTAGCTTAAAAATCTGATCTTGTCACTATGCTCTAAGTCAGTTTTGAAGAAGGGTAGCGGTTCATGCGGAAACAGTTTCCTTGTATTTTTTAACAGATCGATTGCTCTTCCTAGCCTTTCAAATACCCAGACTTAGTGGCTCCCTCATAAAAATTATAATTGTTCAAATGGCAAAGCTGCAAAACTCCAGTTCAAAGGGTGAAAAGTTTGCAAAGTGTTCCAGCAATAATAAATGTAAATTTTGCTGTGACCACTTGGTGTCAGAGCTAGTTAGTTAGCTCCTTGTTCTAGACTTGGTTTGAGTGTTAAAAAAACCCAATAATCACATTTAATCTTGATTGTCTGTGACCCAGAAGACCAATACTAGTTCTTATTCTCTCCAGGTGAGCTCCTCAGAGATAGCATTGAAAGGTCCCCAGAAGATGACAGCTTTAACAACTGTATTCCCTCTGAGAGAGGCTGCCTTAGGGGCAAACGCAGGCACCCACACAGCTTGGGACATTTTGTCCTGACTGCAAACTTGTTTTGCTGACAGTGTTGTGGGAAGGCAGGCGAGGTATATCCTGCTTGCTATACCTGAGATCAAGCAAGAGGGTCAGTACCAGCAAACAAAACTATTAGGTGATACAGGCAGAGCCTTCAGGAGCTCCTGTGCAAATCCAGAGTCAACTCAGGACAGCTTTTGGCTCACTCTGCAGCATAAGCCTTCCACCTCTTTGCCAATCTGCTAGTGAGAGGAAAATACTCAGCCTTTGAATGAGACAACTCCAGGTCTCCAGGGGGAAGCACATTTTTCAAGAATTCCTTGTGAGGTGAAACACTTGGAATACATTTTTTTTCTTTGTAGAGAGCTCTCTCTGTTCTGCTCTTCAGTTTGGTGACCCTGTAGTGAGTTACACCCAGCAAATGGGTAATTGCTTGGAACCAAGGCTTGGAAAATCTTTTGTGTTTAAATCTGTACCTAATCAAGTATCTACCCACTCTGTGAGGAGCAAGAACATAGAGCACGGGGGTATTTCACATCAGCAGAAATGAATGGTGAAGTTTTGGTTTTGTTACTTTGCTGCCACTTAAATTCCATTTACCAGAAGACAGGTTTGGAGAGAGGATGCTTCTGAAGGGGCTTTAGTGGGTCACATATCAGAGTTTGCTTATCAGAAAGGGTTGCAAAAAGGTATCAAAAAGGCTTTATTAAAGGGCATTTATAGCAGATTAGTCAATGATGTGAATCAATCCCATTTTGTGATCTTAAAACCTTTGACATGACAGGATTTATAAGGCAGGTAGTGTAATAGTTTGAAGAGTTAGTTGTTGAGTTGTGCAGTTTCCCAAACCAGCTTCACAATCAATTTTATCTGTGGGAGATGAAAGAATTAGATGAAATAATCTTGGAGGTTCATGGGACTCAGGCAAATGCAAAACAGACATTGATGCCACCCAGCACAGATCATCTGTAAGTCAGGCATTGATAATAACCCACACTGCATAGTCACTGGAGACAAATGTCTTCTCCAGAAGGTAATTTGCTTATCACAAAATGGTCCCTAAAATTACTCTCTGGAGATAGCCATCTTTCTCCCATAATAACAGAGGGAACCTTGGTAGCTCTTTTAAACTGGACGCCTAATGTTCCAACATCTCATACCATGCAAGCTGTCTTTGTTTGATGCTCTTCCAGTTACCTTTCTGTTTCTTTTGCCTGTGCTTTCTGATTTCTTATGTTTTCTCTCATAAGATTATATTGAAGCCAGTCATGCTGCTGTGCAGCTTGCCAGGTTCAAGAAGGGAACAACACAGAAGCAGAACCAACACAGCAGAAGGGCTCTGCATTTTAATTAGACTTCTTTTAGATTTTCTGTAAACCAAATAATTTTTCCAGAGGATTAAACAGGGGTAATACATTTGCAGCACTTGCTTTTGTGAAGGGATTTAACTTTCAAACTCAGTACAGTGTTGTTAACCACCTAAAGGCAGATGCTGAAGTCGCAATTATCATATGTTGTGCATCTTGGGAATCCTTTCACTCCTGGCTTGGTTGTTAGCTTACAGTCACAGTTACAGTGACCACGAGGCTCATAGAGTGAGAACTGCAACCTCTGGAGGGAACCCAGCAATGGCAAAAACAGACAGGTTTGCTTTCCACAGCTTGTGGAGCATGACCCAGTCTCTTCATTATGGCAGTAGTGATACTTAAAAGCACAGAGAGCTAAACTGTCTGCCTGTAAACAGAAGTACTGCTTCAACTTCCATCAACTCCTTACGCTTTCAGAGCAAAGCAGAGCATCATTCTTGGCTCTATGCATTAAAAACATGTAGCATTCTGCATTCAGCCCTACTAAGATGGAGCTCTGGAAAAGAAGAATGTAAGAAAGAATGAGTCAGATGTTGCAGCTGCAGAGACACCCTTAAGGCATCACTAGAGAATACTTGTGTATCTCTCATCAACAGCAATATGTACAAATCAATGTCAAACCCATCAGTGGATCCCAAATCCAGGCAGCCACGGATTTCTGCCTGCCTGCAGACCATCAGGAACCCTTGTCATCACATTCTCAAGGCAGAACATTATACAAATGAGATAGTTCCCATAGGCCAGCCCCAGACAACAGAGTCCACACTTGGTTTGTAAAGCAGCGGAACAAGAAAAATATTAGTTTCTTCCCTGTTCATAGCTTTCACATTCTTAATCCCCGAATTCTGAAGACAGCTACTCCATGGGGCTATCCTTATTAAACAAAACCACCAGCAGGTCTCCCAGGGCAGCCAAAAGGGTGGAGCTCGTAAGACATTCAGTCTTTAATTATGGCTGGGTGTTCTGCACACATTTATCTGTGAGACAGAGAAACAGATCTGTGTTCTTTAAAGCAATAACAACAACAACAAAAGGTAGGTTGATGCTTTGTTGCTCATGTACAAATGCAACCACAGAATCGTAGAATGGTTTTAGGCTGGAAAAGACCTCCAGGACTGTTGAGTCCAACCGTTAACCCAACTGTCCGAAGCTCACGACTAAATCATGTTCTTAAGTTCCAGATCTACATGATTTTTAAAAATGATAACCCTATGCTTTTATACTTCTTACCTATTGTGTCTTTTATAGATTCCTAAGCAGTGAAGATACAATCATTTGGTCACAATTCTTTGTCTTTATTGTGGACAAATGAGAGATGAGAAATATGAGAGATGTGAAGCCCATCTACACCTCTGACAGGTTTTCTGATTGGGGCCCAAACTTTGCCATCACTCAGGTGAAGTGTAAGGCATAGCAGTGCTGAGCAAAACCAGAGCATCATCCAATGATTTGTATGGTGACTACACATGGGATAGAAATGGCACTAGATACTGCAGAGATTGGTAAGGAAGATACATCCATAGCCAGAGTTTTGAGCAACTGACAAAGGCCATCAAGATTTTGCAATAGAGAAGAGCCATGTGTTCCTCAGTGATGTTAAAGATAAAAGGGAATATTATAATTTTCAGCTGTTACTAGTGCAAGCCATTTCACAAACTCATGTCAGCCAAGAAAAGGAACAAACACAAGCCAAACAATTCTGTATAAATCTTCCTACGTAGCCTGTACATTTATACACGTCTATCAGAAGCACAGCATTAGATCATTAGACAGACAATTGCCTTTGCCACAGGATAACAGATTCTGTAAATATGCCATGTGCTTGACCCACCCAACCTAAGGAAAGGATTTATTCTGAAGAATTTTTCAGTCACAGACAGTACGAAAATCTAATGACCTGCAGCTTGGAGCTGGGAAAGGGATGGGTAAACTCAAACCAAAACACAGAATTTGGATTAAATTTCAAACAGGAAAAAAAGTTATTTAACTATAGGAGGGAAAAGTCTAAAGTTACAGCTTTTAACATATGTCACTAATGCTTTGTTAATCTTCATCAAATATGTCTGTGTCTTCTCTTGTAAAGTCACAGTAGCACCCACTGGTACATATTGGTGGCTGCTATGAAGTTGTCTTTGTCTTGATATTCCCAAGATGACTCTATCTCTGTAGCAAGCCATTCTCTCTCTCCACTATCTGCTGTTAACAGCAATCCAGATGACTCCTAGACTTCAAATATTTCTGAAAAATTGGAAGAGCATCCATGGCTCCGTTCTGCAATGGGAAGAACTGCAGCACAAAGAGATAAAATCGTTTGTCCTTGGCAGGAAGCCACTTACAGAAAATTTGCTTCTTGTTTGTTTCTTTCTCCCGCCTTTGTATTGCAGATATTTCTCAGATTTTTTCCCCCTCTCTTTCTTGATGGTAGTCTGTGTCTATTTTTTTTTTTCCTCCCCACTCTTTGCCTTATTTATTGAGGTGCCTGTACTTTCAATTACTTCTCCCTACAGGTTATGTCATAGGCAAAAAACCTCTCCAAGTTTGCACAAAGACCCCACTGAAACATCCAGCATAACCAAGTCTAGGTATACCTTGCTCTACTTCTGTCCCCCGTTTCTCTCCCCTTTGGATTCACTTATCCCTACTTCTATCCATTTTGCACTAAACTTCTAATCCTCCCTCCATTCCCTGCTGCTGACTTCCTATTTTTTTTCTGTCTCTCTTCTCTTTTCCCACCAGCTGGACATAAAGGGACCAGGATTTGAAATACCAAACAATAGCTTTTCAGATCTTGGTATGTTTCCTAAGGACTTCACAGGACTGGAGTCTATGGGAGGGGGAGTAGCCTTTTAAAAAAATAAGTAGATGTTCCTAATCATTGCCAGGAGATGCACTAAAGGGAGCCTGGTAGGGCTCAGTCACAAACAGGGAGTGGTATTTTCCTTGCCATGAGCCCAGTACTGCACTAGCCAGCACTCTGAGTCACCGGGGGGAGCTATGCTGGGAGAAATCATGCACGATATTCAGTCCAAGAAATCAACCTCACAAAAGCCATTGGCCTGTTTTGGAGAATATCAAGTATCAGCACAGAGTTCTAGGAAGGTAGAACTCATTATGGGGGAAAAAGCATCTGCTATGCCTAAGTAGAACAGTCTTCCTTAACAGTATCTCCCTGGTATCCCTTACTACTTGATGTTAACATGCTCACAGTGACCCAGGGTCGTCTGCTGAGCAGACTGGTGGCATATGTTCAGAATGTCCCTACATTCCTTTAAATAGTTCAAGAAATACTTCCCTGATCTCTGTGCATTTTGGAGATACCAAATGATAGCCAATAAGAACAACAGCAAAGAGCTGGGAAAGCAACATGTAGACATTCTCCTTTCCCACTTCTCTGCCCTTGCTGTCATTTGTGACAGCAGCACTGTTTATCAGTTTTCACAGAAAATACCCAACAAAGCTCAGTAAAGCCAGAACGCCCTGAGGTGTTCAGTAAGCAAAGTTCAGTGCCCGGCACGCTGTCACAGAGTTGGAAGTGGGGGGGTGGGGGTGGAATAAATGATCTTATTCTCAGAATGTTCCCTTCAACAATATAACAGAAGAAGAAAGAGATTCTATAGAAAATTTTGGGAGAGCTTTTATCAATCTGGCACAAAAAGTAAGAAATAAAAGAAGGACATGCTTCTGTCTCAGATCGCTATGATGGGTTTCAAATCAAGCATTAATGGTGCTGTGCTTACATGGGAACAGATGTCCCACAGACATTCAGGACAGGTTCTTGCTTGCAAGAAAAGCAGAAAATAAGAGAGAGCATCCAAAAGGCTGCTATTTGTGTATTGTGCATACAACAGAGAATAACTTGGCACAGAGTTACCATTTGTTGCTTCATTTAAAGCGTGATGTGCAAAGGAAGTCACAGAAGAGTAACGTAACAGTAACACAGGTCGGTTGTTGTCAGTGCTTCACACATATTCCCTTCACCACTAGCACTGCTGAAACATCATGCGAGCTAATCTACTCAATGGAATGAGAAACAACACCATAGCCAGGGCACCTCTTCATATGCCTCTCTAATCATGGCAAGTCTTTCTAAAATCCATGAGTGAGTTTTCATCTTGTGGAATGCAGTGCATATAAACTGACAGTGGGGAGACTACGTGATAAAACCTCTCAGTATCAACCATGACAATGATTTCCTTTTATCTGACGATTTCTGGGTCTGTGGATTAGGGTTTCTAAAATTTGTCACCAGCTCTGTCACAGATTTGAGCAAAACAGGTGTTTTCTTCATGGGGTTCTGATGCCCTTCCTTTAAAATGAACTTTACAAACCTCATCTATCCTAAGCTGAACTGATAGTACTCATAGGTGGGAGCCTAGATAGCACTAGGTGATGCTGTGAGACCAGCTCCCATCCAGGTCCATGCCTGAAGCATGTCCCAACTCTTCACACTGACTGTTTGGAAAGTCAAAACAAGACTCAAACATTCAGCCTCCCTCCCTCATGCCCTTGGTCCCCAGGGAAGGAAAGGCACATGCTCCAACACTTCCCAACAGATGTCAGGTCTGATGAACTAACGGACCAGAACACCAAGGAGAGGGAGAGGACTCTGTACTGAGGCTTCCCTTTCTTCAAGAGTAATGTGAAAGAAGCCACCAAACTAGCCCTACAATCACATTCCAAAAAGAGGCTCTGTGAACACCTGACTTCTAGGGGAGCAGCACTTCCCAAGCATCGCAAACAGATCCGCCCAGG
Source organism: Upupa epops (assembly GCA_013397515.1). NCBI lineage: Eukaryota > Metazoa > Chordata > Aves > Bucerotiformes > Upupidae > Upupa > Upupa epops. The sequence continues at coordinate 158,207 of VZRI01007259.1, forward strand.
TGTGTCTCACATTGCAGGCATGGGAGATGAATGCAGCCTTCTCAGAACCCTCACACAAGGCCCAGAAAACAACTGAGCCGGTCTGACAAAACATAGACGTACCAGATAGTAGGGCCCTAGACAGAAAAAAGGAAGGCATTTGAAACCCTTCTGTTTAGGGAGCATTGTGTCCTTTTGAAATATCTCAAAGACAGCCTTGTGCAGGCTTTACAATTAGCAAGGGAGAGGACTGTGAAAAAGAAATAAATAAGGAAATGGAAGGAGAACATGAAGAGCATTTTAAGAGGTTGGAGGCAAACCCTCCACCACAGAGAGTGGGGAAAAAAGAAGCTAAAAATAGGAAGCATGAGACTAGGCTCTCCAAAAGAGAGTGGGAAGGACACTGTGTTCTGGAAACTGGTGCAACCAATCTCAGATGAATGTGCCAAGGCTCTTTTACATTCTGTTGGCAGTTGCTCAAGGCTGGCACAAAGTTCACACCAGGAAAGGTATCACCAAGTAGGCAGTGCCCTTCACTGGGACATGCATAGCCAATACAAACTCCAGAGGGGCCAGAAGTAAATGGCTCATTAGTTAGTGACAGAAAATGATAAAATTAAGATCATCCTTTATCATCAGAGGAACTGACAGAAACAGAGTCTTATATACTTGGATAACTCCAACAAAAATACAGGGTTTTTTTCTATGTACTCAGTGTCAGTTTATAGCCATTTGTTCTTGTGCTTATATTGGCATTTAGTTTCTTCTGAAATAGCTGTAGTGAGCTTATCTTCTCCCCCCATGTGTTTATAGAGTAATTATAAAACACCCCCCCCCCTCCAAGCTAACACACCAGCTTCTGCTGCTTTCTTATTGTAAATCAGATCTGATTCTGTGATCCTTTTCCACTTCTGCATCTGCTCTCGTTCAAACTAGTTTCTCTTGGAGTGGGGTTAACAGAGTGAAGATGACATTTCAAACAGAAACTCACTAGCACCTTGCAAAGTAATAGTTCTCTACCTGCATCTAAGATACCATACCTGACAGAACAACCTGAGAGTAAAGAAGTTGTTTTTGTTTCCAAATCACACTATTGTTTCTAATCCCATGATTACCTCTCACAGAGACTCAGTTTATAATAGACGTTCCAATGCAATGATATTCTATTTGTACTGTTAAATTCTATCCCATTTCTGCTGTAGATATCTTTTTACGATGGTCTGATCTTCATCTGTATTGATGAAGATGATGTATGTGAGCTTTCTCTGTTTTCATCTGTATTGTGCTTCCCTATTTATCACAGCCAGTTTTCATTGGCTTCTTCCAGTTGTCTCCTCCCAAATCATGAAACAAACATATTAAGTGGCAGCAATGCCAAAACAGGGTCTCAAGGTACCTCCTTGCAGCTAAAGAGGTTTCTTTTAAGCACAGCATGTTGTCCCTTCCCTTTTATGTGCAATTCAAGTATCTCGTATTACCCTGTCTCTTCCAATCTGACAGTTTTCAGATAGTACAGTATCAGATGCTTCACTAGAGACCAGGAATGCTGGACATACAAAGTTTCCTTCAACTAGGAAATCACATATTTCTCAAAGAGAAATTTTACATCAATATGGAATGTTTTCTGCAACCAAGGCAATGTTAGGTCCTGTTTTCTATTTACCTCCATTTCCTTATGTATTCTGCATGTGATCAGTAAGCTGTGCTAGAACTACACTCCTCTGACTGGTTTCACAGGCAATGCTTGTGCCCTGACTCAAGTACATGGAGAGGCCATGGAAACTGCATGTTCCCCACCGTGTCTTACAATCCAAGTATCAGGATATACTTTCTAAGCAAATACACGGAGGTTGCTCACCAATCAAGCTGCACATAAGTTCTGGAATTTCTTGTCTGTACATGTTGTATCCTCATAGAATCATCTAGGTTGGAAAAGGCCTTTATGATCATCAGGTCCAACCACTAAACCCTGTCCCTAAGCTCCAGATGTACATTACTTCTAAACACATCCAGGGATGGTGACTCAACACCCTCCCTGGGCAGCCTGTTCCAAGGCCTGATGATCCGTTCCAGGAAGATGTTTTTCCTAAAGTCCAACCTAAACTTCCCCTGACACAACCTGATGCCATTTCCCTTTTGTGCTGTCACTCATTAATTGTGAGAAGAGACCAACACACTCTTCTCTACAACCTCCTTTCAGGTAGTTGTAGAAACCAGTAAGGTCTCCTCTCAGCCTCTTTTTCTTGTGGATGATTAAAGTTAAAACAAATGAAGGGGCACAGAAATGAGTCCATGAAAGAGGAAGCAAATGAAGGTTAATAACTACAACCCTCCCCACACTTGGCATATCTGAGCCTCTGGTTCAGAATCTGCTGAAGACTCAGAAAAATCCTTAATTGGGAAGATGATAAGGTTTTTGGTCTGATTCAGCCAATTGACTCATATTCATGTAATCTAACATATTGTATGTGAGTAGCTTATCCAAGTGTTATTTCCACCACACTCATTCTAATATACCTACCTCATTCACTTCCCAACTTTTACCTCATGACCATCATCATCATTTTTTTGAAAGCTAAGGCAAAGTGTTTTTACACAATACTTGGATTATCTTTAGTCCTGAAATATCCTCATCGCACTACAGACACTCCTTTTATTTTGTTTTGCTTTACATTTCATGTTTTACCTGCTGCTGTTTAGTGCCACTTAGTTTTCTAAGGTAAGAGTTTGACTTCTGAAAATTCTCACTTTATCTCTACATTTTCTAAGGTTCAGAAAAATATTTATTTCTTGCAACGTCCTTGCTCTATTCCTTGCAGCCTTCGGGTTTCATTGATAAGTTCTCGTTTGATGCAACAATTCATTAGGCCACAACTGAGCCCCTTTCTGCAAGTTCTTCCCTGTTAAAGATGAAATGGATTTTACATCTTTGAGATAGATTTTACACTTTTTACAAGTAGAGGTACATTCTTACACCATTTGAGGAATTACAGCCCTTTGTTGCCCCTCAGTTCTTTGTGATTTTTAAGTAATGAAAGTAAGAACAACAGCTCAGGAGAGAATTGGAATGATTCTGCCACCTGAAGCCCCTTCCATGCCTCAGTGGTACTGACCTTCAATAATTGCAGCCATCTAGTGGGCGAATACCAGAAACAGTCACTAGTCAGTAAAAATTAGGTCTGTTGCTTGCAGTTGTTCACTTTCAGCGGGCTAATACTTCATGGATGAACCACACGATAAGAAAAAACATATCCCAAAATACCTTTATCATAAGCTTGTGTTACAGTGCCACTGCCCTGGGCAAACCCCTCAAGGCCTCAGGAATAAACATGCCTTGCTACTGCAGAACATTCTACAAGGAACGGTATACAAGGAGTCACTTAGGCATGCAAATTTATTGTCTTATATTTCTGATACCACACAAAAACTTAGGACTTCATTAATGCTGTCATGCACAATAAGTGATAATAAATCCCTTTGGGTACATCCTTTCAGGTATAGTTGCCTTGCAATACCTGAAGGGAACCTACAGTAGGCACAAAATTGACTCACTTGGGTGCTTGATAAGGGAGGTTTTCATATGTCAAGGTCTTACCCTACAGCTGCAATTCATAACTTGTGCTATGCCTATCCGTTTGACACACCCATCACTCTATCAAGGGCAACACTAGCAGCTGCTGACTACGCCTGGTGCAAATTCTTGCCACTGCAGTAGGTATTTCTGCTTGGACAATTACTACTCTTGATTGCTCAATTAACTTAGCTAGGCAATGACAATTCAACCACAATTGCCTTTTAGGATATGGGAGATATGGACTGGAAATAAATCAACTGCAGGAAAAGGGAAAAAGGTATGTAGAGGCCTCTTGACCTGTCAAGAGCTGACTACGAAGTCAAAGTTGCTATTGCTTTTATCCAGCTCTTTCCCTGTTCATAAACTATTTCTCATTTTATCAGCGAGTTTTATTTGTAAGCAATTAACTGTAGCTTTATTAAGTGTATGGTATTTGTGTTATACCTAACTCACACCGTGTTGTTTGCATGGCCACATCGAGCTTCTGGAACCTTTCATTAATAGACACCAGAACTGAAGCAGTCATTTCTCTTCGCATCTTTGAGCAGACAGATTTACTAACACACACACACACATACACAGACACACCTCACCCAGCAGTCAATGTTTGCTTCTGTGCATGGCCTGGGGCAGGAGTTTTCAGTGCTGGAATTCAATGGCACACAAGGGATAGGGATGCAGATGCACCGTGAAGTTCCCATCATTGGCAGAGCATCCTCAGCTACATGTTCCAACGATCAGTCTATCCCTGGGGGGCTGACATTAAACTGGTGCTGGATTTATTTCACATTCCAAAACAGCAGCAATAATCCTAGATTATTTAGGTTCTGCACTGGACTTCAGTGTCTGACAGTTGTTTGTCAGCCGCAGCCCTGCTCCGCATGTACACAGCCCCTGCAATATTTGAACATGTTGCCTTTTGGCAGGAGCAGTGTCCTGGCTGTCCCCCGAGAAAGACATAGGAAATACATACTGGTCTTGTGGTTAATTTAACAAAGCTCTTGATGTCATTATTAGAGGAGACATTCTCAAACACTTATTGGGCAGCCAAAACTTAAATAAATTCCTGTGTTCTTAAGTGGCCATTTGAATGTTTGACATGAAACGCACATCTCTGTTTAAGACACATGGCATACGCAGATGAACTAGCACACCACTTTGGGTTTTCCACATGCTGAAATGATTTGTAACTCAGCTTTAAAGTTGCTGGCTCCCAAAACCAATGGTGATAAGTAAAGTGAGGTCTGGAACGAATTAATATATTTCCCAATAACCTTTGGGACTGTTCATAGCACTTAATGGGCAGCCAGAGCTTCCCACAACAATGACAAAAGGTAAAAGAAGGCAAAACCCTATGAATTTTGATAAGGTGCTAAGTCAGGCATTTACACTTTAAGAAGTATCAAAATAAGGCTCTCCATGCAAGGTTAATTTAAGACACTCATATATATTTATTCTAATATCTGACAGTCAGCCTTTTTTTCACAGGATTCTTCTGTCTCTGGGACAGAGTGGGAAGCCAGGAAGCAGAACAAAGTGCTGCTTTCCAATTAGAACACAGCTGCCTGTCAGTAAATGCCCCACCAGTGCCAGCTACTCTACTGCAGAATGAGAGGAGCCACAAGGTGCTTGTGTTTGTGCAGAGACAGCGTGCACTAAATCCTCCTCTTTTTCCCACCTTTCCCAGGAGACTCTGAAGAGCAGATGGAACCCAGCTGGGTTATTCAGGTGGGACAGCCTCATCCTGCTGCCTCTTTCCCTTCCCTGAGCTGGGTTTCTCACTAGAACTATGTTTGCAGCCAGCAGTCCCTTGGAAAAAGAGGGCAATGAATTTAAATTGAAAAGACTTTACAATTTTTGCCCGTTTTATTCTGCTGCTTTTTAAATTCTTTCAGAGGAAGAAGAAAAAAAAAAGACATTCAGCCTGTCTGCTTTTGTACTTGGGCACTACAATGGTTCACATTAACAGCTGTAATACTTTTTATAGGAGGTAACTGGAAGTTCAGAGACACTGAGTGACCTCTCCATGTAGAAGGAAACAAAAGCCTTTATTCCTAGCTTCCTCTCCTAGCAGTAAAGCTGCTCTCCCACCCTACCTACAATTTACTGAAAATTGTTCCCTCTCTTTAAGATATTTTCTCCAAAATGCCACAATTCTGTCTCAGGTTCCCACAAAGCTCCAAGTACCCACACAACAGACCACAGGCCTGGCAGCATAGCTTCAAATCAGTGTTGCTGCCGTAGCGAAGGTTGGGATCAACACTGCTGCACCTGCTGTACACAGAGTCCAGTCACTTGGAAAGGAGGCAACTGTGAGCTATGGGGAAGAAACCAGCAGGATTTGGGAGACACTGGGACTACGGTTTAAAGAGGCAGCCTAGGGAGTGAAGAGTAAAAAACCAATTTAAAATAACACTGCACAGTCACTCACTCCCATCCTTACCCTGGTGAGATGAGGAGTTAAAAAGTAAAACCCCGTGGCTTGAGATAAGGACAGTTCACTAGAACAACACAAAAAGAGAAGAAATAACAGCAGTAACAATAAATACTAATGAAATAAGTTATGAAACAAGAGCTGTACAACAAAGATAACATCTGGAAACCGCTGCTGACACCACTCCAACACCACCCAACCCTACAGGTGAAGTGACCTGCCAGCCCCACACCCTTCCATGTAGGGGGGACATGGATACCTCCCTATGGTATTGAGTGACACCAGCATTTGCTCAGTGAACCAGCACACATCTACACTTCCATAGCTGCTTCTGAATAAACGCGCCTTTCATGCGGAACATCTCAAGAGGCTTATGCAAGACTCCAAGCCCTTTGCTCCTGTCGCAGCATCTTCATGAGGTTAAAGATGAAATATTGAGTTACACTAATAGGAGGAAATATTTATGGTTTGAGCTGATCTAAGGTGTATCTGTGTGTACCACAGTTCAACAAGGATTTTAATTTGCTGTCTGCTTAGAGCAAGCCATAGGCTTAGGCAGCTTGCTGAGTAAAAGCATAAAGGAAGAGGTATTGAAAGAAAAGGTAAGGAAGTCATAAATGATCACACATTTTCATTCTTTAAAATTGTTTTCCCTTTAATTCTGATACCTTGCTCTTGTTTAATCGGTATTGTTTTCCCAGTGCAACCTCAGTGCAACTCCTGTCTTTACAACAGAAAAGAAAGAAAACTCAATCAAAATGATAGTTCTTCATTTAACTGAGTACTAGGTTTTAATGGATGGAGCCAAGTCCAAACAATTCCTCAGACAGACTCTCAGTTCTTTACTTGCATCTTCCCAAAGCCTTGAGCTGTTCTGCAAATGTTTTATCTTATATTAATTAAATGAAAATCAATCCCTTCTATATAATTTCAAATGATAGATGGAGCACACAGGGGTCTTGTAAACATAGCAGAACGTTGCAACAGCTGTTACTATGAATGCTCTTTACTTTCTGCCAAGTTTATCCACAATCCTGTCGAGTAAGGAAATCCCTTCTTGCTGATGCAGGAATCAAATGATCAGAGCTGGGCTCACTGGGGAAGATGAGACACAAGAATTCTCATGCATTTCAGGACTTCACAGAATCACTGAAAATTAGGGGTTGGAAGGGACCTTGGAAAGGACTCCAAAAGATCATCTAGTCCAACCCTCCTGCCAGAGCAGGATCACCTACAGTAGGTCACACAGGAGCACGTCCAGGTGGGTTTTGAATGTCTCCAGAGGAGACTCTACAACCTTGCTGGGCAGCCTGTTCCAGTGCTTTGTCACCCTCACAATGAAGAAGGTTTTTTCTAGTGTTTATGAGGAACCTCTTGTGCTCCAGCTTGCCTCTATTGCTCCTTGTCCTGTCACTGAACATAACTGAGAGGAACCTGGCTCCATCCTCCTGACACTCACCTTTTACATATTCATAAACAGCTCCTTCAGCCTTTCTTTATAGGGGAGATGTTCCACTTCCTTAATCATCTTTGCTGCTCTTGTTCATACTTTTCTTTCTGAAGAGGACTGAAGGAGCTATCTTGCTTGTGAATGTGACTGAATGAACTGAGTGCCATATGGGTCCCCTTGCCAATGTGCTGTGGGCAGCCTTAATGCTGATGGATGTAATGGAGTGCAGTGAAGGTTAATTATTCATTTTCAGTCACCTATAAAGAGAGGTACCAGGTACCAGCTGACGCAGGCTGTTTGCCCAACATGCTGCAATTACACGTTTGCAGCCCTGAGTGTCCAAATACGCCCTCAGTGGTGATGCTTCAGATAAAAAAAGCATATTTTCTGGGTTGAACACCGCAAAGTGGTAAAAACCCAGTAGGGAATCATAGTAATAGTGCAGAATGCCCTGGGCAGGATGAAATTGGGAAGCTATTTGCATGTACAGAAAGCTGTGCTGTAGCATGCCATGCTAACATCTGGAGAAATGAACTGCAAGGTTTGAGCTTCATATTTCCGAAGGCTCAAAAACTGTTTCCTGTGCCATTGATAAGGATTAGGAGAAAAAAAAAAATCACTGAATTTTCTAGGAAAAAATACATTCAACCTCCTAATATTGATAAATATTTCCCACAATCAGACTTATTCCAGAGGGAGCTGTTCATCCTTTTTGCTTAATTCCACCCCGTTGGGTTTATGCCATCTCTTTCTAATACAAGTGGGAAACCTGATCAAACACATTCTGTACATACCAGCCAGCCCACAGTCTCAGCATCCCATCTGTATTCGTAACCTCACAAATTCAGAGCAAAACCATCTCCAGGGTTTCAAAAGCATAGCAGCTTTCATGAAGGAGGGCAGTGGGAGCTCTCTTAATTAGCTTGGCTTCTTGGTGCATTTCTAGACACGTCTCCCTCTTTGTTCACCTTTGAGTTTAGTGCCAGGGTGGAAAGAGAAGATCTCTCCCCTGTATTGGTTCAGATCTTCTTTTATTGCTAGCAAAGTTTTAGAACTTGGAAAAACAGTTTGGGCCAAGCACCTAAATGGAAACAGGTGAATTTTAACCAGTCTGCACTGACAGAGGAAAATTTGGAAGTCCAGCTGGGTAGGTGAGCACTTCATTATCAACATGTTGTCCTTACAACTCTGCCAGGGAAAATTCCAACAAGAAACAAACATTAGTGCAATTTAACCCGTTCTGGAAGTACAACAAACGAAATTCAGTTTTACTAGCTTAATTCTTGCCATTTTCCCTCTTGAGACACACCTTGGAGATGGGCTCTTTATCAGGGGATGTTGTGATAGGGCAGGGGGTATGGTTTCAAGCTAAAGAGGGCAGAATTAGATTGGATCTTAGAAAGAAATTCCCCAGTTACAGATTACAGAATGATCACAGAATAGTCATGGCTGGAAAGGACCTCCTAGATCGCTGAGTCCAACCATACCCACACCAACAAAAAAACTAAATACATGAGAGATTGACAAGCACAAAAAAAGCCCTCCGTGTCTGCCACTACAGGCTGTCACGAAGCACCATGTCTACATGCTTCTTAAATACCTCCAGGGATGGTGACTCAACCACCTCCCTGAGAAGGCTGTTCCAGTGCCTCACCACTCTTTCTGTAAAGAATTTCTTCCTGAGATCCAATCTAAACCTCCCCTGCCTCAACTTCAGACCACTGCCCCTGCTTCTGTCAGCAGTCACCAAGGAGAAGAGGCCAACACCCACCTCTCTACAACTTCCCCTCAGGTGGTTGTAGAGGGCAATGAGGTCCCTCACAGCCTCCTCTTCTTCAAACTAAACCTGCCCAGCTCCCTCAGCCTCTCCTGATACAACCCATTCTCTAAACCACTCACAAGCTT
>VZRI01007260.1:0-44911 GCA_013397515.1 Upupa epops
GGCCTCCCTTCCCTTCAGCGTGCTGACTTCAACACACAGTTTAGTGTCATCTGCAAACTAAGGGTGCATTCAGTTCCACTGTCCATGTTGCCAATAAAGTTGTTAAACAGCACTGGTCCAAGTACTAAACCTTGAGGAACTCGACTTGTCACACATCTCTGTTTGGATTTTGAGCTGTTGACCACAACTCTTTGAGTGTGACCAGCCAGTGAGCTCCTTATCCAGCAAGTGGTTTATCCATCAAATTCATATCACTCCAGTTTAGAGTTCAGAGTTATAATTCTTAAAAGATCTTTTACATTGATGGACAATATGTATGTTGGAGATTAATTGCTAACTATCCTTTTTCTTCTCTATTTCATAACCAAAATCACTTTGGGAGCTTTTTCAAAGACATGACGTGCTAAACTTAGATGCTTAAATATCTACATAGTGGTAGTTACTCATAAGTGTTGTCACAGTTCTGAGAATTGTGGTATCACACAATCCTTAAAAAATATATAATTTAATTGTCAAAAATGACAAGCAGAGAAACAAACTAGAAAAAAGGATAAAAGGAAAGAATGGGCCAGTAAATATTTTTTTTTCCTTTTTACTGTTTCTGTGTGAAAAACACTGCATCTACATTCCTTACTTCCAGCACACAGACACTGATAAAATTAAAAGGTAATCACTCTGAAGTGATTTCCTTGAGAAGAAATGTCTTGGAATACGACAGCTATGGGCTCATACAGCTAGTTTTACGTCCAAAATGGAGGCGTACCTATACACCTGTGTGCCACTTTAGGCTTGGAAAGATGTCCTGATGACATGTTCCTAGAACATTCATATGCAAGGTTAGGATCTGTGAAATAAGATAAAATTCTTTGGCTTAAGAGACAGACATAATCCAGGCCTTGAAGAGGGTAGATTCCTTTGCTGTGTCTCACTATGTCTTCACTATGTCTTGCTGCTCAATACACTGTGTAATGCAGAGCCCAATTCAGGTACAAAACTGACTCCTTTGACTGTAACAAATTTGGAAGTCCATTGATCCATGGACCAAGTCTATGCCTAACACCAAGAATCTACATTTAGGCCCAGTAGCTCTCATGTGGGCAGAAAAATTAGAAAGTATATATTTTGCTTTGAGTCAGGTGGTTTAGGACATTACCATAGATTTTTAATGAGAATTGATTTTAATAATTTCTGGATATATTGTGGGATGATAGAGCAAAAATTTGGGTTTGCTAATATTTTTCCTTTTCTGTTCTTAAATGAAAAATATCTTAAAAAGTAAGAAGATAGTTCCTTGAATATGGATTCTTTTTCAGGTAAAGAGTAGAAGAAAATTGTGAAAAAAACAAAGTCTGTACAGATTTTCCTCTCTCCTGAAAAATAAAGGAATATATAAATACTGTTTTATTCAATTGCTGAAACCCCTAATCAGGAACTGGAAAAAATGCAGCTTGACAAAATTAGATCTTTTATAAAGTTGTAGGAATTCATTAAAATTTCTAGTTTGCTCTTGAATTTTCCAATGTGTTGGCAGCTTTAATTTTCTTTGGGATCATTGGAAACAGTCCTTTTCAAGATGGCAAAATAATAGTAAGAATGATAAAGAATATATGGACCAATCACTGAAATGAAATGCACTTTGCATCTTCCAAAACCTGTCTGCCACAACAGAAGAAATATGCAAAAAATGCGAGGAAAACAAGCCATATGTTTTGCTTTTCATGCATCTGGCAAAAATGTGATTTCTTTTTGCAACGTTTCTCTTGTTATGAGAATTTATTTCACAAAACTGACATTACATATATCCTCTCAATTCTTGCCTAGTTCTCCTATTTGCCTATATCTGCTATTCCAGACTGCCTTTTTTTATAGTCCTGGTGCTTTTCCTCAGGTAATCATCAAAAGTTACTGGCCTATGATATTGCTAAAATTACAAAAACTCTTTGAACCAGAGGGAAATATAACTAGATCCAAGGGTTGAAATTGTGCAAAAACCAGTGTAAAATCTTAATAAGGTGGTTTATTTCAAAAAACATGGGTATAGATTTTTAGTGTACTGAGATGTTTTAGGATATCTCGCTGAAAAACATGTACTAGTTTAATCAAATGCTTTGTGTCAGTTGAATATTCATTAGCTAAATCCTTTGGTTTATAGTATGGGAGTTTAAAATGGATAACTGTAGTGGTGTCTTCTAGTCTTCAAGTCTAATAAACCATAATTTCTCCAACAATCCTGCTAAAAAATTGGATCATGTTTAAACATCTTTGCCTTGCTTCTTCCTAGAGCCTTTTTAACTATCTGATTGTAGGAACTGTTTTTTTATTTACATTGTGCAGTAGTAACCTATTCAGCCATTCTTTTTTTTTCCTTGTTTCATAGCTATGATATTACATTAATTTCTTAGTTTTAACAGCTCCAGTATTCACAGTGCTGTCGGACATTTGATTTATTTCAGTCTGCTCTATTCCACCTTTCTTTCCTAGCATTTGTTCTGTCTTTTCCAGAATCTTCATAAAATTTTTATAATGTAGCTAAATTGCAGATTAAATTCACTGGACAAAAACATTTTCATTTCTTGAGGTCTGAATAACATAAAAATATTATTTACTCCATTCAAATTAGTGGTAAACAATTTCAAAACAAGAATTATTCCTTAGTATTCCCTGAATGTATTCTAGAAGCATCACTAAATGCAAATATATAATCATGATATTTGAATTGCAAATTATTAACCTCAATCCAAGTTTCTTGGATTCAGTTGCGGAGTAATTTTAGAAGTCAGTCATGATAATGCTAGTCTGCTCTTACAAACTGCTATTACCCTCTTCTTTATCATCTGTTCATACTGTATGTTTGCAAAACATTCCTAGTTTGAAAACTTTAGGTTGGTTAACTCAGAATTGAGCATGTTTATAAATGTTTGTAAGGCTGAAAATAAATTGAAATGCTAAATTTTTTGCAATATGAAGCTTTTTTCCTTCAGAGCAAAAGCTTCTGGGCACTTTATCAAAAAATTAACTAAAACAACATTTCCAAAATGGCTCTATCCCAAATAAACCTTAAAATATCTAGATAGTGGAACAAAATTAACAGAAAAGAATTACTTAATGAAGCAAACTACTTTTGTTCAGTAAAGTTGCACCACATGTGGTGAGTGAAATAGCTCAGGCAGCAAGACTTTTCTGTTTCCAGGCCCTCTGTGTGTCATCTGTCCTACACACCAAAGACCATAGATTTTGCATGAAAAACTGCTAGACTATTTGTTGCAACCCTGAAGGCTCAACTCAAAACCAAACTCCTTTTATTTCACAGAGTATCAGCAAGCAAAAGCTGATGCAATGGATTCAACTCCTGATTATAATGGAAACACATAGGCTCATTGATTTAAAAAACATGTGCTACTTTATGTCAAAAGACAATGTGACTCAACATTATTAATGGAAACACAGTCATAAACTCCAAACCATTATTCTGCAAATTTTCTGATTTCTGATATATGTCTAATATAAGTCACTTAGGTTGAAGACTTCAGAACATCTTGGAGAGGTAGACACAAATATAAAATGTGTATTGGATACAGAAATTAACAGTACTTAAAGGCTAAATTCCTGATTGCTATAAATTAATTAATCCTCACAATTTATACTGAAGTAAACTTTTCTTTTCTTACCAAGTCCTCCATAGGTAGAGTCCATTTAGTCTTGAAAGGGGGAAAAAAATAATCCTTCCTTTTGGCATTAGGTACAGCAAGAGTGTAGATATCCAGCTAAATCTAGGTACCTTGTTTGTAGACAGCTATGTTTTGATGAGACAAATACAAAGCTTAAAGAAAAAGAATAACTTCCTACCACTGGTCATGGGTGCTCATTATAAAGCTGTAAAAAAATAAGTCTTCAAATGTGCTTGTGAAAAAGAAATACCTTAAAATTAATAGTCATTCTCCCAAGTATTATCTATTTCCCAATACTGTAATAGTACTTATGAAACTATTGAGTTAATTGTTGCACTTATCCTCTTGATTTTAGTTTGCTTTATACATTTATTATTATTATTATAAAAGACCAATACCAGTAACTAATTACTCTTGTAAAAATTGCCATAATCAACACTTGGATCACATACAGGAGCAGGTCTACTCATCTGAGATAATGATGGCTGATACTGGATATGTTTTCAACTGTGTACAAAATATTGTTTGTTGCTTCTCTCCCTCAAATTCAGTGGAAAATAATCTGAAGGGTTATAAAATACACATATGAGCCACTGGTTCACATCTGTGCCTCACTCTGCAGAATGTTTTGGGTGTACACAAATGCCTAGGATTGTTTTGATTATTTTGGAAAACGTATCCTCATGGCAGTATTACAGGAAAATCAGAACAATATCTCCACCCTCAGCTCTATGTTGTGAAAACCAGGTGATCAAGAGCTTTTGTAAATTTGAAGCTGGTTTGATCATATTAAACACTCACATGCTCTTCTTTTCTTTACTTTTATCTCAGTAAAAGGTTACATTGCTAATCAGGTTGCTCACTGCCTTAATGAACAGATTTGTTTTTGCCACTAGCCTGAAATATAGACTCTAAGCATTAAATAACAAAAATGAGTGGTGCTTTCTGTAACCCAATGCATCTGGCACTCATGCATTCATAGCACCTTTAAGCATATCGATCTGATTTTTCTGCACCTCGCAAAGATATTTACAGCTTCACTTTTTTTCAATGTTTTCCAAGTGGATCATATATATATATGTATATGTGTGTGTGTGTGTGTGTGTGTGTGTGCATATGCAATTGTTAATTGATAGGCATGGCATTTGGTGTCCTTGAAGAAACAAATATGCAGGGATTTTATAACAAATTCACCCTCCAGGAAAATACCATACATGAAGGGTTATTTGGAAATATCTGTCTAAATGGGATTTAGATATTACATTTCTGAGATGCCATGCTGGAATATTAGATGAGAAAAGAAGTTTCATTGCCCTTCTGCAAGGGTGGGTGCAGACAATTGTTGGCTATTAATAATAGTTGCTTTTTAAGAAGTGAATGTTTAGTCTCCTGCATCATTGCCTAGAATGATTTGCTTTACTGACTGAGTGAAATAGGACAAAAGGCAAATTTCACACCGTGGTCCTACAATAAAAGAAAATTAGCTACATGGTAAATGTGAACAAAAGATATGAAGGAAGTGGGCTGATTTTTTGTAGGGTTTTTCCTCCTAAGAAATTTTAAGCACCATCAAGTGGAGAAAGAGGTTTAGAGTGGTTTTCCATAAAAAGTTGGAAGGATTTTGGAAAAGGAAACTCCAGACTAAAGGTATGCTTTTCATCTTAGGATGTCTCAATTTGCTTCCATTATACCATTCTGGGAGTAGGAACTTACTTTTAACATTTTAGGTATATTAATGGTTGGTTTCCCTTATTACCTGTGACAGTGAGTTGACAAAGAAGTGCAACATGTAAACAAGTATTTTTCAAGCTGAACTACGGAGAAAAAAAATTGTCATAACTAAAATAAATGCCATAACTAAAATAGAAGGGTTTGCTGCTTTTTCATGGAAGTTAAGACATCAAAAAGGCTCACATAATTAATTTTCTCATCAAGAAACAGAATCAATAGATATTTTTTACTTGAATCAAGCTATGAATGTTTATTCATATGATGCAAGGACATTTTTTCTAACAGCTTCTTTATGGAATAATAGAATCACAGAACTATCACAGGTTCACAAAACACCTCTAAATTCATCAAGTCCAGAATCATAAAGTCATATAATGGCAGGGGTTGTGAGGGACGTCTGGAGATCATCTAGTCAAATTTCCCTATCAGGGCAGGTTTTCCTGGAGTAGATCACATAGGAACATGTCTAGGAATGTTTTTAATATCTCCACATGTGGAGACTCTGCAATGTTTTGAGGCATCCTGTTCCACTGTTCTCACTGTGAAAAAGATTTCCCTCATGTTCAAATCTTTACATTCCAGTTTATGCTATTGTCCTGTGATTGGGCACCACTGAGAAGAGCCTGGTCCCATCATCCTGACAGTTGCCCTTTAGATACTTACAAGCATTTATTACATAACCCCTCAGTGTCCTCCTCACCAGGCTAAAAAGGCCCATCTCCCTGAGTCTCTCCTCATAAGGAAGATGCTTCAGCCCCCTGATCATCTTAGTGGCTTTGTGCTGGACTCTCTCCTGTTCTTCTTGAACTGCTGAGCCCAGAACTGGATATACAGTATTCCAGATGTGGCTTAACCAGGGCATAGTAGAGGAGGAGGATGAACATTCTGGCCACACTACTTAATGCGTAGCAAAAGACTATCGTCCTTCTTAACCACAAGGATACATTGCTTGCTCATGAACCTGTGGTTCACTAGCAGTCCCTACTTTCTTTTCCCCAGACCTACTCTCAAGCAAGTAAAACCCCAAGTACTGATGTAAGGGGTTGTTCTTCCCCAAATGCAGCACTATACATTTGCCCTTGATGAACGTCATAAAGTTTCTCTCTGCCGAACTCTCCAGCCCATCCAAGTCATGCTGAATTGGTAGCACACCCCTCAGAATGTCAGCTGCTCCTCCCAGGTTCATATCATAAGCAAATTTGCTGAGAGTGCATTCTGTCCCCTCATCCAGGTCATTGATAAATATATTGAATAGACTGGACCTGGTACTAACCCCTGGGGAACGCCACTGACTACAAGCCTCCAATTTGACTCTGCCCCACTGATCACAGCTACCTGAGTTCTGTCCTTTTATCAGTCCCCAATCCACCTCACTATCCAACCATGATCCACACTTAAGCTTGGCTGTGAGGATATCATGGATAACTATGATTAAATTCTTGCTAAAGTCAAGGTAGGTCATATCTACTGCCCTCCCTTCATCTATCCAAGATGTTAAATAATTATAAAAGGTTATCAGATTAGACAAGCAGGACTTCTCCTTGGTGAATCCATGTAGAATACTTCTGATAATCCTCCTTTCCCTGAAGTGCTTTGAGATATGGCTAAGAACAGGCTGTTCCATTATGTTTCCAGGGATGGAGATGAGGTTGACCAGTCTGTATTTACCCATTTTCCTTCTTCTTGCCCATTTTGGATTTTCTTCAGTCCTCACTCACCTCTCCTGTTCTCCAGGATTTGTCAATGATAGAGAGTAGTCTATCAATGACTTCTGCCAATTCTCTGTGCACTCTTGTGTGTATCCCATCAGGTCCCATGGACTTGTGGATGTCCAGTTTACTGAGCATCAAACAAGGCTCTTTTCCATCCTCCTATCTTCCTTTGTGATCTCAAAGGACTGGGATTCATATAAGGACTGGTCACAGCAGTAAAGACAGAGAAAAAGAAGGCATTAAATATCTCCATCTTCTCTGTAACCTCCATAATCAGGACACCCACGTCATTCAGCAATGGGCCAATATTTCTTACAGTTTTCCTTTTATCTGATTTGCTTGAAAAATCCCTTCTTGTTACCCTTGATCTCTCTTGCCTTAGCTTTCCTTGTCTCATTCCTGTACCCCCTGACAACACACCTGTATTCCCAGCTTATAGCTTATAGCTTATTAGTAGAAGAGGGGATTTTTTTAAATTACTTTTGTAAGGATGTTCTGCATTTTACTAAACTAAGAATGGAAGAGCTAAATCTGAAACAACAATGTAAACTCAATAGAAAAACACACTGCTAGGAGAATGAGACTTTCCAGAAATTTCCTCTGTTCAAAGTCTGACTGTTACAAGGCTTAGGAAGAAAAAATTTAAAAGCTATTTGTCTTAAGCATTACACTTTTATCTCATTAAAATGCATGCTTGATAATACTTCATTATTCAATTATTTGGTTTTATTTTAAGGAAATTAATTTGGATTCGCCCAATTCACTTTCAATGTCTTGCTAGGAGTAATTAGGAGACACATTTTAGAAACTGTCATCAAACATGAGTTCAAGCTGGATAGACTAGTCAGTACTTTGCAATGAATTCTCTAGCTAGAAATACTTATTGCAATGAGGCAGATGTTAGGAAGCACTTTTTTATGGAAGAGGTGATTAGACATTGGAATGGACTGCCCAGGGAAGTGGTGGAGTCCCCATCCCTGAAGTTCTTTAAGAAAAGACTGTATGTGGCACTTAGAGTGTGACTGTCTAGCTTATTGTTGTGATGTCAGGTCACAGGCTGAGCTTGATGATCTCAGAGGTCTTTTCCAGCCTCAATAATTCTGTGATTCTGTGATTGAATGTTCCAAGGAATGAGGCCTCCACTACCACTCTAGGCAACTGGTTTCAGTGTTTCACCACCCTCACTGTGGAAAACGTCTTCCTTACATCTAATCTAAACATTACATCTTTCTCAAATACCTTGTCTGAACAGAAAACCTTCCTATATGCCCCAAAATGCCCAGCATATGCAGTCATTGGCTCAGGATGCAATTTTATAGTGCAGCCCACTTCCAGGAGTACCAACATATCTGACATTTAGTATAAAAACAAAAAAAATTAAATCCCCTGGAAACAATACAGTACATATTACCATTACTATTCTTCCAGTTTAAATCAAAATTAAAGAAAACTATCAAAAATGAGGATGTCTTCTGGAAAGGAAAAGAGGCTGAAATTTAGAATTTGGAAGAATCAAAGTAATTCAGAGATATACTGGCTTTAGTGTTTCTTGATATCTTAGGTGATTTTACAGCATACAAAGTCCTGATAGTTAGATTTCTTCTGTTGGGTTTCTTTGAGGAATTGTTCTTCCCGTAATGCTCTTTCCAAGTTAGACCACTACAAGACTACTATGTTTCCTACATATGCCTTTTAGCCTACTATCCTGGGTTAAAATGAAGATCTAGATCAGTTCTGGGTTGATATCTGCAATTCAAGCACACCAACCATCTCTCACTAAGAACTCAACAGACAATGAAGCAACTCTGATAAAAAGAAAAGGATTTGTTGAACCACCAGCAGTAAGAAAAGGAAAAGTCCCCAAATAAACAAAAGAACAAAACAAAACAAAAAACAACCAAACCAGAAATTGTAAAGTAATGCCATTACACAGACTCTGAGAGACATGAGAGACAGCTAACACATCAGTTTTTGGCTTCAGATGGAGCACTGGAAAAAGAGAGTCTACACTAACACTCTAACCACAAGGGGAATTCACCCATCCTCTCCATCCACATCATTTTGTTTGTGGAAAAGTCCCTTTTCCAGTCCCTGTGCAGATGTCAGTTTCCTCTGTACGTTTCAGGCTTGCTTCTAACTCCTATCATCTTTGGAATCTTTAGCAATGTGACCATGGCCAGCAGATTCTTTACAAGATCTTTGAGGCTAGCAGCATGTCAGATGCAGGAATAAACAGAACCCTAGTATCTTTCTCTTTGTCAAAGGTTTAAGACTTCAGTATCTTAGGATCTCTCTCTCTTATCAGAAGCTTCTCTCAGTCTCTCAGGGGCATACAGCATCTGCTGTCAGGCCCAGGTGGTGACAGAGGTAAAATGGTGCTGGTCATGTGGAGGGAGACCTGTTGGTAAACAGGCCTGATTCAGGGGCCTGTTCCAGGGTCTTTTTCTCTCTCTTCTTTATTTCTTTTTCTATTTCCCCAGTGGTTATGGCTCCAAGGGAGGGAAAGGGTTAAGATCTCATCACCTTCTCTGGATCTTCAAAGATGACCAGGCTGCAGGAATGGTGTGTAGGAAGTAGTTCCTTGCTTTAGCCCACTGCCAGGAACCAGGTCAGCACTAGAACCCATGGCAGAGCTGCAGCTAAGAGCTCTGCTCCTTCTGTGTAACAGCCTTCAGGGAAGAGGGAGCTGTGTCTGCTCCCTCACCCTCCCTCTTCCTGTGGCTAGGCCTAGGAGGGGAGGGTGCATTCAACCCAGCAGAGCTCTCTGTCTTACAAGAGACAGGAGAAGAAAAGCAGAAATCAGGAATTCCACTCTCTTTTATAGACTCTGTCTACCAATCACCTGTGGGGTCAAGACTTTGGCCCAGGGGTCTGATGGGAGAGCTATCTCTAGCTTCAAAATAAAATGCTCTTTCAGCATAAAAGCACAAAAATCAACCTGAAAATCTGTCAAATTTTCAAACTACAACACCTATTTTGACATCACAATAAAATAAAATCATAAAATCACAGAATCATAGCATGTTTGGGGTTAGAAGGGCCCGTAAGTCCAACTCCCCTGCAATAAACAGGGATAAAGCTCAAAATCCTGCACAGGTGACCCAATCTGCCATAAATTTGATTCTGTCAGTCTTTGAGCACTTCTCATCTTGCACCGGGTCCTGGAAACCTTCCTTGTATCCTATCTTTCATGTTAATATCAGTAAATAATATAACTACTAAGGAAACAATATTACTTTTATATAGAGAGAGTAATGGCAATGCTATTTTTTTCCTTCTGTTAAAGTGTTATGTTCTCTAAGAAAATGTCTGCATCAGATTACAATCCCCTGGTAGAAATTTTTTTCTTTCCTTGGAAATGATTTGATTCATCCAGAGAAAACAAGTTTTCAGAGACTGAACGTTGGTTAGCAAAGTTGAAAATCACAGGAAAGTCCTGCACAACCAAATGTGATAATTTGCTGAAAGTAGCCACAAACAGACACAACTAGACATCAGAAATAAGGAAAGAAATTACTGCAGGGTCACAAACAGCTGTGCCAATTTTGCTGCAACTCAAAGCTACCGAGCTGGCTAGAATCTGAGAGCATCCCTGCAGAGGCACAGTGGAGAGTTGTACATAAACTCTTTACTATTATGTTTGACTGAATTATGATGAGCTGTGGACTCATTCTAATGTGTATTCTAATTAAATCTGGGTTTCTTCAGGTTAAAAGTCTTACAGACTCCTTTGGTGAGTTCACTGTAAAGAACTGTCTGTGTGGATCTATGTCAAAGCATTAAACAACTCCAAGAACTTTCAAAATGTCAGAGACTCTTACTGTCATAGATCCAACATAGTCTTTGTGCTAGAGTAACTGTGGGTTCCATAGTATTACATGTTTATCTATGCATGCTTATGTGTAGGTATACACATATGTGCGTAGGTGTTTATGTGTGTTGGTATAAAGATGTGCAGCCTAACTAATCTGAAATCCCTCAGTTAAAGTTAGCTCATCAATAACAGCAGAAATCTCAGAGCAAGCAGAATTTACTCTGGTTTTTTGATTATTAACCAGGCATACATACCTAGCTAAGATTTAAATGCAACCATACACTGGTGTTTTTTCTATACATAAAACCACAGATAAGAACAAACTACAATTGTATTAGAAATATTATCTTTCACCATGCTATGTTTTTGCCCTAAGCCATTCAAAGACAGTCACACATGCATAAATTTTATCTTATTGTTATGCTTCTATAGGAGTGCACCCTATGGAACCGATATAACCCTGTGTAGCCATGCACAGAATTTGCAATACAGTTAAGCTCATAATTCCATAATAGTATTGTCTATTCATATTGTCATAGTAGCAGGGGGTAGTAGTAGTGGGTGACTATTACATGAACAATCTATTTATTTGGTTTGAATTTTGCTTTAACTATTTGTTTCCACCGGGCTTATTCACTGAGTAGTACCTGATAGCCTGGTTAACCCTTTACAAATTGTAGTTTCAGTTACCTTGAATGGGATTATGCCTTAGGAGTGATTGAGGTCTGTAGAATTTGGTCTATAGAAATAATAAATGGGAACTAGATATAGAATTTTAAGAGGCTAAATAAAGTTAACTTCTGATCAAATCAACAAAAAAGCTCTGAAAGAGCTTTTATTATTGTAGAGGTAGCACTTAAGTTCATTTACATTCACACTTAAATACCAAATCTCATATGGATAAAATCTGAAGAATGATATCCTATCCTAAAGCGTATATCCATAGTACATATGCATTCACTGAAGAACTGCAAGTTGGCGGCAAATTGAGGGTAACAGCAGCTAAGTAATGACTTGTTATATAAGACTGTTATGCCTTCCATGTTTTGTACTGATATTTTTAGTCCATGAATGTATGTAAAATATAGAAATGGTGTAAACAGATTTAATCTTTTGAAGGAAAATGCCTGCAATCACTTCTATGTCCCTTCTTCCAAATTATCATCTGTGACCCAGCTGCACAAGTAGTTTTCCTGGCCAGGAGTGAAGACTCCTTCCCACTACCCCCATTGTAGTTTTAATGGAGCACAGCCATTTTACATGAGCTACACTTATGTTTTCAAGGGTTGGGCCCAAAGCCTTTCACAAATTTTGTATTTGCAATTGATTTGCTCCCTCCTGGGCTTGAGAATAAAAACCAATGTTTCAGGATCAGACTTTTCATGATGAAATAATGAGGGTTGGATGAACTGACAGTTTTCATTAATGTTCTATAATGCTCATTAAGTTAGACATTATTTTGATTTTTTTACTGAAAATCTCATTTGCAAGGACTATAGTCCTTGAAAAGGAAAAAAAATGTATTGAAAAAGAGTTGGATAAGATAGATAAGTATAGTCAGACTGTAAGACTATAATTCTGGAGCAGATGAAGGAATCTAGCATCTCTCCCAGACAACACAGAAAGTTCATAATGAAAATAGAAGTCCCTTTCATTTAAACTCCAGCTGTTTTGTTGGAGTCATGGTCTAGTAAATATCAGTTAAACTTTATTCTTTCCTTTGAAATGCAACTAAAGTTACTTTTTAATCTCAGTATTTCACAGTCTTTGCAATGAAACAAACAATAAGCTTTAATGTCCCATGAATCTGTTGCAAAATGAAAACCCCCGTGACACTTTTAGGAAGAATAGGTGAGTTAGTTCCAGTGTGGTTTTGACAATTATATACTCTCTGGCTTGAACAAACTTAGCATTCATCTGTAAATAAATATCTTTCTTCACTTTATTCACACTGCCATTCAGACTGTGCCATGCTTCTCCTTCATACAGAACTGTCTCTGCCAATGCCAAACTGAGAGGCAAAAGTAATATTAGCAAAACTTTCTGACCTATGCGTGCTGATAAGAAACAAAATGCAAATCTTTTCACTTCCTTTATCAAATGTGTAATTTTTTTGCATAATACAAGCTTATAGTTTGCCAATGACACCAAGCTGGGTGTTGTGGCTCTTATGCCGGAGGGATGGGATACCACCAAGAAGGACCTGGACAAGCTGGAGAAGTCAGCTCAGGCAAATCTCATGAGTTTCAACAAATCCAAGTACAGGGTCCTATGCCTGGGGCAGGGCAAACAGATGTATCAGTACAGGCTGGTAGAATACATGCTGGAGAACAGCCCTTCAGAAAAGGACCTGGAAGGACCTGGAAATATGCATGCTAGGTTAAACTGCCAAAAAAATGTCACCTGAGTGGAAACAGTGTGTGAACTAAAACTTTTCATGAAAATATTGTGGCCTGCATCTTAGGTGAAGTAATAAACTCTGTAGGAAGACGCACATTGCAGATATCTTTCTGTGTTCCTTTTATGGCCACAGACTCCAGAGAATTTGTTATTACATCATTACAAGTCATATTTTATGTCTGAAATATTTATATCACTTTATTAAAGTGTGCTCTTCAGTTAGGACATAGGGACAATTTTATTTGTTTTCATTTTCACAGCATTTTGTACACAGACTAGGCCTTGAGGGCAAGTTTTATTGTGCCAGTGTAACATATGTTCCCAATAGGTAAGTGACACATGAAAGGAAAGGAATGTGATTTAATGCTTTGATTTTATTGCTTGCAATTTAACATATGGCAATGAAGAAGATACAATCAATAAAGCTACATGAACGTGAAAGCACATAATAAAAGATGCCTCAGAAGGAAAGACTGATTTAAAGATTTATTGAATCTAAGTATCAAATATTCAACACAAAATTTGTGTTTATGGTCTTCGGCTCATTCATTTTTGGTGATTTGCAAGTCCGTGGTTAATGGCTTTGCAAATTTCTTCCAAAAGTCTTGTGCAGATTTTGCACTTCACCCATTTGTATTGTGCTTGTATAAAGACATTGTAATCCAAATCAACATAGCTATCACCAGATATTTTGCCTCAGGAAACTAGAAATTTTATTTTCTTCTCTTCCATCACTTTTATTAATTGATTTTCATTATTTCTGCTCCATTTTCTCCTCTGTGTTTTCCTCTCACCATCCAGTAATGCTTTAATCAGTTTTGGCTAAATAATGCCTGTGAATAAGTATACTTATACTTCTACATTAGTAGACAAAACACAATGTACAGATCCAAAAGCAAATATCAGTAAGTAGGTAGAACGATAAAAAGGTTTTCAAACTGAAAAAGAATATTTTTCAGAGAATTTCCATTTTAATGTATATGCAAAAGTGTATCTGATTTAGCAAATTCATCCTTGATTTTACTGAAAAATTGCAATAGATTTCTGAAAGTTCCTATTTCATTGTCTAAATATGTTTTAAGTGGAATCCCCGATTTGTGACATCATTTTCCAATTTTATTTAAAAGATATATTTTCTATGAAACAATAATTATGGAAGAAAAATTGTGTTCGGTGTAAGATTATTACATTGCTTATTAAGTAGGACTAAAGACTAAAACAATTTCTCCCTTGGAAACAAATTGTCATGGGTTCTGTAAATTATCTTGTGTTTTTCTACCAAATAAATCAGAGGATGATGAGACTGATTGTGTGAAAATTTAATTCAGAACTGAAAATCATAGAAGGTTTATGGGAGTCATAAGCTTAAAAGCAGAGAACTAATGATGAAAGGGATAAAATCAGTAAACTCCCAAGGAATTATTCACTCCCTGAAGTTCTTTACATTTTTTGACTAAAAATAAAGTATGGAGAAGTTAGCTGTTGATTCTGCATCTGTGGTTTGCTTGCATTTAGAGGCAGTCAGAAGCACTCTGTTCAATTCAGAAGCAGTTGACCAAAGCTAGCATTTACAGTAAATTGATAAAGCGCCATTACAGAGCTTGCATCTTCTTTAATATTCTACATTTGTCCTTACTGAATATAAACTGATTGTCATGGGAAACTATTAGGATCAGTTACGTTAAGGTACGATGTTTTTAAAGATAACCTAATATCTTACTGTGCTTTGTCTTCTCTTCTGCAATTAATCTTTTCTTCATGGAATCAAAGATGTTTTCAAATATATTTGTTAGTTATTTTATTAAACTTATTTGAGGATGCTTAAATAGTATCTACAGTACTTCCTATAATCACAGTCTTGGAGGAAATACCTAGGTAGTTCAATGAAGCATATTCTAGATATCCCTGAACAGGTAGTGAACTCTCACAGGAGGCCATCATAATGCCAGCCAGATTTGTTAGCTTGAGGTCAGCCTCAGGAATTGCCTTCCTGTTTGACATGGACTTTCCTTCACTAATATGCTTCCCAATTTTCACGGTCAGTTACCTAGAAAATTCTGGTGTGAGACAAAGGTGTACCTAAATCACAGTAGAATCTTCATATGTGGGGAATGAAATAAGCATTGAACATGCATATATAATTCCAATAAACCTAAAGTTTGTTCTTGCATGGTGTAACCTAAATCCATGCAGGTATACCACTGTGATCTCTGGGTTCCTGTAAATGACTTCTCCATGATAGGGTTCAACACATGGTACTTACTTGCTTTGCTGTCACATTTTATGGATCATGAAGCTCCTTGGGATATGGCTTGCAATAAAAGTTGTATTTAAAAGATTATTATAATTGTATATGTGTATGTATATATATACACACACAGGGAAAGAAAAGACATTTATTAAACATCATCTGCAATCATGTATACAGTCATTGTCATTATGGCATGAAGGATTAACCAAAATATTTGTAAAATCTGTGGGAGAAGGACAAAACCGTCAGGAATTTTCATTAGTTTCATGTTGCAACGTATCACTTCTTTTCTATCTTTTGCATTGAGTTGACCCAAATACAGAAGAATTCATTCATCTTCTTCTATCTTCTCAATCCCACTTTGTTTACCTTTAACACAGTGTTGGGAGGTGGGATGTGAAATATGTTCAGCATCAAGAGACAGGCATTGTACACAAATACATCTCCCATAAGTTGATGCAGCTGGGGAACTAGACCCATAAAACTGTATTCTGGGTGTGTCATATGGAAAAAGATTCAAAAATCTCTGATATGTATTTAAATTGTCAATGTATATCATCTGTACTTACTACTAGAGAAAAAAAACCCTTGTAATGTAGCATTATTTATTTATTTATTTACCTATTCTTAGGTTCAGCACTCTTGAAGTTCAGGCAAACACAGAAGTGAACACATTAATTTACACAACAAGCACCCAGTAGATTTCTGTACAAATCCCATGTGACAAGTTTTCTGTCATGATATATGTACATCACTCTCTGGCTATTGGCTAAAAATAAGTCTGCTGCACCATGGTAACTACCCAGTGTTGTGAAGAATGCTGCTTTTGACATCTTAAATATCAAGCAGCAAATATGCCAGGACTTCTTAACAATTAAAGACAAGTCATCTGCTTCTTTAGAATCAGAAAACCTTCTCTGTCTCTCTTACAATAAATAAATTGAGAATTCTCCTTTCAGTGTGTTATTGTACTTATCCCTATGTGTCCTTGAATAGTGTTTCAGAAAAAAACTATGAGTTTGACTGAAAGCCTGACCTGCTTTCACGTGCTTGGCAACCTGAGAAAGTAAATGTAAAGAGTGAGCTATTTCCTTTCAAACATCCATACATGCCCAGACTTATGAGATTTATCAAGAAAGATGGCTGAAAACCAAAACCCTCAACAATTTAGTCACCATCTCCAAAATGCTGACTGCATGATAGTTGCTGTGGAAGTGCCCAGGCTGGCCAACCAAAAACCACCTCAGCTATTCACCACATGTGAGCAAAGCCACAACTATGGGAAACAGCTTTACAGAAATTCTTTTCAATACCCTTCCTTTTCCATAGTTCTTGCCAGCCTTCCACACAGTAGGATCCTTGGAAACAAGCTCCAAACCTTCTCCTTCCTGACATACCCATGCTGAACAGCTGCAACTCCTTAGACACTGAGTGCAGCTGCCTTGAGCTGTGCCATTGAAATAATCCAAAAAGACATGAAAAAATGAAATATGTTATTGAGTGTATGGTTCATGGTCTTCATGCATCAGCTAGATGGGTGGTTTCCAATTCGTATTGCTGAGGCTGCTGGAAATCATGCTCAAAACATGAGTCTGATTCTTCTTTCACTATTTTCAGTCTCAAGTTATTTGTGGATATGGAGAAAGTGAAAACCTAACAAGATCAGAATGCTCCATTCTCTTCCTTGGTTAAATTCTTCATTATTATTAAACTTTTATTGCCTTGAAGGGGAGCCAGACTGCATCCAAATTTCTAGTGTGTGGTCATGCTTATAGCAGTTCTGTACTATTTCATGATATTTGAAAAAGTTCAGACACAGAGAGTAAAAGAGGCTCATTAACATTGCTTTCAGTCTATGCTAATTGGTAGGCTGCTGAGCTGCTGGTTATATTAGCTGAGAGTACTATTTTATGAAATCATGTGTATTCCTTCCAGCACCTGAGGTAGCTCAAAGAGGACATTGCATTGTAGTCTTGGTATATCCTAAATCAGATTATGTTATGATTTGATTTACTAGTGAAAGAGCACTTGAATGTAGGTAACATAGCTGCCCTGTGCTTAGCTCTGTACTTAACTGTGTATCTAGGCAGGCTTAAGTCTGTACACTCTATTTTATGAAAGTCCAAGTTGGCTGGTTGCTTCCTATGTGGCCTACAGTGATTGCTACCACCAATATTGCAAAAAAAGACAACTGTGTGAAAAATAAAAACAATTTTTATAATAATTTTTTAAAACATAAAAGTTATCTGTAAAAAACAGTGCCCCACAGTGTTTTATTCATGGCACAAATCATCCATCTGCGAAACCTTTGCATAATAATTGATTGAAAACATTAATCTTATCTGATCGAGTGTTTTTTAGGAATTTCTTCCTAGACTGAGGTCATGAGACTATTATAGAAAAATATGATGCTGCCTGCTGCAACCCCAGTCCAGAAAAATTTGAATCTAAGGTAGCAGGCATATTAATGTATGTACAGTGTCTTGATTTCAGGAGTTAAGCAACAGCTTAAGCAATGCTGTGTTACTTTCCTAATTCTAAGAAGCGGGAAATAGTTTTAAGTGTATTTTCTACAGTTCATTTTACGTTTTTCTCTGGTGAGAGAATGTGATTTTTCTGTAGTCCCACTCTCCTCTTGAAAAGCATGAATATAAAACTGCATATAGTTAAATTTGCTCTTCAGTTGATGAAATGCTTAGTCCTGAAAAGCCATACAAGTTATTCTCTATCAGATTCAGGTGGGAATAGGCCAAACATCTCCCAATATAAAATTGACAGTTAAAATTCCCAGTATCTAGTGCTATTTCTTCAGTATAGATACTAAGACAATGCAACTTCCTAAGAAACTGGCACTAGGAAAGAAAGCAAAGGGTTTCTTTTGCTTAATTATTTTTTTATGTTTACATAAAAGAAATGGAAGGACATCACATCATTGATACACACTGAGATGTGTTTTGGTACATTGGTGAAAATTGAGAGTTTTCAGTTGGAAAACTAAAGATTTTTACTTTTAGTTAACTAGGAAGTATTTTTTTAATTTGTCTTCACAAGGCTACTAGCTTTTCATCTGTACTCAGTGGTAACAGTAACCAAACAGTGCAGTAAATTAAAATAGATTCGTAATTTCTTCTCATCGCAAACCCAAAAATATTATGAAGTAAGTTCAAGCGTGCAGGCTTTCTTCAGGATCAGTATGGCAGAAACAAAACCCTGTGATGTTCTTTGATGTGTAAATGTGCAGTGACATTTTTTAAATGTGTACTGACTTTTCAAGGATACACACACACAGTGGAAGTGAAAGGATCATGTATATCTATCAGGGTACTACTGTGAAACAGTGTTTCAGTCTAGTAGTGAATGCTGGATTTAGGCACAGGCACACTTTAGGCACACTTCATTAAGAAACTAGTAATTCTGCTTGTTAGGCTGAAGGCATGTTAAAAATACACTTGCTGCATCTGGGTTGCAAGATGAAAGCACTAGATTCATGATTAACTATGCATCTGTCTTTGATAGGAGACAGCAAGCAATAACTTGTTCTCACCATATATAACACCTTCCAGACAAGAAACTCACAGTGGTCTGCAAATCAGGGTATCTTCCCAACACTGTAAAGTTATTTCTTGCCAAAAAGATATTACATTCTCTGTTTTCCAGATGAAAAACCAAAACAAAGACTAGCCACAGTCAATTTTTCGGATAATAGCTCCGTAAATGATTTATGTTTGTCAGACTTGAAGTTTTATTCTAGCACCTGTCAGAATAGCTCCTGTTGGGTGTATTTCAGCAAGACATCTGTAATTAGTACTAAGTAAGTACATTTACATTTAGAAATCTTCTGACAGAAACATAAGTAAAAGAGAAAACTTTGGGGAGTGTCTCAAAATGGCTGAGCCTGCAACTGACAAGTACAAGGTCATTCTTTCTTTTGAAAGAAAGGATGTAACAGTGTGCATAAACATATAAGACAATGAATGCAGCATAAGGAATGTTTTCAAAAGAATAAAATTTACACATGTTTTGGTAGAGAAAACAGTGAATGAAAAATTTTTACATACTTGAATGCTAAAATAAAATCTATTTATTAAAGCATCCTGTTATTATAATTTTACAATCACCTGCTGGGTTAAATAAAATTATTACACACGGGTACATATTTGGCACATCTGTAGTGGAAGATCCTTCTTTATAAAAGAAATTAACAATTTATTGCACTATGGAATGGTAGAGATGTCTACTGAACCCAGACAATGGAATGCAAGGTGCTGATACAGATACCGATTCCTAACAACAGTCTAGCACTTCTTAAATCATAAAAAAATAACTACATTTCAGAGATTTCAAAGGAGAGCTGTGTAATGTAAATTCTGTAGGTCAGTTCTGTAAAATCCCATGAATAATTTCACAAATGGGCATATAATGATGACCAGTAAAAAAATGCAGTTCTCTCTTGTTCATCTGATTAATATATGTGGCTAAGCCTTGTTAATCTACCTGGGTTACTGTATCAGTACACATCTTTTTCCAAAATGTGATCTCTGGCACACAATTTTTAACATATTTCATGGAACTAGAAAAGCTGATTGGAAGGAAACTCTGGATGCATCTAGTCGAGCTTCCTGCTCAAAGTGGGACTAGTGCCAACAGTAAACTTCTGGTTAACTTTTCTTTTACTTGAAGATTAAGCTGAGCCTCCCAAGCTGAAATTTCTGTTGCCTGTCCCTTGTCTTGCTCTCTGCTGCTACTAAAAATTGTTTGGCTTTGCTGTCACTGTAACCACCATTCATCTCCCATCATTTCCGTTGTTGAGTCTAGCACTTTCACTGTAACACATCTGAGTTTTTTGTTAGTGAGTTTGGTACTATCACAGCCTATTTGAATAAAAAATTTCTGTCATGTCAAATCATACAGTATAAATATGCCTTAATATATTGCCATGTGAACACGAGCATATACATAGATATAATTCATGTTGATTTTTATTAAATGTCATTCTTCTACATTGAAAGTAATTGCCATTTCAGCATGAAGTAGTCATTTACTCACAATTATAGTAATGTCAAATGCATGGGTTTGTTGATATCCTTTTTTTTCATATATATTAGAATTGGAAACTGTGTACAAACGTAAACGTGTACACAGAAATGTACATATGCTCATTCCATATGCAGTCCAGACATTCCAGGGCTTAAAATACTTTGTTCAGGAAACAATTGCAACATGGGATCTGTATATTTTTTCCCTCTGATAAAGTTGGTTCACAAGCTTGTGCAAAATTCTGGCTTCACAAGCACCCTTGGAAACATGTGCAAGTATTTGTGATTGCAGTGCAAATCATTTTCTTCTGGGCAAATAGATTTTTAACTAGAGATGGACATCAGCCATATAGAATTTGAGAGGACTGAAAATTCACTTACTGCATTCTAATTTAACCCATTACAAAGATAAGGACTATTTATGAAACACATCTGGATGTTATTTGCATCTGTGATTTATTTAAGGATCTCATTTACATTTTATATTTGAATTCAAGGAATTCTTTAAAACACTCATCTAAGTACTATTCAGATGGAATCCAAAAAGCGTAAAAAGGCAGACTGTGGTGAAATTATAGAATGATTAAAATTGTTCATGTCATTGTCATTACAGGGAAATGTTTTATGAAAGGTAAAAAAAAACCAAAAACCCACCAAACATACTAAGAAAAGAAGTCATTTGTGAAATATAGGGCAGTATATATTTTTTAGGTATGGTGAAAGAGTTTTGAAGATTTTGGATAGTTAAGCATATATTTTGTTTCTGGAAATAAAACTAATACTTACCTCCAAGTTTCTCTGTGGATGAATGCCAAACATAATCAATCTAACTTTCTGGTAACTCATGACAATAGTAATGATCTTTTTTTGTTGTTTGCACAAAAACAGACATCAATGTGTGTTTGAAAAACCATTTTTGTCTGGAGTCCAGGGGATATTTTATTAAATGCTGAAGCAGGGAAAAAATTAAGGAGAATAACTTTAACATATATCAAGATTTATTCCACTAGAAAAGAGGAAGTTGATAATACCCAGCTTATCAACAACCAAGCTTAATTTCCTTCATCATCATAAAGATTAATACTTTTATCCCAGATTTACAGAGGGAGTGTCTAATGCCAAGAAAAATAATGACTCCTAATTAGATTACAAAAATTATCTCTAACCCTGAGATTAAATATAACCACACTGCATGTGCCATGTTGTGATATTTTTAGTATTGTTTTAACTTTGGTTATTCTTAGACACTGTCAGTAAAAAGTAAGGAAAAGACACATTTACTATGTAATTTACTTGCTACAGTAAAAGGTAGTAGTTAATTCCTGGAAAAACTTAATAAATTAATAGATAATACTATAAATCCAGTGGAGCATACATTAAAAATGTCACAGAATTTTCAAGGAGTGTCCTCAGGTATACAACATGGCAGCACTCAGTAATAGTGTAGATGTTCCAGTTTGGTTACGTTTTGCAAAGCAATTGGCAAAGAAGCTTGGTGTGACCCATAACTGAAAACCCAGGGTAAACCTGTGATTTACCACCATAGAATTGTCCTTTATCTGTAAGTGTTCAGGGTGAGGTTTGATGGGGTACTGGGAAACTTGGTCTAGTGGAGAGGTGCCCCTTGTGGCATGGGGGCTGGAACTAAGTGACCTTTGAGACTTCTTCCCACCTAAGCTATTCTATGATTCTACAATTTTATGATCCTATGAAGTGTTTTTTCAGTGTAAAATATCTGTGTATATCAACATCCTATCCTCCTTCCATCCAGAGTATGTCTTTCATGTCAACAGTAGCACATTTTAACATGAAATTGTACACTGCTATTTGTATTCTTTCTCAGATTAGAAGTATCTCCTGCACAGAAGTTTATCACTACTTATAGCTCTTCTATTAGTTTTACACCATAAAATCTTGAGCATAGTAATACGATTGAGTGAGTTTTTATAAAACCAATGCTGAAATGGGATCATTCATAAAGTAAATATAACACAGTATATAGTGCCCAAGCTCACAGCAAAATGTTGGTCTCTTCTTCAAACATCCTGCAATCTTAACACAAAAAAATAACATACAGAAGGGAAGATCCAATGAAATAATGACAAAATATTCATTAGTACCATGACTAAAAATCTGCAACCTCTGAAAAGATTGCTTCTACACTGCAGAGCATTTTTTTAACAGACCCTGGTGATTAACTGACTGACTTCCAAGAAAAAAAACCAAAAGAGTAAAAAAAAAATTTTTAACAGGAACCATGTATGTTAATTATCATATTTTACTTTACCGTGGTATAACATTAACATAAACACACCTAAATATAAAATTTAATCAGTATGTATCAGCTCAAAATAAGAAATTATTTTGTCAAATTTAGATAACCTATAAGAAAAAAAAAACAATGTTTTGTCTAAACTGGTTTTACCCTGAAATTTCATTACATTTGGGGTTGATAAAACCTCAAATATTGGCCCAGATATTTCAAGAGGAAGCTGTTAGAGTCAGGAAAAAATTATATACTTAATCAAAAAACTTGAAATACATACAGTGAGCACCTGTAAATAAAACTAAGATATTTCATTTGTGTGGATGCAACATCATGAAATTAAAATAAATAAAATGGAACACAATATTGATATAAATATTGATAAGAGTAAACATATCAATATATTGTTATAATTTCTGGTCAGGAATGATTTCAACAACTTCAGTTTTAAAAAAATTAACTTGTTGTTTTTGCAAAGTAGTTGACTGCCTATCATACAGATGATTCTTCCATAATGGAAGAAAACCCAACCATGGCATCTAACTTCTGTAAGTTCTTCCTTTGTCTCATTTACTATGCATCAAACTTCTAAGCTGATGCTGTCATACCTTACTTGATACCAATTTCAGTTTGTCTCATACCTAAATGTACTGGTGCATGATTGATGAATTTTGTCTTAAGTAGCACAGAAATAAATCAGTTCAACAGGTTTGTCTTTCTGTCTTAGTTGTATAGCAAAGAGGTTGTCTAATTTTGCATGATATTTCCTCCAGTACTTGTATGCAGTAAACAAATACAGCAAGCAAATGTTTAAAAAAATACAGAGGAAATGTGCAGATCAAAATAATGGCCAAATACTTTCTTTTCTCTTTATAAAGTACACTCGATGAGCTAAAATCAGGAGAGATAGAGTGTGCTGAAAGGATGTTGTATTATTTGGCAAGAAGCATTGATGTTTTTGAGGGGTGAAAGCCTCTATAGTGGGATCTATACCGGCTGCATCAATTGGCCACGGCCAGTTGTATGAGCTTCAACAAGATCCTACACTTGGGTAATAACAATCCAGTGCAACAGTACCAAGCTTAGAGGATAGTGGCTGTAAAAGCTGCCCAACAAAAAAGGGCCTTGATGGCTGATCGGGTATAAGCTACCTATGGTGTGAACAGCAGATCCAAGGAAGTGATTGTCACCACTGTACTCTGCACTGGTGAGACCACACCTCAAGAAAAAGGCATCTCAAGAAAAGCGTAAAAGGTGCCAGGGCATGTATAGAGCAGGGCAACAAAACTGATGAAGAGTCTAGAGAACAGGTCTTATGAGGAGTGGCTGAGCGAACTTGAATTGTTTAGTTTAGAGAAATGAAGACTGACAGGAGACATTACTGCTCTCTAAAACTACCTGAAAGAAGTATGTGGAGAAATTGCTGTTTGTCTCTTCTCCCAAGTAACAAGACCAGGAAACAGCCTCTAGCTGTGCCAGGTAAAGTTTATGCTGAATATCAGGAAAGCTTGCTTTGTAGACACCTTGTTGGAAAAGTCTACCTAGAGCAGTGCTCATGTCACTATCTCTAGAGGCATTTAAAATACAAATAAATGTGGTGCTTAGGGATGTAGATTAGTGGTGGACATTGCAGTGCTGGGAGAACAGCTGGACTTGCTAATTTTGGGGGTCTTTTCTGATCTAAATCATTCCATGATTACCTGATTCAATTTCCACTAGAAATAATGCCAATATGAAGAGGAATGTGAGGAAGAATAAATTAGAAAAGATAGATTAAATCATCACCCCCTTCAGGCATTTCATGGAAACAGTGAAGACAGAAGAGCAGTTAATGCAGGAGATTTCTACTAATAGTAAGAAATTATTACCTACAAAAGTGGGTTGAGCTCAACTGAGTGTCCATGTCTCTTTATCAGTTAAAGAAATGTAATTAGTTTCCTATGGGTCCATTGCATGAAGAGTAGGAAATTCTGTTGTGGGCAGAGTTGACATATTCCTTTCATGCAGCGTCAGCATATTAGCAAGAAATGTATACCCATTGTTCATTATTTTATTGCAGGAAATTTTACAAGGAAATAAAATTATTTTGTATGGCATTATACATCCTGCAATGTTCTTGCTTAGAACTGGTGAGACAGACTCTGAAGAAGGATTTGGTTTAGTATGTCAGAAAATTTAAGGGCTCAAATTCTTGAAGCAAAGCTCATAATCATTTTTAAAGCAACTTCCTTGTTAGTCACAGAATATGTTCCTCTCCAAGTGGTTATTCTGTCTTGTGGGATGTGAAAGAGGATGCCTGTTAGCTTTTGAAGCAGGCATAGCAGTATGCCAGTGACAAAAATCCAAAGACACCTTGAAGAAACTATGCATGAAAACATTTTAGGGAGTGAGTAGGAGTAGGGTGTTTAATCACACCCACCCTCGGTGTTTTAAATCATTGATCTAAAAACACTGGACACAAAAAAATAGAGTGGGTCATGATATTCAAATAGTTCAGTAAAGAATTAGATTTCCTGAGTTACACTTCAAACTGACAGATCAACAATTCCTTCTGGCTTGTGAACTAAAGCAATAAAAGCACCACTCACTCAGCAGGCAGACGTTGGGTAGGGATGCTTGCTTCCTCCATTATACTTTAAATGCAATTGTCCAAGTCACAAACAAGTTCCCTGTATTGTAAGTGACAGCACTTAGTAATGACAGACTAGCCCCAATAAAGGTAAAGATGATTGTGGCACACATACGGCTGCTGTTATGCCTCTTAACTTGACCACTTGTTGCAGGGTTTATTGTCCTCTTGAGGATCCATGACTCAAAGCACCTCATTTAAAGTAAGATTGAGGCTCTGACTTTCCTTCTGACCTTCACTGAATGTCTGACCTTCATTTCCCGTTTGCTGATGAGTATTTCATCACCTTTCTGTGCCACACAGGGCACCTACTCTCTGACTACTCTCAGATCCAAACCACGGGTAAACTCTGAAGGCTGAGATTTGTATGTTGTAGGATAAGGTGTGCAGAGACATGTTTTTCCTTTTTTGCAAGAGAGGCAGAGAGGGAAGGACAGAGCATAAGATTGTCTAAAATGGGGCTGCCACCAAATACCTGTTCACTGACAGAGCATGTCAGAAAGGCCTATTAGCCCTAGAGTTTGCACAGCTGTTTGAACAACCCGTCATATTCTGGGGGAGACATGAGACTCTTTAGCAGGGAAAATAATCATCTGAAGCATTCAGTGAGGAAGCGTACCTCTTATTTAAACTCTTCTGATCTAAGATTTGATTTCAGCCTTGATCTGTTGGCTCTGATATTTTGCTTAGCAGATAAGAAGCTGATTTTTTT
The DNA here is from genome assembly GCA_013397515.1 of Upupa epops. Taxonomy (NCBI): domain Eukaryota; kingdom Metazoa; phylum Chordata; class Aves; order Bucerotiformes; family Upupidae; genus Upupa; species Upupa epops. The sequence continues at coordinate 26,220 of VZRI01007260.1, forward strand.
GCAGGATTCCTCCTTTGGGAGTCCTCATCCCCAACAGAGAATAAACAAGCATTTGAAATCTAGTTTTAGAAACCAAACTTACTTGCAATGTGTTTCTGTGTGCAGTGCTCCTTTTGCCAGACAATTTTCAGTGACACTGCAGGGCCAAAGGCATTATTCAAGGAAAGTGTATTAATTGGCACAAAGAAGGCCAGAAACATAGACATTATATACACTGCATCATCATATGCAACTACATTATAGATGATTTTAATATTCAGTTTCTGCTGAACAGAGAAAGAAGTTGATTAGGCAGTAGAATGAGTTGCAGTGGAAATACTGGTTCTACTTGTGTTTCCACCAATAACAGGTTTCAGCAGGGAAAGGTGAAATAAGTCAATCTGCTGTTTACTTTCTGATTCCCTCAGAAGATAGCAAATGCTTTTGTATGTTAGCGGTTAAGACACTATACTTAGGTATGCAAACAGTATCAACATGAAGAACAAATAGGCCAAGAACCAGATGTAGTAGTTTGTTTCCTTATTTTTATATTATCTCTTTTTCTTTCACAACTGCATAGCCACACCCAGAATAGTAATAATTATATCCAGAGCCCAAAGAAGTCCCTCATAACATGAAAATGTTGTGACATCATAGTCCTTGGTTAAGGAAATTATAATGATGGCAGAGGTTAAAGCCACAGTCTAAGAGAGGCAAGGGAAGAGAAGAGGCTCAGAAGAGAGTTTCTTGCTCAAAAAAGAATGAAACTTTTCTGTTTTGAAGGATTAATGTCAAGATGGTAAGTCATTTTGCTTTTACAATGCTTCTTTACATGGAGATGTTTTTGCAAATGTTTTTTTGATGTAGGTTTAAAACCACTCACGGGTAAGGTGGAAGAGAGGAAATAATGAGAAACAAATTCAGTGGAAAAACAAGTGTTGATGGTGTGACTAAGCAATGAAGTAAATTTATGAACTGATTTGATCATGGATATTAGCACCTCCTTTCCTTCCAGTGTGAGCCAGAGTGAACATAAACATCACTATGTGTAAAAATGTACCCTTGTGGGGGAAAAAAAAACCCAAAAAATTAAAAAAATCCTGAATTTTTTTCAAGAAGCTTTTTATTGTTTTGATTTTTACTAAGCAAAATACTCCAAACAGTTGAAACAGCTGTTCCATTTCCGTTCAGAATAAGACAAGAAAGCACTAAGTACAGTGTGTTTAGTTATGTTAAGATACCAATGAGACAGTATCTACTATCTTACAAATTATGATAGGATAAAAATGCTCTTGACTCATACATTATTAAATATTTCATATTCTTGTTCTTCTTTCTCAAAGTTGAAATACTTTAACATATTCACAGACATTCACATCTCTTGTTATTTTGGCCTTTCCTGTGAAATGATTGTGTTAGTAATATACTACATTTTTCGAAGAGAGCCATTTGTCAAATATTTCACCACCAGAAATTATATGAAGTGACTGCTTGTGCAGTGATGAGCCAGATACTCACTTCAATTTTCTTTTTGAAAGAAATAAATCTAATCTTGTAAGTTTCAAACACCAGTGAACATTGATCATTTCACTATGAGTTCCTCAGCCAAATCTTACTCATTTTTTCTTTTGGTTCCTTTGTTTGACATAGAAATATTGTTTCTATAAATTCATTAGAGCTGGTAGATAACTAAGAGAGCTTGAATTCCAAAGCAGACTCAAAATTTACTTTATACCCATGACTAATGTAAAATCTGAACTCTATCTAATAGAAATATTGAGTAAATTTATGTAAATCTCTTCTTGATTCCAGCTATGACTAACTATAATAGCCGAGATCAGATCACTATACCTCATGTACATATTCTACCCTCACAGATTTTTCTCTGGGAAGGTACAATACTGAGGAAGAATCCCACTTGTAGTTCAGGCTGGCTTAGTACAAGGAAGTTAAAAAACATACATACTGTGACCTTTAAAAGTCCTTGGCTCTTGCCTTCAGGAATTCAACACAGCTTAATTATTAAATTGGTAAACATCTATTTTCCAGATACTTTTACCTATACATGTATTCCAAGATATTTTGGTCAACCAGTTACTAAACTATAAAAAGATGATAGGCATTTGAGTACCAGAATATACAATGAAAAACTTTTGTCATTATTTTAACCTGTATGAGAACTTTCCCCAAAATATGTTCTTAGAAAGAAGCAGACCCAGTTATCATCAGATTTTTCCTCATAAGAGCATAATGTTTTAGGATGTAAATATTATTTTTATCATTCAGATGTGCCATACCAAAGAAATATGCATGTAATATTACATTCACTCTATTATAAAATGAAAAAAGTTATAATAAAAGATGTCTAATCTGTAATCTGTGTTGTGTAAACCTAAAGAAATGATAATCGACCTTGATACGTGACTAAGGCACGATGACTGGATGATTTATGACAGAACATAATCAGAGAATAAACTGGACTTTTTTAAAAAGAAAATTTTCCCTGTAAGAGGATATTTTGCCTACAATGAATCATAGCATTTTGTGTTTTCATATTCTCTTTTCCACTAAGCTCTCTAAAAGTTAATATTGATCTACAAGACCTGGTTTCTTAGCAGTCCTTATCACTCTCTTCTATGTAAAGGCTCAGAGAAATAGTTTGACGTGTTTTATTTCTATTTTTTAGGTTTCTTCCTAGAAAAAAATTCATTGAAATTGTAAATCAAGAGACAAATAGATTAAGTAGTTTTTCATTTCTATTCAAAAGATCAGTGTATGTAAATACAAAAAAAAATATTATTATTTAATCTTTTGTAATGATTTTTAATCTTGAACAGAATATTTATAAGAGTTAATAGTTGTAGCTTTGTATCTATTTTAATAACAATTTTAAAACATTTGGCAGACACTTTAAAGACAAAATGAACAGTATTAGGACCAGAATTTGATCATCTAATTAAAATAATGAAATCTGTTGATTAATTTTTTTTAGCACAAACTGTATTCAAAGTGGTACACTTTTAGGTAAAACTACTTATATTTGCCAGTGGGTTTTATTATAAATAGAGTATCACTTGAATTAAAAAGGAAGGGCTTGAAACATTTGTACTGAACTCAATAATAAGATTTCCTCTATCTTCAAGCATGTATTACTAAGTCATTTAGGACTTGATGTTTTCCAATGACCCGGAGTCTTCCTATTGCTTTAATTTGAGATGAAACTCATGAAAATGATTTGAAAGATCATTTATTGATAAACAGCATTTCTGCAATACAGGGTGTAACAGTTTGGTAGCAGAATAATTTACTAAATTGAAAAAATACTACAGTGAAGAACCAGTTGATCCTTCCCCACTGTTTATCTTTGTTTACAGTTGTAATGAATCACTTTCAAAGGTATATCTCACCAAGTCAGTTTAAGCTACTAGTGCTGGCTGGACCTGCCAAACTAGCTGGTGGGGAGTATTATGCAAGAGACTCCTGTGCAGAATTTCTGGATTCCTGCCTCAGGGAAGAAGCACACTGCTTATGTATTTGTCACATTCAATGACCTTTTCAGAAGGAAATTGCATGTCTATTGGCAGGAAAACTGACTTAATAAAGAAAGGGGAGGTCTTGCATCAGTAAGAACAGCCTAGGCATTAGTAATTCCACAGTCATGCCAAAGTTATTTAATGATGATTATGCAATAGTATATTTGGGTGGGCCTAAAGGAAGTTTAATAAAAATCCATGAGAGATAGTTTAATTTAGTCTCTGTGCTATAAGTCAAATACCTCATAGCATTACCTTATGTTAATCTATAGTTATATCTGCTTTTGTATCTCTTTCATTCATGCTGGAACTTTTATCGCAAAGAGATCAGAAAGGTTATAAACATTTTTGCATATGGAAGAAATGTAATTGTTCCATTTAATAGTTTTGTTTGAAAGGCATAAAACAGGTGAGATCAAAACAGAATATTTACAAAAATAAATTATTTGTCTATATGATAACATAAAATACATATTAAAAGACCAGAGCAAAGCCAATCAAAGATAAGTGTTTAGAAACTACTCTTTGTTCTGCTAAATTCTATAATATGCAGATTTCTACTTTTTATTCACCCCCAAATTCTAGTACTGAAATAGCATGGAATTCATACCTGAATGACAACTCCATTATTCAATGCTCTATGTGTCTCCCAAATAGGAGAAAATTTAATGACCTCATTTTGAAAAGAAATTGGTATATAGATAGTAATGATGGTGTCAAAGGCAGTTGCATGTAGCTGACAGAACACAGAGGCTATTTAGACCCTCATCTGTTATAAGAACCTTTTAGTAAAGTTACCATAGTAAAGTTACTTCATCTAGATCAGAGAGTGAAGTCCTTTATAATTTTATTGACTAAAAATCAGATTTGGGAAACACACAACCTTCCCCCACATCACTCGGAGAAGAACAGAATATATATCTCTTAGACTCAAACATAGCATGTTGCTCCAGTGCCTCTGTGACCTGAAGGTAACCATTGGTTACTTTTGTGTTTTGTTTTGGGGTTTTTTTTTAATGCAGCTAGAGCATAAAACTCTGAGTTTGTTTTCTTAGAAGCCCACCCATATGGTTTTCTCCTTCACTTTTTCAAAGCTGTTTTTCATTGGGAAACATGTTTGCCCTTATAAATATCAGCTAGGAAAGGCTTTCATTAATAAGGCCTGTTTTGAAAATGCCTATAGGCAATAATTTTAAAGACAAGAAAATATTTCTGCATCTCTTTCCCAAGTGGTGGGATTCCTAAATTTCATGTACACAGGCAATAGTATTCATAATAGAGCTTTCAAGAACGTATATGAAAACTGGAGACCACAAAATACACCCAATAAGAACTGAATGTAACACAAGTAGAGACTTGCCCTTTTAGTGAGTCTGATTTTGAAAATTCACACCTTTAGAAATGCACCTTTGGACATGATCTGGAGACTAAAAGTGATATCACAGAATCATAGACTCACAGAATCATAGACTCACAGAATTATGAAATGGTTTGGTTTGGAAGAGACTTTGAAGATTATCTAGTACCCACCCTCCTGCCATATGCAGAAACACCTCTCACTAGACCAGCTTTGAATGCTCTGAGGAGCTCTCCCTAAGAGACACACATTCCTTGGCTTCCACACATTCCTTGGGAATATGCTCCAGTGTCTCACCACCCTCACAACGAAGAACTTTTTTACATCTAATCCAGATCTACCCTCCTTCAGTTTAAAATCATTACCCTTTACCCTATGTTTGGGTTTCTGTACTGTAAATGTACCTTGATGGGTCATGTTGAACTTCTCGTTAACCAACATCCCTAAATCCTTCTCAGTCCCATTCCCAATTCTCTGCCCAGCTTGTCCTTGGGATTGCTGCAACCCACATGCAGGACCTTGCTATTGGTCTTTTTACTGAGGTTTGCACAGGCCAACCTCTCAAGCTTGCAAGATCCCTGTGAATGTCATTCCTTCCTTCCAGTGTGTCGACTGCACCACATAGCTTGGCAGCATCAGCAGATGGGAGTGGCACTCAATCCCACTTCCATGAGATGGACAAAGATGTTAAATAATGCTGATCCCCATAGTGACTCTGGGTATAAACTTTCTCGTTTACCACAAGCAATGAAATTTCTCCATTAAAAGTATACTATCTCTCAAGTCACTCATCATACAGTTATTGTGTCTGGGATAAAGTTTATCTCTGAGCAGAACACAAAAACATGCTTTACATAACTTTTCAATCTGATAACAGCTTATCTCAAGTCTTTCTTACAAACAGTTCTAGCACTAGGTCAAACATCATCTCTTCAGACTACTTTCTTAGGCAAATATTGTTTATGTAAATGGGCAATATCTTTATGAAAATTCATTCATTCATTTCTAGCTTTGTGTGCTTGAGATTCTGTGATAGGATTCTGAAGTCCAGCACAGTTTTAAGATGAGTCTGTACAAACCTTTTCTTAGAGGGAGAAAACAAGCAGGTCTGAAAAAACTGCATTTCATTTTGAAACAAAACAAAACTTAGTGTCCCTGAGCTTTCTCAGAGATCCTGGATAAAAGAAATAAAAATAAGATTAATTGAAATTGCATATTTGCACATGATAGCTTTCAGATCAAGATCTTGTTTCCAGTCACCACTCAAATTACTATTACCTGGAAAAACCTCCCATTTCATTGTTTCTAGGTTTTTTGTTCAGGAGTGTCTGTCCATGCCACTAATTCAGACTTACTTCTCACATAAAAGTTGATCATATTCACAAAAGTTCTTTCTCTGCTCTTTTTCTTCCCTTTGTCTATAAAATGAACATAGTTTCTAGTTAAATACTTTGCTTTTTAATTGTGGGACATTTAAAAGGGTGGTCTACTCCTTTCAATTCTAGAGCAGTTGCACAGGGAAGTAGGGCTGAACTCGGCTGCCCATATTAAATTATCAGAGCCAGCTGGAAAGCAGTCAAATGGTGCCTGTAAAGGACTGAGAAACTTCAGCTGTAAAACACAGCAGGTGGTAGTTTGGCTCCTGTGATTGGCCTTGAAGTAGTGGAAGCGTACAAGAAAAACCAGTGAGAACCTACAAACAGTTGAGTAAAAATAAGGGCTTTTTTCTCCATGTATGTATGTGTGTATATGTGTGTATATGTGTGAGGGTTGGTTGGTTGGTCGGTCAGTCTTCACACCATGGTGTCTGAGCTATAATAAATGTCTATAAGAGGTCCAAGAAAGTTGTCAGTCCTTCCTTGCCTGGAGAGGTGGACTAGTAAGGACTAGTAAGGTGGACTGTTTAAAATCAGCCTTATTCATTCTCTTTATGACTGGATTTGGCTTCATATACATATGAAAGAAATGCATGCACCTGCAATAGGAATTTCAAAAGGGATGAATAATGTTAGGTGCTTAAACTTTTGATACCCCTCTTGAGAATCTTAAAAAAGACTGACATACTCTTTTTTGTTTTTTAGAGTCAGTGTAAAAAGCAGGAAAAACCATTGATGCTAAGTTATGTAATATTGTATAGGTGCCTGCCTTAGAGATAACTTCAGGATCTTTAATCCTTCTCAAATTAAAAAGCATAGTATCTTTAGCACACAAATTTAATTGGAAACTTCAGTAAGGAGAATACTTTTCTTTGCAAATGACAAAGCTCTAAATATACAACTGCTGTCACATATCTGGAAAATGTTGACTGAACTTCAATAGAAGCATCTTTTAATATCCTAATTCAACTCTAATTAAGAATATGACTTCTTCAATTATTGTATGTTAGAGTCAATATTTTTAATGTACATTTATCACAGGATTTAAAAAAAATCTCTAAAATTGTTAAAAAACAGTTTTATGAATTTTAATCTTTTTTAGGAAAAAAATAATACCCCTTGAGAGCAAATCAGCATTTATTTTATATTTTAAAAATGTAAAAATAAAAAAAGAGTACAGAAAGACTTATGAACTTTGTTCTTTTTAGATGTTAAGGTAATTTATGTCATTTTGCATCACTGACAGTTTAGGTTACAGAAGATCAACTCTTCTATTTGTGAGATACTAAACTTTTTTTTTTCTAATTACTTTAATTGTGCATGTTGGTTTCTGTTTGACAGCTGATGTGGGCAAGTTCACAACACTGGTTTCTTCCACTGGATGAGGGCTTTTTCTGTCAGCTCTTTGAAATCACAGTCCAGACTGTCTTTTAGTAAATATCTTGTAATACATGTATACAATGATATGATCATGTAATTTCATAAGTGCAAATTTTCAATTTCTTTTTTTAAAAAAAAAATTGGCTTAATTCATCCTATGTCAGTCACATATAGAAAGCCAGAGCATTTCAATGTAATTGTAAATTATCATCCAAATACAGAAACTCTTTTTTGGAAACAACAATCAAATGTAACAAGCAAGACCTTGCATAAATTTACGTGACAATGTTACTAAGTTATTTGCCAAGGAATGTTAAGCATTGTGCAAGCACGTATTAAAATACAAGATGTATCCTCCAAATTTGTAGGGTCTTATAGCATCTGCCATCAGAAATAATAGAACATGTTATATTCCATGTGTTCCAAGCAGAAATATTTAATTTTAAATGTTCAGTGAAATGAACTATAGCTCAAACCTTTGGACTTTTTTCTTCATAGACAAATTCCTTAGAGTGCTGGAAAGTTCTTTTTGCTGTTATAGACTTGTCACTCTTTAGCATCCCTTGATCCAGGATGTATTCTAGCAGGAGAATGAAAAAAAAAAAAAGGAACAGATTGGATGTAGAAAGCGGGTTTCACATAATGCGAGGTTAGTGTAAGATGGTGAATTCTCTGAGTTTTTCCAGAAAAGAGTTGATGGTCTTGTACAGCTGAAGTTTAGTGTTCTGAGCTACTCCAATATCACTTCGATTTGACCACCATTCTTTTGCTGGAGTTATCCTCAGAAGATGCCCACAGGTGTGTCTGAGAAGACCCACAAGTCCAAAAAGTTCTCCCTACCTCCTAGGTACAGGCAGCCTGATATCTGTGTTACAGCTCTCTGGCTAATGTAAGGTCAGGCTGCCTGGTGTATGCTCTTGCTTGCTGCTTTTTTGCCATGGGGTTATTTATGCAAAGCTCCACACCTGCACTGTGATTAAGTCACACAGCACTGGAAAACTGCATGTCCCCTCTCCAAAAAAGCATTCTATCCCTCCCCTTTTCCTAACAAAAATCAACTGAGTGGGAAAAAATAAAGCCATACTATATTGTTTCAAAAAATGAAACTAATTTTGTTCAGAGTCTTATGTCCAGGCTTGCTTTTGTAAAGAGATGTAACTTAATTCTGGTAAAAATATGCATTCAGAGGCTGGGAGAGGAGGGTGGTAGTGGTGGCTATGGTGGTTTGTTTGTTGATCTTAAAAAATCACAATTGTAAACCAAGATTCATTATATCAAAAAGGCTGGTAATTTATACAAGAACAATATAATTGTGTTTTATCACAAGCCTCTTGCCATGCAGTTTCCCGAATCATATTGAATTTAGAATGCTTTTTGCTATATAGTCAAGATTTTGAATGCTTTAAACCAATGCTATGAAAATTGAACATTCTTATTTAGTTTTGAAAAGAGCTAGGTTAGCTTTGATTTTTTTTTTTCTGTAAATTATTTATATTTCTCAAGTATAAAATTATTTTCATCTAGGAGTATCGAAAGAGATATCAATCCAACTGGATAATTTTGCTTTGACTGTTACACACCTGTGCTGTGTGAGGTAAGTTCTTTTATTTCTTTCTTTTAACATGTGTTTAAATAAGTTTAAATAACTTTTTGTTCCTATTTGTTTCCTGGTAATAGGAAATTATGTTTAAAGATCCTTAAAGATTCGGAATATTACTCTAAAAATTATGCAAAGTATTAGAATGCTACTTTTGATTGGTCTTCTGTTCAGCTAGAAGGTCATATAGACACAGCTGATTTGGAGACAGAAGGATAGATATCATGCTTATTATAAGGCATAGGTGCAGTTCACTATGCGCTTTGCAGTTCTGGTCACTGGTATTTGTCCTCCTCATTAAGATACTGGTTTTTACATTTTGTTTTCATTTGGGAAAATCTGATGGGCATACTAGGGTATATCCCACATTAGCAGCTGGAAACTGAGAACACAATATTGCTGCCTCAGGGTCAGAATTGTCCAGAGAGTGAATGTGTGATAGGGCTGTAAATGCTGTTGCCATGCTTGGTAGCCTTTTGGTTTTGGAGAAAGCAATACTCACAAGAGTTCACCCTTGCAAGTTAAAGACTGGGCTGGACATTTGCATGTCTTAAATAGTTTCAGGTGTAAGAGCTCAGATACAGCATCTTACAAGTAATTAGAGAAGCACAAATTTTGAAGGTGAAAACTTCTGATGGGAAAGGAAGACCCTAGGGCCTTTTACTACCCTCACAAACCCTGTCTGTATATATCTAGAAATTCATTACTGAATGCCCCATATTTTTAATGTTCCTTTTTGCCTAGTGATTTTAGGGTCATTTCACTTATGTGAACCCTGGAGTAATTATGATAGCTATTCATATAGGCTCCTTTCACAGAAGTAGGCATTGAGTACTAGTTTTATTTAGATACTGTTATTTTCTGGAGCAGCTTCTTTTACCTAATTACAGAGTGTTCATTGTGCAGATGAAACCTAATGCCAAATAGTATGAACATTAGCTTGGGGTTGCATTTTTGCCAAGCATGTATGCTTTGGTGAAAAGGATAAATCTTTTTTCGGATAATTTTATTTCTCACCCTATGTATCAGCAGCTGCAAGTGGAGTACACCAAGGTCTTCTCATATTCCTGTCCTTTTCCCCCTGGAGGTACATTCACAGTGGGGGGGAGACTGTGGGACTGGGGAGACTTCTCCCTCTCTTGCACAACCAAAAAAGAGTTATGATAATTTAGCCCTAAGTGTTTAAGCCATGGTCCAATGCTGCTGAATCTAACTGAGCTTGGCATCATTTGAAGGAGCTTGCTGAAGTGTGAAAGACACTGACGTGGCTATGATTACAAAGTATTGAAAAATTATAGACCACGCTGCAAGAGGCCCTTATTCAAGTTGTTTAGGTCAAGGCAGGTTAACACACAAGGAACACTTTTGTAGTTGATGCTTCTGTACATTAGGCAAAGGCATATTAAGAGCTGCTTCATTGTGTGTATCCTTTCCTTCACCTTACTGGCCAGACTGCAATTGGCAGAACAAATTCTGCAGTCTTAGAAGTTGATCTTGTAATTCATAATTTAAAAGGGATTATGCATTGGCAGTTCTTCACTGTACCTGCTTCTCCTTGTCTTGTGCATTTGATGTAAGATTTTTATTCCAGACTAGCTCCTAGAGAATAACAGAAGAAAAATTACAAATAAAGTGTATGATGTAACCCAGCAGAAAGCACAGATGAATGAATTTGAGAAGTATAACAAATTTTAAGGATGTTCCTGATTTCTTAAATAGCTGTTTCCATATCTTAATTGCACCTATGAAAAATGTAATATAAAGGTTTTACTTTGGATTAATTTAAAAGTAAAAGCAGTATGTTAGTAAGTGGCAAACTTCCAAGTTAACTACACATTTTAGAATGGGATGAATGTCATTTCCAACACTCTGGAACTATGACTGACCCCAAAGTATAAATATTTTTTGGTAGTGAATAACATTTTAGTCCCATTTTCATGGCTGTATCCCAGACTATAGATGAAAGCTAAGTATCTGTTTTCTTTTTTTGGCAAACAATGATGTCCTGATTTTTCCAATCTAAATTGCCCTCCAGGGCACTAATAAAACAAGTCATGGCTCACAAAGTAAATTTCCTGTGTACTAATTGAAAACGGTTTCAAATTTATTAGTGTTTCAATCATCTTCCCAAGATCTAATGCTTGTGTTCACAGTAGTCAATGTGACTTAATATATTTACCTGAAAGGTGAAAGTAGTATTAAAAATATGTTGCAGGTATTTTAAAATAGGGGGCTAGGAGTGGGAGAAACAAAATATCAAAATCATGAAACTACACAATTTGTATAGTTGAATGTGATTTAAAACAACATCTAAAATGGAGCACTCATTCTCATGAAATACTTTGATTTATTGTACTGCCAAAACCTTTCCTAGATGCTGGTTATAACACACAATCTTCTGGAATTTGCTAGTAGACTTTGTTCTAAGATGTAGAAAAGGTAGGAAAGGCACATCAGTTTCTTTTTGTTGGGTTACTCTTTTGTCCTGTATAAACTGCAAGGAGACAGAGAAAGAAGTGCTGTTGAAATATTCCAACTTTCTTCCCTTTCAAACCACACTACAAAGTGTAGAAGCAATGCAAACCATCCCCCAGGAACCCACAGAGGGTCTGCCTTCTGCTCTGTGCTTCCTCTGTCCAAAATATTGTACTTGGAGGGAGGGCACTTGTCAGATTTTCTGGCACCACATTTCATAGGGAACTTCCTCTAGCAAAAGAACCACAACCTCTCGTGCAGACTGAATTAATAACATGACAAAAGCATTTGGCCTCCATGTGGATGAGGGCTGGCTGGAAAACTGGAACTCTGGTTTCTGAAAGATTTCAGGGTTGGGGGATTTATTTTATTTTCTTCATCATACTAAATCAAATTGTGTAAAGGAAAAACAGAATATGAAAAAGGAAAAAAAAGACCAACACCAAACCTCCAAATCCCTAACTCCTTGTTTTCCTAGTAATACTGATACGTGAATGTTCTAAAATAACTCAACAGTTAAAAAGCAAAACAAAACAAAACTCTTTGTCTCTCATGTTTCCAATAAATCCTGGAATAAAATCAATCTGTTTTCATTGCTTTTATTGCAACTGTTTAGGTTTGTGAAAATAATTAAATATTGAGCCAAGTCTAGCTAGCCTGATGGTGATAAAAGAATGAAATTTCTGTGGAGGATCAGTCTACATCTCAGGGGATGTGGGAGACTAGACTTCAAATCTCACCCATTTTTATGGTTCATTGTGATTCCTCAAGAAAAGATGCAGCAAAACCCAGTTTGTTAAGGATGCCCAAGGATGTTCTGTGTGTTCTATATTCTTGGAGGGACATGGTCTTTCTGATTGTTTATGCAATTTATCTTCACTGGACTGTAACATATATGCATTAATTGTCTGTTCTCATGTTTTGTTTAAGTAAAAGTACAGTGAAGGAAAATGTACTCCTTTGGGATATTCTTCCAACTAAAGACACTCTTGGAAATTATTAGTTTTCATTAGGAATAAAGGATTCATTCTGACAAATCAATGTTGGATAGAAAAGGGACATTGCTGGAAAGGTCCCTTCCAGCTGTAATGCAGATGGCCTTTGTTCCGTGTACGTGCCCTGAAAGCTGTAGCTGAACAACAGCAATCTTCATGAGATCAGTGCCCCCACTGGTTGTATGTGCTACCTTACCTACTGTTCTTTTCACAGACCCTGCCTTTCCCATCCTAACATGAGAAGCAGCACTTAAAGTCCTCAATCCCTATTTTATTCATCTCCAATTCTAAACACTGTGGTTTGGGCTCCTTTCTGCTTACAGCACTATGTTCTCAACTACTATACCTAAGGGGAATACATTAATATCTGCTAGCTATTTTATGCAGCCACAGTTTCTCTGTCAATGCTCGTGTTCATGGCAAAGATAGCAGAAGACCAGATGAGCAACAGTTGCAATGTTATAAGCTGATTCCCAGATGTGAAGAAACTAGTTGTAATGGTTGTATTGTACACGTGAAAATTAAGTCTAAACATACTGCAGTCCCCACACACTTGTGAACCAATTCAAATGTCAGTCACGACAGCAGCCTAGTAGATACAGTATTTCTCCTCCTGTTCTCTTGTATGCATACAAGAAAAGATACAATACAGATATTTCACCATCTCATGCTTTATGCTATGCTTAGTAACCTACCAGCACGTAATTCCAAGAACTTTAAGATACTCATAGAACTTCAGTCATTGTAGTTTCTTTTGAAGCGTTCTCTGTGGTAGCTCTATTGTCCTCTAAAACTGCATTACATGATTTATTATTTTAGGAACATTAAAGAAAATACATGGTTTATGCAGATTCATGGGTTTTTTTAACTCAGGATTGTACTCCAGAAGGATGAAGTACAGAATTATAATGTGATTATCTGACTACTAATGGATTTCATAATATCTAACAGGAAAAAAATCTTTATTCTGTAGGTGCTCCCTAGTCATAGCAAAAATATATTTTTTTAATGAACAGTTTATGCTGAAATGAGAGCAGCTCTGATTTTCAATTTTATTCACATCAGTATGGGAAAGCCAAAGAGCTTTAAAGTTAGCATCCATTGTTTAGTTTTTAGTTCTACATTCTAAAATGACTGACTGTACATGATGATTTGTTGCTTGGAGATTTTTTTTATTTTAAAAATACAGAAAACTGAGCCCTCTAATACAGGTAAGTATTCATTCATCAAAGAAAATAGTATTTTCAGTTCTCCTTCCCAAATATTTAGTTTCTTCATTTTTTTTCCTTACTATAAAGTGGGGGGGAGAGAATGAGAGTGGAAGAAGAGCATCATTTTAGATGGCACTGAGTATGTGAGAAAAGAAGCATTACAGAATCAGTGTCCTGCACACTACAATGCCTTGATGAGCAAAACAGTTGTATTCAGTAACAGGCTGATATCTCTCAGTGAAGTTTAGATTTTACAAGTTAGTATTTTCCTTGTCTCTGGCAAGGAAATATTCTTGCCCAACATGGAGTTTACTGAAAATGCAAGTGAATTAATGTTTTTTTCTTATACCAAGGAATCAGAAACTCCTGTTTCGGACATTTTTTTCGATTTCTGTTGCAAGTATTGATACTTTCTATTCCACTTCCACAGTACTATCAAGTGTCTGCCAGTCTTCACACAGTGTGCAACTAAACTGTTTTCTTTCTCATACAGAGGTTTTGAGAAGGCAATGTACATGTTTGTAAACAAAAGATGGCAAAAATCACCTATATTTATGTAATACATTATTTAATGTAGTCAATGAGAAGCAAACTGTTGAGAAATGATTTCCTAGATTTAGCAGACTAAGGCTCAGTTAACGGTGTTCAGAAAAAGTTAGTCTCTGATTATATGGAGATAGAAAAGGAAGTCACTAATTTCCCTCTCCCCTTCTCTATCTTCCGTTTGCATCACTTTTCTTGTTTTCAAATGGGTATTTCCAAAATCGACCACATCCTCTCTGTGCAATCTTTTTTTATCAAGAATGTGATTATGCAACTGCTTCTGAATTACTATGCTCCTGAATGCAGTCCTTTGTTTCTGCTCTTTCCTTACATTAATGCTTTCCTCCTCCTTAGAGCTGAGTTTCACTGTTTTCTCTCTCCCGTTTACCTAAAATTAAGCTCTGATAAAGCTTAGTGGTTCTTTTTAATCAGGATTTAAGAAATTGAAAGAGATGCTTGAAAGATGAGAAATTGAACAGTGCTAATAGGAGTTGACTTTAAAGTTCCATATCACTATATTTTGTGGCATCATAACCACTAATACTTACTGGGAAAAAAATTTACAAGTACTTAGTTAATTTTAATGGCGCACTCCTCTTTTGTTAGGAGTTCAAACTACTTAGTTGGTTATTTTGAAGGAGGTCCTATGCAATAGAAAAATTCATAAGAACATCAACTAAAAGTCATTTCTGAAAGCCCTTTGAAATGACATGGCAGAATTACAGTGACACTGAGAATTTTTAATAGCAGATGAGTTTGCTTCATGAGTCTGGTCTCTAATATATTTTATAATTACTTAATATTGAAGAAGCTAGTTGAATTATGAGACTCACTGAAGGAGAACCCCTGCTTAGATAAATAGAATATATCCTCAAATCTCATAGAAAAGGTTAGACAGCACTTCAAAACAATTTAGTACTTGGATAGAACACTTAAGAATATTAAAGGCTATCCTGAGGTCAGTAGTGCATTTGTGTTCCTTCGTTTCTTTTCGTATTAGTGGGGGTCCAAAATTTTTGGAAACAATGCTGCATGTGAATGCTCATCAGAGGACTCTTAAGCAAATATGCTGTACCTTATCCTGTTCGTTTAGAGGTCTCAGAAAACATTTCCACCAAGAAAAAAATAATAAAAATCCCAAAACCGACTAATTGATCAATCCACTGTACAAACCAGCACGGTGTATTTTAATGAATATTAGGCATGGTAAAAATGTATTAAATAGTTTTTAGTTTAAACATCTATAAAGTCACTGAGAAGAACTTTTGCTAGATTTATCTCCCTATTGTGTTTCCTTTTGTCTCTTCATTCCTATGCTAGGAATTGGGCCTGAGAGGGAAAACTATACTTTCAGCTTAGCCAGGGGCCACGTACCAATCAGTCTATTTGAACATTCCTCTTCTGTTAAAGGCAAACCTCACTCTAATAGAAAATCTCAACTATGTCCCAGGACAATGCTACTTCAAAGGTCAACATGTCATTCATGTCTAAACTTCAGGGACCTAGTAACACTGACATTTGAAACCACAAGCCACAGTGTTGCCTCGTTTGTTTGGGTTTTTCTAACATGTAACCAGGAGTGGCTGCAAAAAGTCACACAGAAATGAAATGTGGACTCAACAAAGATAAAGGCATACAAAAGGAAAGCAAAAGCAAGGTAATTTATGCAAAGAAAAAATGTTTCTAAAATACCTAAAAAACATTAGTTGTTACCCTGTTCTCAATATATGGTAGCTTGATTCAAGGGGGAAATACAGATTTTTAGGAATGTCAGCATGAAGATAAACATCACACTAGTAGGTCAAGGGGTTGAGGAAGAGGATATGTTCACCACATTTTCTGGCTTTCTGCCCTACCTATGAAGCTGAGCGTAGTTGTACAACAAGTTATATGTGGTTATGATAATCATATTTAGACACATTGGCTATTCCATTATTAAAAAAGTACATCTGTATCTCTCTAGGAGGAAATGCAGATTTGTTTCTGAGCCAGCTGACACAGCAAAATGGAAATCTGGACTGTCCTTTACTCAGCTGCACAGAGATCCTTTTCTCATTGCCTTTATTTTGTGTCAGTGTAGGATAAACTTAATCATTATTTAATTTGTGCTGATTGCTTTGTCAAACAGCTTAGATGGGTCCATACAACTTCTCTTACTGAATTATTTTTAAATTACTATTTTTTTTCTTTTTGCATCATTTTAGTAAAATTTCTTAGATTTATATTTTTCATAATACAATAGAAGACAGAGATAAGCTTCCATGGTACTCAGAGCTTATTTATTTTGTACATTTCTATAAATTTTATACTATGGTGTAGAATATGTTACATATAAATATCTCACTTAGCTTCAAAGAGGTGTGCGCTTGGATCTGAATGATCTCAAGTTTAGACAGGAATTAAACAAAGATAATTAGTTGTCCCAAAAAAATGTCCCTTTAATTTCTTGTAAGTCTGAATTTTGTTTTAAACTTATTTGTACTTGTTTTAAATGTACTTGTATATGTTTTTTTTAGTCTCTTTTCAGTTTGGAGTATTCTTGTATAAGGTATTCTTTATGAACTCTTATTTGTACATATAGCCTTACTTGCAAATTAATAGTACTCTCCACTTCTCATAATGAAATTCATCTGGAACAGATTAATGAGGCAATATGTGAGTTGCTTCTGAGATCCATTTTTAAAAGTTATAGTTTTCCCTTTCCATCTTTTCATCAGCTTTTGTGTCTATTCTCCTCCTAAAACTTGCATATTCGATGCAAACTAGGAACTACTCATACTGTAATTATACACAAAGTTCAAGAAACAGTTTATTTTTGCAGAAGTATCTGTATACTATTGTGGTCTAAATGCCAAATAACAAGTTAGGAAAAATGTACAAACAGATGAGTACACATTCTCAGCTCCCCTGTTTCTCTACGCTTCTTGCCATCTGAACAGGGCAAATTGAAGCAATCCTTTTCATAAAGTCTTTCTTCCAAGTTGGAGCAATCTGAAAGGAATCTGTGAGAAATTTTAAAATTAAGAAAAACAGGGCAAAGAAAGATGTGAATATTGATATCTCTTCCTTTAGTGAGTGTTAGCAATTAGGCAAACTGATTTGCTCTGAGGTCATCTGTCGCAACTAGAAGCTAGTTTGGAAATAGATTAGCTTAGGAAGTAGCAATTTCTGCTTCACGGGTTTTAGCAGCAAGTGATACTGTTTTATAAAAGACCTCATAAACTGGCTGAGATCAATGCCTACCTAATGTGCCATTACACATTGGGCATACTCCAGTGACAGCAAGCACAGCTGTATCTTCAGCAAAGTTCCTTGCTGGGTCTCCTCTGCTCCATACTCACTTTCCACAGGTGTGTGTTAGCTGATTATTTTGCCCAAGGGAATAAACAATTTGAGAGTATTAGAATGAGTGTAAATTCACCTCTTTCTTGAGAATGAGCACTTCAGCTCTGACATCAAGTGGCAGCAAATGAGAAGGATATTATAGCACTTATTTACCATAGAATCACAGACTAATTATGGTTGGAAAGGACCTCCTACATCAGAGTCCATCCATACCCACAACAACAAAAAAAACTAAATACCTGGGAGACTGAAAAACACAAAATAACCCCCTCCATGCTGCCACTCTAGCATGTCACAAAACACCATGTCTACACACTCCTTAAATACTTCCAGGGATGGTGACTCTACCACATCCCTGGAAAGGCCATTGCAGTGCCTCACCACTCTTTCTGTAAAGAAATTCTTCCTAATAGCCAATCTAAACCTCCCCTGCCTCAACTTCAGACCATTGCCCCTGGTTCTGTCATTAGTCACCCAGGAGAACAGGTCAACACCCACCTCTCTACAACCTTCCCTCAGATAGTTGTAGACGGCAGTGAGGTCCCCCTTCAGCCTCTTCTTCTCCAACCTAAACATGCCCAGCTACTTCAGCCTCTCCTCATGACTTGTTCTCTAAACCCCTCATGAGCTTGGTAGCTCTCCTCTGGACCCTTTCCAGCATCTCAATGTTTTTCCTATAATGAGGGGACTAGAACTGAACACAGTACTCAAGATGAGTCTTCACAATGGCTGAGTGCAAGGGCTTGAAAACTTCCCTTCTCCTGCTGAACATGCTATTCCTGATCCAGGCCAGGATCCTGTTGCCCTTCTTGGCCACCTGGGCACACTACTGGCTTATATGAAGCCAGCTGTCTACCAGCACCACCTAGTCCTTTTCTGCTGGGCAGCTTTCAAGCCATGC
>VZRI01007260.1:45088-105500 GCA_013397515.1 Upupa epops
GGACAACAGGTTGACCATGGCACAGCAGTGTGCCCTGGTGGCCAAGAAGGCCAATGGGATCCTGGGGTGTATTAGGAGGAGTGTGTCCAGCAGATCGAGGGAAGTTCTTCTCCCCCTCTACTCTGCCCTGGTGAGGCCTCATCTTGAGTACTGTGTTCAGTTTTGGGCCCCCCAGTTTAGGAGGGACAAGGATCTATTGGAGAGGGTCCAGCGGAGGGCTACGAGGATGATTAGGGGACAGGAGGGCATGGCTTATGAAGAGAGGCTGAGGGACTTGGGGCTTTTTAGTCTGGAGAAGAGAAGACTTAGGGGAGATTTGATAAATGTTTATAAGTACCTGAAGGCTGGCCAGGAGGGAGGGGACAGGCTCTTTTCACTTGCTCCCTGTGATAGGACAAGGAGCAATGGGTGTAAGTTGCAGCAGAGGAGGTTCCGCCTCAACACAAGGGGGAACTTCTTTGCTGTGAGGGTCACAGAGCACTGGAACAAACTCCCCAGGGAGGTCGTGGAGTCTCCTTCTCTGGGGACTTTCAAGGCCCGCCTGGATGCGTTCCTCTGTGATCTGTGTTAGATAGTTTTGTCCTGCTCCGGCAGGGGGGTTGGACTCGATGATCTCTTGGGTCCCTTCCAACCCCTAACATCCTATGATCCTATGATCCTATGATCCTATGATCTCCCTTTTCTCAAGAAGACTTCAATATCATTCCATCATTTTCTCTGAATTGCTTTGCCTCTTGAAAATTAGGACTACAGCCATCTTATCAGTCCTCCCTGGGACCCCACCTTATACATAAACACTAAGATGCAGCGCAGTTCCCCATCTAAACTGCCACAGCTCCCTGCAGGCAGCACAGTGGTATGAAGTGGTTGCAGAGACAACTCATGGACAGCCAAGCAGTTAATGGGTGACAACTACCTGAATGAAATTGTTCAAACACTTATCCCCAATTACCTCTAACAAATATAGATAACTGAGTAGCTGCTCAAGTGAGTCAATTACTGCAAATTCAGTGATAGTGCCCAGTAATGTTCTGGAGGGACTCAGACACGTGGTTCAGGTAAGCTCTCTAGGGTCAAGATTGAAAGTTAGAATTAAGGTCCTGCTAATGTGAAATATCTGAGAGTTCTACATTCTATCAGTGGTAAGAATTCTGAAGTTCAAAATCAGGCTGAATTAATAAGCCTGGAAGAATATGATCTACTTGCAGTGATAAATTTTAGGACTTGGCAAAACTTTCTGCCCTAAGCTTTGTCAAAACCTTTAGGCTAACATATTTGGAATTTCATATTGGAAATACAATTGGATAAACCAAGCATCTTGTCATGATACCTCTGTAGTGTTTCCTTGAAATAAATTTCTAATTCTTAAGATGTTTAGGTGGCACTACTTGTAGAGAACAAACATTTAAATGGAAATTGATTTTGAGAAAATCAGGGAATCTTTCATTTAAAAATGTAAAAATATCAGCTATGATAAAACTAAAAATGAAAGCATAGACATTATGACCATCATCTAGTTACTGAGTTGTAATGCAAATATAAATTTGAAAGCAAAAAATGAATTAATAATTAAAGGAGATAAAAGCTTAGACTTCATGCCCTACTCCCAAGGCACATGCAGTTTATGGTGACATTTTGCATACAAAAGCCAAGGCAAAGTTTTCAGAATTCATAAATTGAGACTCTCTTACCTAGATATTTGTGGTTGTATGAATGATATAACCCTGCATACAGCAATTAATTGCATTCAAATTCAGACACTTTAATGTAGTTGCAATGCTTCTTTTTCCAAAGCATTATCCAGAAAGATGCAGTAGAAATCTTAGTATAATATTTGATGAACTCTTCAAATTGAGTCCTCAGCAATATAAAACATTTCAATTTTCAGACATTAAATTCTCTAGAGTTTGATTACAGTACTTTCAAGAGGAATTAGACAGCTTTTTAGTATTGTTAGTCTGATAACACTTGCCCAAACTATATTTAAAACCAAAATTTAAACTAAAAATTTACTTAGATGCCTGTTAGAATTTTTGGAGTATTAAAAGCAAAAAGGAAAAACAATTTGGAGAAATTGAATTAGTATGGTCTCTGGTTAAACCATCAGATCTATATAAAAGAGCTACTCATACTCACTTCTTTCCCTTAGAAAGTTTCCTTTGAGCGGAAGAACATCCATCAGAAATAGTAAAGAGTCACAGTATGCTAGACTATGGGGTTTTTTTGGTATCCAGCTGTGGAATTAGAGTGCTAGTATGCCATATCACTTGATGAAGTCGTCCTACTTAGGTAGTACTGATTTTAATATGGCAAATGCCATATTTCTATGAAATGTCACAGCAAATATTTCAGGTAGTTGTGAAAAGATGGAGTTCCATTGCTTTAAATGCACTTAGATCTATTAGGTTAATGATAATGTCATTTTGAGAAAGAGCTATTCCATGCAACTCAGAAAATACAGAGAAGTTAGTAGTCTAATCTTGATTTTGATTTGTTTGGAATTTCCCATCAAAGCAACAGGAACATAACACCAAACAGAATAATGAATTAAAAACAGAAACAAGAGAAAATAGAAGGGGAAAAAAACCCAAAAAATTAATATTAAGGTGAATTTTTACTGTTTTCTAAGATGACTAACCTGATCTCCTTTTATGATCAAGTGACTTAACTGGTCAATGAGAGGAAGGCTGTGGATGTGGTTTACGTAGATTTCAGTAAAGTATTCGACACAGTCTCCCATGATATACTACTAGCTAAGGTGGCAGCAAGGGGCTTTGACAGGAATATATTTTGCTGGGTCAGGAACTGGTTGGATGGACAAGCCCAGAGAGTGGTGGTTAATGGTGTCGCATCTAGTTGGTGACCTGTTACTAGTGGTGTCCTCCAAGGGTCAGTGTTAGGTCTGGTCCTGTTCAACATCTTCACTGATGATGTTGATGATGGGTTGGAATCCATCATGAGCAAATTTGCAGATGACACCTGGCTGGGAATGGAGATCTTTGAGAGCACTCAGGTAGAAAGAGACTTGGGGGTATTGGTGAACAGTAAACTTAGCATGAGTCAACAATGTGCCCAGGCCACCAAGAGGGCTAATGGCATCCTGGCCTGTATCAGGAATGGTGTGGCCAGCAGGGAGAGGGAGGTTATCCTCCCCCTTTGTTCGGCACTGGTTAGACTGCACCTGGAGTATTGCATTCAGTTCTATGCCCCTCAGTTAAAGGATGGATGTTGAGGTGCTGGAACAAGTCCAGAGAAGAGCAACTAGAATGGCAAAGGGCCTGGAAGGTAAGCCCTACAAGGAGAGGCTGATGGAGCTGGGTCTGTTTAGCCTGGAAAAGAGGAGGCTGAGGGGTGACCTTATGGCTGTCTATAACTACCTAAAAGGTGGTTATGGTCAGGCAGGGGTCGATCTTTTCTCCCTGGACACTGAAGACAGGACAAGGGGTCACAGTCTTAATCTCCATCACGGGAGTTTTAGACTTGATATTAGGAAAAGGTTTTTTACTGAAAGCCAGTTTTGGAATGGGCTGCCCACGGAGGTGGTTGGGTCATCATCTCTGGAAGTGTTTAAGGTAAGGCTGGATGAAGGGCTGAGTGGCATGATCTAGATGTCAGATGTTTAGGTTTACTTGGTTGGTTTTAGGTTGGACTGGATGATCTTGAAGGTCTTTTCCAGCCTCATAATTACTGTGATTACTGTGATTACTGTGATTGGTAGAATCACAGAATAAACATGATTAGAAAGGACCTACTAGATCACCGAATCAAACCATACCCACACCCACAAATACCTAAATATCTGATTGATGGAAAACCACAAAATAATCCCCTCCATGCCTGCCACTATAGCATGTCACCAAGCACCATGTCTACATGCTTCATACATTAACATAGAGATATTAAGATTTAGCATATGCTCCAGTGTTTTGTACAAAGTTGTACCTTACCTTCCTGCATTTTCAAAGCAGAAATTATACTTTCTTTTCCTGTGACTGTATTTCTTTGTAATTTCTGAAGTACGGTAATCTAAGAATGAGAATGTAAATCCCTGTTTTGATTTCTGCAGTAAATTCTTTATGCTATCTCCAGACCTGGCTTCACAATGGCTTCTATGAAACCACCAAGACTGTAGCTCTTGTTGTATGTCTTTCTCTTAATAATTATTATGTAGAAAGTATCTCATCACCTACTAGTACAACCTACTAGTACAACCCCTACACTAGTACAACCTTCTGATTGCCTTTGTCAGCAGGGTCCCAAGTCTGGTAGTTGGATGGAACTACATCTCTTGTCAACACAGCAAAGGAGTGTTACTTAAACCAAAACTAACGTGGTAGTGACTGCTATGATTGGACCATGGGGTCATTTCACTATAGTTACACATCAACATCTGTTTGATAAACAAAGTGACACTTTGTTATGATTGCATAGCAAATTAGAAGTGAGGTGGAACTTCCCACCTTTGCCTTAGAAACAAAATCTGTGGTATCAGTGACATCAGCTCCCATGTTCTGACCATGCAAAGTGAAAAAGTCTTGATAAGGGTTTAGATGTAGGAAAATTGGTTTTAGATATGCTGTCTAAACATGCCAAAAAAAAAAAAATCACTTCTGCTATAGCCCTACTAATCTCATGAGAATAACACCAACAAAATTTTTCTAACCTCAAAAACAACATTTTCTTTTATTTCATAAGTATTTCCTTTCAAAATTCAAACTGAAGTTCAACTTTCAATGTATTTATTCATCTATGCACAGGTGAAACAACTGCGTAGCACTTAAAGGCACATTGACACAAAGCAGATGAGAAATCCTGTTGTACTGTGTTCATGAAATCACAAGTGCTCAAGTACTTTGCTGACACCTTATAGAATGGAGTTTAAGTGGGAACATGCATCTCCCATGTAACCAGTAGAAGGTTTATTCCTCTCTACAGTAGGGCATTTTGTCCTTGGCCTTTCTTATTCTTCTTTCTAGGCAGGGAAGCTTTATGATAGCTGGTCAGTAAATAACTGTGATCACAAAATCTTTAAATTACCAAGAGTACTGTCACATACACTAGATACGGAACCACAAGCTAGAATGTAGTGCTAAATACATGGGCTCCCCAATCTGTTCTGCAGAGCAGAAATTAAGGTAATCACTTTGTGTAAACTGGCATATCTCCATTGAGGCATATGGAGGTTTGCAGATCTGTAGCACCAGAATGTGGTGCTTCCATTGCAC
Organism: Upupa epops; assembly: GCA_013397515.1. Taxonomy (NCBI): domain Eukaryota; kingdom Metazoa; phylum Chordata; class Aves; order Bucerotiformes; family Upupidae; genus Upupa; species Upupa epops. The sequence continues at coordinate 50,314 of VZRI01007260.1, forward strand.
TTCTGGTCTTGTGGACTCAAGAGAGAAAGAAAAAAATGAGAATTAGTCTAGGATCAAGCCAACTCCATGTCATGTACTCTATGTGCAATATGAAGCGTCAAAAAGAATGAAGAAAGTCAAGCCAGTCTGAGTGTCTCCTTCCTCAAAAGTTCACAAAGAATGAGTTTGTGTCACTCTATAAATATGGTTGGCACCTCTGTCATTTTAACTGTAAAAAAGTATCACTTTTTTTTCTCATGAAGGCTGGTCATTAAATTAAGCTTCTACTGGGCTAAGATGTTATGAGAAGAATCAGAACATATCACATGTTACTGCTGTCTCTGCTCTGAAACACCTTCACACTAGCAAACCACCCTGAAGATCTTAGTCTTGTTTCCTGAAATATTCCTTAGTCAAAGTCTCAGTGTTATTGTTCTAGTGGGTTTGTTTGTTCATTGTGCCTAATAACTTCAAAGAGGCAATATATCATGGCTGTTTTCATAAAAAGATTTCAGCTTCATAAACACATGGAAATGTTTAAAATGAAATACTGTTTTCGATAGCTGGAGAAACACCAAGTTCTTGTTATGTATGCTTCTTGGTTCCTGTGTATCTAAGCATTTGTACGTGAGTTTTCCTCTGAGCTTATTTAGAGACCATTCAAAGCCCAATATGTGCATTACATTATGAATCATAATTTACTTTCCCATATCTAATCTAACATCCATAACTTTCAGCTATTTAAGATAACTTGGAAGAAAAAAGTCATTCACATCAAAAAATCAGTGGAGAAAATGCAAGGTCGTGCACATGGCAGAACAAACCCAGGCCACAAATACAGGAAGTACAGAAAATGGATTGAGAACAGCTCTAAGGAGAAAAACTTGGGGATGCTGGTTGATGAGAAGCTCAACATAACGTGGCAATGTGCATTTTTAGTCTTCCAGTAGCTAAAAAGAGGCTATAGGAAAACTGGAGAGGATCTTTTTGCAAGGGACTCTAGTGATAGGATAAAGGGCAAATGGTTTCAAATTGGAAGAGGGCAGATTTAGATTAGATCTTTGAAAGAAATTCTTCATTATGAGGGTGGTGATACTCTTGATTATGTTGCCAAGGCAAACTATGGATGCTTCCTCCCTGGAAGCATCCAGGACTGGACTGGATGGGGATTTGAGCAACTCAGTCTGGTGGGAGGTATCTCTGCCTGTGGCAGTGGGGCTGGAACTGGATGATAATATGCCTTCCAATCAAATCTGTTCTATGATTCTACAAAAATGATGTCCCTAACGCTCAAAGCAAGAATGCATGGCTTATAGTGCTAAGTATGAATCAAAGTATTGTGTACTACAGAACTTCAGGTACTGTAGGGAAAAGAGAACTATGTATTGGTTAGCAGACATCTTCTAAGCAGTCATGTCTCCTCTGTTTTAGTGGGAGAAGAGTCCATTATGTTTCAGAAGGCAAATGGCAGAGACCTTTCACTCAGACTAGCTGCCCTGAACTCTTTCTTTTACCATCCCCTTGGATATTTCCATTACCTAATGGAAGCCACAGTTGTCTGAGATGTTCAGATACTCCTTGCAGCTTTTTTACATCTATAAAATTCACAAGTATTGTTATTACCCTTGATTGGTTTTGCCTTTGTAATATCAGAGTTGAGGATATGGCTTGTAGTAATTGAAGTCAGCTTGGGTAACCACACTATTTTCTTTGTAAAGAGTGACTCACCGTGATTAATTTTCTTTCTGTCAGTTAGTATTGGCAGTAGATGAAGTGGTATGAAAAAGCAAAATGTTAAATAACCACCTACTGGATTCATAAGGGACATCCAGGAATCTAGAACATGATCTCTTTCCAGTATGATTAAAAATGAATCAATCAAAAGCTTTACATACCAAGATTTGATATTAACTGGATGTGAAATCTACATCTACTACCCAAATCAGCATCCCAGTATGTATAGAACAGGTAAATGCTTCACTCCGAGTATTCAGGCTGGGCACACATCAAATAGTCTGAAGAACTTCAAACTGTTTATGCAGTGGTTTTCACATGAAAACATTCTGGATTCTATCCTCCATCTAGTTCTTCTGAACTAAAAGAAATGTATCAAAAATGCAGTATCTTTGCCCACGTGGTGTTTTTTCACTCTATATAATGAAGAAGACCTCCGGTGTGGATCCTCAGGCCTGCTGTGACTGTGTTTAACACTACTCTGTAAGACAAGGGAAAATTGTGCTTTGTCTTGGTACCTAAAAAAGAGTTTTACAAGCAAAGACAGAATTCATATCCCACAGTCCAGTGGCTTTTTTTGGACTGATGAGTCAACTGAGTTTAACATATAGTCTGTCCTATTAACCCTTGATCTATTCATGTCCTACGCTGGCAAACTGCAAAGTAGGCAAACTTTTCAGAGTGGGGCAGGTCCATAATGGTGTATTGCAAGCTGCCAGCAGGCTCCCTCTCCTGGACATTACTGCATCAGTGTGCTTAGGAACTTTCAGTGTTTTCTGTGTTTTCTGCCATAGATTGTTCAGGCCTTAACAGCACATGCTTGCCTTGTGTGTACTGCACACTGTATCGTGATGTGAGTAATTGCACAGGTCTTTTAAAAGGTAAATTTGATATTTTTAATAAGCCCTTTGAATTCAGTCCTTCAGGTGATCTTCTAGTTATTGGCTGTTTGCTCATTATTTTGGTCGCCTGTGTTAAAAATTGTGACTGTTAAGTACTTGTGTTTCAATATGTCATTTATAGCTGTGTGGGGTTTTTTTGCTATGTTCTATTAAACACACTCTAGAATATTACTTTATTTCCCCCCACACAGGTGTTATGAAGGATATTTATATTTTAAAGGCATATTTACGATATATTCACTGCAATTTCATATTCTTCTCCCCTTCCGAAAGAAAAACAAATACATTTTTATTAATCACAAATGGCTTAAATTTGTCTTTTTAATGAATCTCCCAGGAACTTGAAACACCTGCTGTGTTAGTCTTTGCTTTAGAACAATGGACAGTTTCCGTACTAGTTTTAGGTTTGTAGATTGAAATAATGCATTTTGTTATAGGAGTTCCACCTGGGAATGGCTGCTCTAAAATTCTATAAAAACAATGAGAAATTTGTTTCCAGCCCCAACTACTTTACAAACACAAGAAATTAACATGAAAATGTAACTGAAGCAAAGTTGACAAAAAATGAAGTGCCATGCGAGATTAACAAATTTTGCCCTGCCAACAGCATTTTGAGAACTGCTGTTTTCCCTGTAGGTGTCCACATGGCTTTGATTTTCTTCTGATTATAAAAAAACATAAACATTAGTAAATGCAGTGAAGAAATAGTGCTGACTCCACTGTGTGAAGTAGCACTTGATGTTGTCTTGCTTGCTAGAGTCACAGTTTGACAATAAATTTATATTCATTCGGTTTAAATTTGAGGAAATTTATATTTCAAAAAGACCAAAACAAAAATACTTTTGTTCAGATTAGTAAATTGTGACAACTTCATTTTACATAGATCTTCCGACATATAACTGGTTGGTATTTTTCTTAATATTTAAAGGAATACGTACCTTTCTTAAGAACATGCAAACAAAACAATGAAAGATGGAGAAAAACCCTAATACAATAAATCAATGCTTTGTAATTTTCTCTGTGTACAGTGGGGGAATCAAATTTAAGGTCATATTCAGGGTTGTCGGCAGCTACTTGCATGAGACGAGGTGACAGATTTAGTCTTAGAAAACTTTGGCCTCTTGGTATTGCGTCTGCAGTTGTTATTTGGCTACTTGTGGTGTTGGCAGTGAGAACAGATTTATGCACATAAAGCTGCCATTCTACTAAGGCTTTTATAATAGAAAATACACTTCTCAAGTTGTACCTTGGTCTGAAAAGAGCTGAAAGAAAGAAGCAATTGAGTACCAAGAGAATGGTACCAGATGCTGGCCTTTTGACACCAACCAGTGGGCCATGGCTGAGCATTTCCTCAGCAAGCCCCAATAATGTAGCCACTTCAGCTACCTCAAGAAACCAGTAAACCAGTAATTAGACTTTATAGCAGAGCAGTGGGGAGACTGTACAGGGACTGTGTTAACAATAATATATTCTATATGAATTACTGAGGATGAGCTTCAGATCTGCCTTCACATGCCTGCATCTGTTGCTCTTTTTTCAAGCATCCTGAAACAAATACATTTATGTCTCTGTTCTCCTTCTGTAAAATGGTGATAATTTTTAACTTATGCTTTTTCGTCTGTACTTTCTGTTGGGATTGTAGGTTCTTTTGGACAAAATGTGCTTTTTATATCTTCAAATTCCATGAAGGCAAGGTGAAAAATCTGCTCATAAACACAGATACGCATTAGGAATAGACTTTTGTAGTTTCAGTTAAGTGGTTTGCACTTTTACCTTTCAGCCAAAAATCTCCAAGTAGTTTACAAACAATGTACAACACTGTGTTTAGCTTCACAGTCATCTTAAGAGTTGATTAAAAACTATTGCAATTTTTTAGATGTAAAGAACAGGGGGATGTAGAAAGTCTGTGACAGGAGTATCATGAGACTGCAGATTTTTCGAAGTATCCATCTTCTGTCCTAACAAACAGGCCACCCCTTACCACATGCCATATGACAAAATAGTTGCAAAGTAATTGTATGGGGAGAGAGTAGAGACATGTCAAACTATTAGTGTGATGGTCCCTCTCTAATGAAAACCCAAGGCTTGTATTGCTAGATTATTACAACACCAACATGCAAATAGTTGAGTGATGAAATATATGGAAATTGGTTTCGATGGTAGAAGCTGAGCACATTCTTTCATGATTTGGATACAAAGAAAGAGGTAGTCTTCTTTAATGTAGTAAAGGGTCACTTATTGAATTGTGACAACTTTAGTCTTAGCAGGACAGAATAAATTAAAAATAAGCAGCTGAAGGGCAGTGTTAGAAAGGAGGTTAGGGCACCCATTTCATCTCTGTTGGATGACTCCTCACTAATACCTGCCCATCAGGTGATAAACACAGTATCCCGTTGACATCTACCCGATGATAGATTTAGTACTTTGCTTTCCCAAGGAAAGAAATTTCTTTTCAGATATGAGATTAGATTACAACAGTGCATTTCTCTGTTAAACTGTCTTTCTACATGGCATGTTCTTCATTATATTACATTATAATTCTATGTATTTTTATATATTCTGCATTACGTTACATAATGTTTCTTGAGGGAAACAAATTATGTCATGTTGAAAGCTGAAATCTTGAGACATGAGTTAATTCTCACTTCTGCCATAGGCATCTTATGTCACTTAATTAAACCTTTGCAGGTTTTTTTCTGTCTACTTTTCAGGGTACACAATTCTTTAGAAAATGTTATAACTAGTACAAGCTAAAAAATATTCCCATCTACTAAAAAAGACTATCCCAGGGCAGCTTTAAGTATTTGCTTGTGCATCTATCCATATATCCAAGCAATTGCACAAATAAGCAGGCGCATATGAATAAATGTCTGTACAAGTTTATATACATACAAATAGGGACCACTTCCCTGACAGTCAGTCACTATTCAGACAAAGAATAATAAATGTTTTTTGCTTGTAGTGTTTCTTCAGGATCTTTCTTGGAAGAGAAAGTGAAGAATAGCTTCTCGTGACCTCGTGGAGAATTTAAGAAAGTATAATGCAATTACGTAGACTGGAAGTAAGCCAGAACACTAGGGTTAACAACCTTGCTCAAGTGAAAGGAGCCAGGGTAAAGTTCATAGCCATAAAAGTGGTCAAGAGCTGTGGGTTTAGATTACATCCAAAATACAGGTGATTCAAGGACATTGCTTCATTGAGTACTACATTGAGTGCGAGCTTCATTTATGTAGAATGGCCTAACATATTTTTAATATTTATGAGTACTTTAAGCAAGATTTTTCTGTTGTTATTTCTGATAGAGTGGTGAAGAAGTTAATGAAAGAAGGAAAAATTATACTTCGTTCGAACAAATAATCAGTTACTAATGTAAGTAAAACCACAGTGACATTTCCCTACTATTGAGAGAAGCATCAGACTTGGTTTCAATTTTATTGTGTACTGTTGCATGCCTAGCAAATAAAATGTCTTTCTGTATGAACTAGCTGTTACAGAGAGACTTTTACATGATTGATATTTTCAGTATTGCTTTCTCTGACTGTGACATACCTGTTTTCTAAACAAACAAAACTTCTTTGGGAAGAAGCTGCTCTTATATGGAGGGTAACTGGTTGTTGTAGGCACACATATGTTTTAATAACACGTTTCAGAAGATCAGTTGTGCTGTTAATAATTTTTACTAGTTTTATTGCCTTTGCTCAGCTGAAACGAGATTGTCTGGGGTTCAGAAAGTGCATACTCTAAATGAAGTATATACACAGACTTAATTTGTCAGACACAATTAGATTACACCTAAGTTGCACTAATTAATTTAAAGTAATACATATAATTACCCAATGGTTACAGTACTGTCTCAGGAAAGACAGGACTCCTTGTTTCCACACTACAGTGCAGTGCCTTACTTCATTGTCTTTTGTGGACGAAAGGACTTTTCATCTATCCTGTTAAATTTGAGACAAGTTATGGCCAGCAACACAGGAAAAGAGGGACATGATCCATAGGTGTTCATATCTAGATATCAGAACACTCAGCTAGGGAGTCATGTTTCTGTGAGAAAGTCACTCCTTGTTGCCCATATTATTCCTTTTTTTGAACCTAGTGGAATAAGATGTGAAAATAATTTATCTAAACTGTCCAATCATGTTTAATCCAATACATAGCTTTTATTTGATAACATTTGTCTGAGTGATTTTGCTCTAAAGAGGCATGTTCCAGTGGCAGTGGTTCACATTAGAGTGATAGCTACACACTAGTGGAGACAGTAATAACTTACAGTGGGACAGCTGTTTCCTGAGGGAAAGTCAATTAAGGTGTGCAAAGTCAACAGCAATGACAGATAGAACTGCCTGTGCAGAACAGGGTGAGGAAAATACCAGTGAGAGATGTTTTTCTTCCACTGATGTGTATCATGCTATATTTTCCTGCCTTTCCCTTCCTTCTCAGACAGACACAGTCAGCTTGGCAGCAATATGGCATGTACACCATGGAAACTTCTACAGCAGCCTGTTACAGCTGTGCTCAGCAGGCACACAGGTGCTTCTGCCTGTACTTTTTGTCTTGCCAACACTGTCATTCTGGGTTGTGTTTTTTTTAAGGACAGCTGGGATTTTTGGCAGTTTCACCCAGATGTTCTGCAGATACAGGGTATCTGCCCACCCAGGAAGAACAAATTAAACCATCCTTGTTTCTCACTGACTTCCTAATCACCATCAGCTTTTAAGAAGGAAGTCAAAGCAAGCAGGTTAATAACTTAAGAAATGTTTCCGTATTAGCATTTTTTGACTGGTTGGTAGCTTAGCCTGAAATGCTTAGGCACCATATCCCATATTCAGTGAGGTCCAGTCTTGCCCCCAGTGGTACTGCTAGATTGCTGAGGAACGTGGAGGTCAAGAGACTGTCCATAAGGTCATCCAATGACTCAATGCCTCAATTCAAACTCAATCCCAGCAAGTGCTTGACTCTTGATTTCTGTTTTAACCATAAGACCCACCCAAAATTAATTGGTGGGTAATTCAACACTGGTTGGATTAAGTAGGTTCTTTTATGTTAGTGACAATAGCATGTCAGTGTTTTCATGATGAATAGAGGAGATCTGGTACACAACATCAATCTTAATAGAAGAGTTCAGTCCCTATATGAGCAACAAGCTTTAGAAACTCAAACAACCATACATAGACAAACAAATGAGAGACAGTCTTGGGACTATCCATTGATTCAGTCAAAGACAAGTTTTCTTTGCTAATAGCTCTTGTGCTTGTGGGGCATTTTCTGCTGTGACCAAGGTCAGCATAACATGGCAGAAATCGCTCTGTAGTAGGACAGGGCACTGACAGCTGTTTTATTTCTTTCTTTCTAAATCTTGCTCTTTGACTTTTGCTTTTTCAAAAATGAGAGTTACACCAAAACTATGTCTAAAGTTCATGTTAATCCTGAAAATGTGAATAATCAAATGTTGTGAAAGAGAAGGAGCAGAAGCTGGAAGATTGTTTCATGAATGGGATTTCTTGCAGTCTTAGCAAGTTTAAGCCACTTGTTCTTTGAGGAAACCAAGACTTGCAGTCTTAGCAAGAGTTTATAAAATTTTATTTATTTATTTATTTTATTTATTTATTTTTCTTTAGTAAATGCTTTTAAATTGCTAGCATTACAGATATACCTAGCAATATACCTAGAGTTTTGAGAGATGTGATCTCCTGAGATTAAGTAATCAGAAGTAATGGGGCATTTTTAGAGCAGTTAAATCTCATAAATGAGCTCTGCATAGGGTCATCTAATTCTGTTAGGGAGACAGTAGCTTTAATTTAGACTAATTTTTCTTCTGTGGGATGTGTTGGTAAGCTTGCTCTTTTGTCTGATTTAAAGTCAAATATCATCTTTTTTTCTTATATCTTTGCTAAAGTCAGGAAGCTGAGCTTTGTTCCAGATTCATCTCAGAGTGTAAAATTATCCACAAGTGAGGAATCTCACTGTTCTCTGTTTCTGCTGGAAATACTGCTTCTGCCTTCATAGGTTTTGAACAGTGTGGGCATTTAAAACCCTACAGAAGTAAAATGTAACACAACATAGCTAGTTTTGAGAAGGTAAGAGAGAAATCCCCATGACAGGCCTTAGTTAGATTACCTGATGGTATTTTGAGAGAGACTAGATTATTGTAATGATAGGGGTGTCAACACTCAGGTATACTACATCAGAGTGTCCAGGCATTTGTAACTTGTTTTGACAGCTACATAATTTGGATAAACTCTTTCAAATGTTAATCTCAGTTTTGTTTTCCACTGCAACCAGATGCTAAAACACATTATTAGCCTTGTGCTTTCTAACAAGATTATTTTTGGAGGAGCTTGACTAAGCTTTGGTCAGTTAGACACAGTTAAACTTTGCATATTCTTACATTATCAAAATATGTGCATTCTTTTTCTCTCTCTCTAAAGTTTTCTTAAGCCATTTCTCATTCAGCTCTTTACTAGCTCTATTAAAATGCTTGGGAATGAAATAGTGCACTTGCAACTAAATGGCAGCACTTGTCCTGGAAATGAAATTCACAGTGTTTATGGAATACATGGAATGAAAACATATAAATCATGGTCTCTGCATGTGTAGTTCAAAAACAGTAATTTCAAACATTGCAGGCATTACAATAAATTGTGCTGAAAAATAGTACACCATTTCATGAGGGAAGGTGGGATGGCACTGACAAATCTTGTCCCATGTGTAGCAGAAAGTTCCGCTTTTATGTGCACCTAAAAAAAGAATACACCTGATTAAACTTCACTTGGAAGTCTCTATTAAAAACTTCAAAGACAGCATTTAGAACAGAACTGATATGTGGGTGGTCTGAAGATCACTCATTATTAGCTCTTCTTTTTTAAAAAGGGGAAAATACACCACCATATTTACAGTAATAAAAAAATAACAGTTTTTCCACAATAAATTGAGAGTGGGACAATTTTTTTCTGTTCCTACTTTGGCAAAACTGTCAGTTCTTTTCAATTTTTTTCTTTTATAGCAGAAAATGGAAGTGGTCAGATGAGATTATAATGATGTCTGTTCTATTGAATATATAAATGAATGATACTAAACTTTGCCATTTCCAGAAATGGTGTAGAAAGGCTGGCTTTGTGAACAGAGTTCTTGGCAGCCATAACCAGATGGGAGGAAATTATAGCTTTAACTAAGCAAAAATCCAGTGGGTCAAAAATGGAAATGATTTGTCATAAACTTCATTTTTAAGACTTTAAACGAATGAAGTCCTTTGTAGACACAAATATATCTTGCTTTCTTTAAATAGCGTAATTATTAATTCATATTTTCAAACTAGGAGGTTCTATATTGTGTCTTTTGGATTCCCCTTATCTTCTATTGTTGTGTAAAAAGAGACTGCAATTTCAAGTCAAGAATACCTGAATGAAGTCAGCTTCTACATGCGTTCCCAATTGCTGGGAGATAACTGCCCAACAAGAGAGTATTTGGCTTCTCACTGTACAGTACATAAATCTCATGCAATTGCTGTTTCAGTTTTTCTCTTTCCTTTGAACTCTTGAATAGGAGAAAGAATTTGTTAAAGAGTTCAGTAGAAATGTCCCATTATGAAACATCAATCATCAAATACCCATCGTACATGGAAAGTGAGGTGACTGTAATAAAATTGACATAACTAAGCAAGCAGCATCTGACCTTTAGGAGCCAGAGCTTATGATCAGAAGACCCAGTCTTCTAAACCTTTAGGAGTTAAGAGTTATCATCTCCCCCAAAACATACCTCAGTAAATGAAGTGCTACATATGAATGTATGTGATAAAAGAGGTGGAATACATTCTTCCCTGACCCTTAGTACAGGAGTGTTGACAGAACAGAGGTAGGGACTGACTTTTGAAAGGAAGGAAAGAAGGAATGCATCTTTGGGTCTAGATGGGAGAAGCTGCTCTTCTTATCTTGCATCAGTGTTAAAGTAGTTGCTGTTCCTTCCATGTCAGCCAAGTCACAACACAGCATGCAATGCTGCCTGCAGTCATTGTAAAGAAAAGGCACAGTGGGTACCGTCAAAATGTTATACCTACAATGTGAACATAAATCTTCTTTGTATTTTGTCAACCTGTTTGCTTTTGTCTGTACTCTGTTTTCCATGTAACATGCTGTCACAACTACATTATTCTTTCCAAGCTTACCAGTCCTCCAAGCATTTCCAGGGCTGGATAGAGGAGGCAAAGCTACTATGAATTCTGACTCAGCATCTGATTTCTGAATTAATTTCTTTTCAGCACTCTTTTAATATATTTATTTGTTTGTTTTAATTTAGTTGCTCCCTACTTCTATTTTATTCAAGGTGAGTCAATATATACAACTGATGCAACTGATTAGTGCAAAGTGACACATTCAGTGTTTTAAATCTCATCAGAAGGCCTCCAACCATCTCTTGAAGGGATTGCTCTTCCCATTCAGGTGCCACTGTTGCAAAAATGTGTGACTATAGAGCAGGATGTAATTGATTCTCTGTGTGCATACTTGCCAAGAAAGGTTATACCAGTCCCTTCCTAAAGCTTTTGTTTAAATTAATAATATTCACCAAAAGAAAATCACAGTAAATTAAAATGTAGTATTTCTAGAAGTCCTTTGAGAAATTTCTTTCCTCCCATTATGGAGAACGTACTTAACTAATCTCTGGGTCAAATATGTATGTTGCAACAATATACAATACAGTTATACTGCATAGGGACTACCCACTGAAAAGCAAAAATTTCAAAGAATTGTAGTACAGCCTTATGAAAAGAGTCCAAACCAGAACATAAAAAAAACTAACCCCAAACTTAGACTGTTCTTGATGTGTTCTTGACATTTATTACTTCCTTTAGGTTTGTCTGTTAGAAATACTTTTGTGATTTAGGATGACTTGACTACTACCTTCTGGGAGTTAACTGCAGAAATAGGTGGCAAGTGATATTCCCTTAGTTCTCCTTGATTCATGAAAGAGTCTGGAGATGTCAAACTGAGAAGAAAGTATCTAATAATAGTTAAGTTTTTCTAGTCTTCACTCCTGCTTTTTGTTGCTGAGACAGCAGGGCTCTGAGAAGTATTATACACAAAGAAAGAAAAAAGATAGTTTGTCCTATTTGCATTTTACCTCCATACTTCTCTCTCCATGCTTACATGGCCTCCATTACTGGAAACTAGAGGATCTGACAAGTTACATAACAGAGTCAAAGAAAGATTTGTGTCAGGCATTACTAATTGGTCTCTATTACTACTAGTCCATTACTATTACCATTACTAATGCTCTCCATTTTGCAAACAGAAAACTGAAGCATGAGCAACTAAGCTGTAGAACAGGTCATCCAAGTAAGCCACTAACAGAGCAATGCATTAGAATCTTCCTGAGTCCATCAGTAAAGTCCTGTTTGAGAGAGCAGTTCAGAAGGTGCTTATCTAGTGCTCTCTCCTGTTCCCCCAACACACTTCTTGGGTTTTTTTACCCCTGAGCACAATGTCATCAGAAGGATCCTTTGCTTGACCTGGCTCAATTGTATTTCTGTTCAGGGGCAGATTTCAAGGTTTCAGAAATTGCTGTATTTATATCTCAAAAACAACTTTATAAATAAAACAAAAAAGTGGAGTTAACCACATGCCATTTTCCAGTTTGTGTCTTCAGGGAATATAGTTCCAAGGGCCCTTTGAACTTGAGAGCAAATGTGCGTTTTGTAAGGTGCAGATGTTACAGCGAACTGCAGCCCATGATTGCCTCTCTGGACTACAGTGTATTGTAGCTTTTATTCAGCAAAATACAGCATGTCAAATGTCAGCTTGTTATGACAGCAATAAACTTGTGATTCCCTTGAAGCAGATGTTTTAATTTGTTAGGTGTTTTTGGGGAGGAAAAATCTGCTTGCATTTAAATAGATGTTCAGACTGAGAAAGGAATTTGCTTGAAAACATCTTTTCCACCTGTATGAAAACTTTATCAGAGAGGCTTATGACACATGTGTGAAGCGGTGCAAGAAATGATTGCAAGGACGGCCAAATTACAGAAATTTCCTTCACATACTGAAGTGACTTTAGAAAGGTCGTATTTCAGCTAAGAGCTAGAACTGGATCATGGAAGGACCACGTTTAATATATCTGATATTGCAGTAAGAACATAGAAACTGGGAGTCTGCTGAGAAATCTTCCTCCCGAGGTGGATTTCCTTGCCACTGTGAATTAACATCATACTCTTCAGATAGTTTTCGCCATAGTGCATAGTTTCTTGTACCCTTGTATGTAGTGATCAGGGAGGACTAGGGGTTTAAAGTGCTAAAAGTTAAAGCCTTTGATGATTTTCAAAGACAAAGAAGAATTATGTATCTGTCAGAGATACAGATAAAGAATGTTACAGCTGTGGGAGCAGTAATTCAACTAATTAATTCGCCTCACTTTGCAGTGAAATACTTCTTGGTCCTTACTCTGTTCTCAAAAGATGGCAGGGTTGTCCCCAGGCATAAGTCTGATTTAAAAGTTCATAACATGTTGGATCCAGAAAGAAGGCAAAAGTTGAGGGATGTGGTCACTATGATGTTATATATACTGGCAGTTTCATTTATTTTTCCTTTGTTCTTTATATGAGCTGGTGAAGCCTTGTTTGCTGAGGAACATGAACTGTTTAAATTTCAGACTTTTCACAATTCTGAAGTCTGGCAAACCCAAAGCAATTAAGAAAATGTAAGCTTAAAACCAAGCACGGGCATTTCTAGAGCTTCCTTGAAAGAAAAAGAAAAAACCAAAAGAAAACACTGCATAGTTTAATGAGTCTTCTGTCTTGTCTCTGATAATGTTCTTAGAAGTTAATTGCAGTCCACCTTGGATCAAAAACATTTAGCAAAAACAGCTGTGCAGAGTTAGAGCCCCACAAATTAATATATTTTAGCCACTGTAGGTTGATCCTAGAATCAGTCACTCAGGCCTGCTGTAGAGGCAGTGTAGATCCATATACTGTGAGAGTAACAGTTTTTTTCTATGCTATTTGGAATGTCATATGTCGGTATGTCTGCCTATAAGACACCTCTAATAACTAAGGGGCCAAGTTAGATGGATGTGGAGCACAACTTTTTCTTCAATTATGATTAATATTGTAGTCTATGAAAAATTGATTCATGTTTCTTTCATCACAAAACTTATGACCAGTTGTACCTAATAGCAGTGGATATATCCTGCAGCAAAAGGCAAGGAGTCGAATGGCAGAAGCCTTTAAAATGAAACCTACTAGTATCTAGTTTTGAAATACATTTGAAATAAGAATCTGGGTCATCTGTAGCACTAACATTAATTTACTTTGGAAACTTCATTTTCATCACACGGTATGGCTAATAATGTATTTCTAAACACAGCAAACTTGATGAAACATGGACTGTAAGTAGAAGGAGCTATGGCTCCTGATCTCTTGTCACTACCCTGCACATCTATATGTAAGCAGTTTGAGGATTTTAAAACTTTCCTGAATAAATGGACTTCCAGATCCATACATCATTGCTGTTTTGCCAGTAGTGTTTATAATTAAAAATCATGACATTTGACATTTATTCCATTGCCACAGCATAATTGCCTTCACCTTACCTCATTTATGAATGCAAATCAGGTCAATTTAACTAAGCATTGTGTTTACTCTGCATATGTTTAAAAGACTCCTCTTGCCACAGCATGTCTTTCTCCTAGACTCCTGCACTCTGTGATAATTGCAGACCATGCTGTCATGCTGGAATTGCAGGTATGGATGGTTTGAGTGGTGATAGAACTTGAGTGGTCTGGAGATGCTTTGGATCTGTCAGCAGGCAAAAGTGATGAGATAATTTGAATGGGACAACTTTGTCTTTAAATGACTAACAGTACCAGAGAACAAGTTTTAATAGAACTAATACACAGTGACAATAAAACTAATACACCTTCACTGATGTATTTTAGGCTAGCCGAGGATCTAACTTCCAGCTTCTTATACAAGTGAAGAGATTGCAGGTTTCAGAAGGCTCTACCCTCAAAACTTGTCTACAGAAAGCTATTCTTCACTGTGCCTTTGAACCCTCACTATGCCTTGAGGTAAACTCCTCCCAAGTGCCAGTGGATTAAATCACCCTTGTATGGAGGTACGCAGGCAGAAGCGAGGGGAATTTCAACTGGTTGTTATCAATCATGCAGCACAAACAGTTTGGAGAAGCAATCAGTCTCTCTGTCCTTAACACAAAGAGGTTTACAACACCAGAGGAGTTTATTATTATTGCTGGTCTAAGATCATCAAAGTCATTTTGTTTCATCTTGAACAGTAGTCAAAAGGGTTAGAGTGAGGTTAAACTGCCTAAACAAAATGGAAGCAATTACACAGTGGGATCATGGAGGACTGTTTGCTTTAACTCTCACTAACAAAAAAGGTACTATAAGAAAAGATTCTCAACTCTCCACAATCATTAAATGCATCTGTCGAAGTTCATGCCAAAGTTCTTCACCTAAATCTTCTTAGGAGTGTCACTGTTTTAAACACTATCAGTTTCTTCACAGTTCCCAACACAGCCCCCATTCAATGTCTGATCTTTGCACTGTTGTCATCACTTTGCAAGCTGCTTTGCAGGACAGGACTTAACACTGTGCTGGAGATGTGCCTGTTAAAGTTATGCCTTAGCTTTTTCTACTTAGCAATTTGGCAGGAAAAGACAAGGCTGTGTGCAAGAGCAGTATGATGGGGAATGCAGATTTGGCCCATTCCAAGCTTTAATTGCAAGACAGGGAATTGACTCTTCTATTCCATTCAAGGTTATATCACAGCTGAATTGTCAAACTTGGCCTTCCAGTGACCTACATCATGTGATGGGATGAGATCTGCCCAGTACTAGTTTAGCTTTTTCTGTTCCTCGAAAATAGAAGGTAGCATAAACAGCTTTCACTTAACAGTGTGAACACCATTGTATTACAGGTCTAAACGGAGTCTTTATTGAATTCCCTGCAGGTTCATTGCTGCTAAGCATAAAAACACATCAAAGAACCCTAGAAAAGTGGTGTGTTTAAAGAGAATAGAAAAAAGTTCTAGTTCTATAAGCAAGCATTGACACAGTGTTTATTGAAACTTGTCTGTCTGGAGAGGGACTAGGGCTTTCATAGATAACCCAAATGAAGTATTGCATGCCTAATTTTATTATTATGTAAGAAGCTTGGAAAAGCGGTTCCTCTGTACCCTGAAGGAATGTTACTGAAATACCTTCTGTATAGATGCGAATCTTTGCAAAGTTAATGGTGAAATATTTCTGTGATCTTGTGTCACACCTCCGAACAAGGGATGGTTCTTTCAAAGAGCTCCCAGTATCCTGTGAAGTGTTTATCTTGTTTGAGCTTGTTGTGAGGCTTAAGGACAAAACCAGCAGGGAATAGGATAGGGGGAGAACATCTCATTTACAATTTGTAAAAGAGCTTGAAACTGTGTCGTGTATCTTATGTTGGCAAAAATAAAACCCCACCAAACCATCCCTTTCTTATGCAGAGAAAGCAATAAAAACATCTTGTCAACAGAGCCAAAATGTTCAACTACAAAAAAGATTTAATAGATTCCCAGTAATAGAAGTGGGGTTGCACAGTGATGAATCAGGCCCTTACTTCTCAAAACATTACTGTAAATGGTAAAGACTAAATAATATTCTTACTGAAATATCTGTGAATCTCTGATAATTAACCACAGCCAGCACATGAAGGAACTTATTTTGATCTCTCTTGCTCCAGATTTAAAGCAATGGAAATCTGGCAGATCCATTAGCACTATTCTTTGTTTAAAATGTTAAAGTCACAATATGCTGTTAGACCAGAACTTACCATTTTTTGAGGAGCTGCTTTAAAAATGTTGAAGCTGTAGATGAAAATACAAATAAACACATATAAAAGGGCACTAATTTGAACTGGTTTCTAAATGACTGGAGAGTAAGTTTGGCACCTATCACAGCTTACATGATAAAAGAAAATAAGGCTCTAATCTTTTCTGTCTTCTCTGAGAGAAGATAGCATGAAGGCTTAGTAGAAATATCTTCTCTTACAATTCAGGAGCACTTGAAATTGAAAAGTTAATGTCAAAATAACAGCTGACCATGTAACAGCAGTGTTATATGCCACTCACTTAACTACATTTCCTTTCATTCTCCCAAATGAACAGACTACTGGACCATGACATACTTTATGTATCCACTAATACCATCTCCTTACACACAAGAAGAACATAAACATGAATAGCAAACACTTCAGCAAACGGGAAACTATATATGAGAACAGAAATAGATAAATACTTCCATCATAGGAAGTGTCACAAAGGCAAGGTCTATGTTCTTGTGTCATGTTGGTGTAGCACAGAGGAGAATCCTATTCATTTGACCCCTAAAAGCAGGATATGCAGACTATGTGTGAGGCTGCACCTATGTTAGGAAGCCTGCACAACTTCAGAATCAGCTGCTTTTTAATCACACCTGGCACAGGATCTTTAGATCACATTTCTATCAATGCTTTCTTCCTTGTATGCTTCTAGAATATAAATTATATCAGCTTGAAAGTAACCAAAGATTAACCTGGAAGGTAATTTATGTTGGCAGAGGTCAGTGGCATTTAGTGATATTCAGACTGTAACTTATTGTACTGTCTCACTGCTGGCTGCAGAGAAAAGAACTACTGAACTGCCCTGCAAGCTTCCCGTTACTAATGTACTTCCTCCTTCTCAATCCATCTTCCAGCAGCTGCCTTATCCAGGTAAGAGGCCAATATGAATTGATATACTATACAAAATAAACTTAGCTCAGAATAGGATGCACCAGTAATGTTACTGCATAAGACTAAATGACGAGCAGATTCATTCCTTCAGGCAGAGAGCAACTCTGAGATTTACTCTTGTGTTTTGTACTCAGGTCACACAAAGAAGATTTTTTTCTGAAGATGTCTATTGGACATTTAATGCATAAGTTGATAAACCAGGTTACTCTCATTGTGTCACTGGTTTCACTGATTTTCCTGATCTGTACAGGCTGTTCTGTAAGCAAGAGAACAGAGCCGGATACTACACTGCATAAAGAACCGTATTTTTGTCCTTGATTCAAGCAGCAAGAGGGAGGACTTACTAAGAAAAAGAAGAAATAATAATTTTCTTGTTTGAGGTCTTTTTTCCTGATATGTACTAGCTTATATAAGGAGGACAGATGAGACTTTTGGACTGCTCCACAATAGTTCCTTGGGATTTCATTCTTTCCCCTTAAATGGGCAGGGAGGATAAGACTGATAGGTATTTTCAGGGCACTGCTTTGAATTAACAGTTTCAGTAGCAGGCACTATAAACAGTCAATCCAAGTTTCACCTTCTGATCTCACCCTCTGTTTAGACACTCTGAAGGCAGCTGATCTCTTTCTTTTTCTTCTTTCTTTATTTTATTTTTTATTTCCTTTCACAGACCAATTCCAAAGGATTTTTCAACTATAAAAATCAAATTGCTCCCTATAAAATATAATTGGAGCTGCATTGCAATTCAAGTGACAACCAGATGCTGGGAAAAAAACCCTAAACTGTTAGCCCAATTATATAAGCTCCTCAGTACTCTTACTGCACGAAGTCTTATCCAAAAGGATATTTGCTTCTGCAAGATCTTTCTGGTAGTTCTTATTTACTCTTAAAAGCCTTTTTGATAGCTTTTTTACTTCCATATCTACCTTTTTTCTCAATATACTGCCACTAAACATGTGTGTGAGTTCTGTAGACTGGAAAGCAAATTCACAAGTGTAATAGGTTTTAGAGCATTTTGTATAAAACACATAGCAGCAATTACAGTGGCTGCATTCCCACCTTCCCTTAAAAAGCAAAAGTCACCTCAGCAAGTCAATGGATTTCCATTGGTGTCTAATAAATTCAAAATAAAGAAAACCAAGCTACTTAACTTTGCAAATATGGATTTTTTTTTATTGTTATTGAATAAAAAAGTATGTGTTTCATGCTAATTAAGTACTCTGGGGTTTGGGTTATTTTTTATGTGGTGAATTCCAGTCCCTGGGTTTGAGTAGCTGCCTGATCCATGCAAATTCAACAAACTTACCTAAGCTTAAAACAGTGCTAGTAAACTTGTTTCTTTCCGGGTGATTGCAACAAACTTAGTGCTTTCCCTGTTGTTGTTAGCATCATCAAGCTGGTGGCACAATTCTTTTCACAAATTTGGAGCTTGTGTGTTCAGCTCCAGTGTTGGGTACAAGACTAAGAATATGCAGCTGAAAGGTAGATTTTTGGACTTCCTGCTGTCTAATTTTGCAGGGGTCAACAAGTTCTTTTCACGGCATTGTTGTATGAATTAGGACCTTGAGCAGGGTTAGTGAAATGGGCTGTAAAAAGAAGGCTCAGATGAAGTTCTGGAGAATGCTATGCTGAAAGGAAACATCAAATAGATATAGAATTCGACTTCTGCTGTCCAAGTGCGAGTGAAATTAGAAGGTCTTTCTCAAATGGTAAAATCAAAGTCATACTCTTGCAAAGCCCAATGGACATCATCTCTGCTTTCAAATGTTTGAACCGTACAATAGTTACTCTATTTCTATAAAATACTAATTTTCAGTGTTCTTGTTTAATTAGTGAAACCTGCTAATGGCAATACTACTTATAAAGTTTTGAGCTTCAATAAGAGAGCTGTTGACAAATGTTACGTAAGAAAATATGTTTATTTGTTTTGAACCTGAATACCTCCTTCTGTCTCTCACAGGAAAGCACTGCACAAGTGGCAAGACTTCTCTAGCAATTTGCATTACCTAAGGTCAAAAATGTCACATAAAAATTTAGCCATGAATGCATTGGTTTGTACTTAGTGAATATCAATGACAAAGCTTTTTCTGTATTGAACATTTCTTGTAATGCTGTACCAGCATCAGTTTCAAAGTGCTTTGTAGGCACAGCCGGAGATAGAGGGCTGAGCAATAATTCAGCTTCAAGGTGATAAAGACATGAATAACCGTTAGATGGTTGGAGTCCAAAAACAAATGTCACAGCCTTTGTCAGTGCAGTAGGACCTTGTGACTTTTGCAACAGTTGCATCTTAAATACATGCGATACACTGCGATGTATCACAAGTTCATAATCTTTTGGAGAGCTGAAAATACCCTCCTCATTAACTGACAGTTCACTTATCCCTCTTGTGTCTCTTCAAGTGCTCAGAGATGACCACAATGTGTCATCTTGGTAAAAAATTTTACCAAGAAAGGAGAAAATGTCAGGAGTGAGAGAATGTTAAAGAAGCCTTTGATTTTCACCTTGGGCTGCTTTTGAATGAAGTTTCAAAAACCACAAATATCTAGCTAACACTGAAGAAAAACCAGAACCACTTGTTTCCTGGTGACTGAGGTGCTTTTTAGTATCAACTGTCAGAAGTAGTACTATGAGGGTAAGAATAGTTATTTTAAAAAAAAGATGGAAAGAAGCAAATATGCAAGGTAAAGGAAATTGCTTTGAATAGGAAACAGCGTATGTGACATTTCTTTGCAAGTGGTTACCATCCAACTGATACACATTATCTGTACTACAAAGTGTAAACAAGCAAATGCAAAAGCAGAAAAATATTTGCAGTTTTTTTAATAGGGTATCTTGAGTATTCTTTTGTCCTATAGATTTTAATCTTTTGAAAAGAGCAACTTGTAACTAGCAGTGTAGACAAACCCAACTGGCACTGAAAATATATTGTCTCTGCACATATACATATACATGTACTTTGATGCCTTGTCTGTCTTTTCATCCATGCATCCATCCATCCATCCCAAACTGTACAATATTTGAGCTATACCACATCAAGAAATGTGTCATAGTGTTTATGTTCTTACGTGTTTACCCTGTGCTTTAGAAAAAAAAAAGAATGTAGGAAAATGAGACTATTATCCAATATTTCCCATAAACTAGGATATATGATACAATAAAAATTTAGCCAGTGCTATGATTTTGTAATTAAGTATCTTTTTGCACAACAAAAAACATAATATGAAGGCCATTGCTACTGGATTTTGAGAAAGCTACATAAGTGAATATGAGTTACAAAACCACCCATTGAAGAGAGCCCCACCAGCTGCACACTGAGAATATCTGATTACATGATGCTAGGAGAATGACTCCCTTCATTCTTTCCTTTTGTCTTATGTTATTTCCCTAAATGTCTACTGATATCTTCCACAGATAGGAACTGTGCTCTTGATGTCAACATCTATGTCAGTTTTAGAAGCTTTAAGTGCAGAAAAGTTAGAGCAAAATAGTGAATTATTAGGGTGAGGAAGACATTCCATCATCTTTAAATACCAAATTAAGAATATGAAGAAATCTTGCAAGAAAAACAAAAAAAAATGGAAGTAAAGTTACAAGGTTCTATCAAAAATAAACGCCAGTCTTGTGAATTAGAAGGAATAATACCCAGACATGTGTACTTAGACTTACTTCTGTCAATAATTTCTTGAAAAGAGACCAAACTGAAACACAGATGTCCCATTTCATCAAATATAGATCATAACTGGCCTTAAGCCATGCTAGAGTCTACTCATAACTGATTGGGCATTTCAGAAATCCTTGTCTTTCAATTGCAAGAAGCAGTTTTAGGAATAAGGATGTGAATGACCAGAAAATTCCCTTCAGAAACTACCTCTTTGGTTTTTCTTACAAACTATACATGCAGCGCTAACTACAGCTAGACCTTAATGGGAGAGCACAGAAAAAACCTGAAGTCAAGACCTGTGTAGCACTGATGAAGTCCTACCTGGACTTTGGAGTTTGACTTCACAGCACTTTTTAAATGTTAACAGGCTTTCCCTGTCTATGTCGAAGAGTACATGAGAGAGGTTGTTCTCACTCCCACTCTTTGGACTGCATTATATATCTGATTCAGTGTCACCTATGACTTCAAATATCTTAGAGGAGGTTCTACAGGAGCATAAAACATTTTTTTCTTATTTTTTTTTCTGTAGTAACATGATTATCAGGATGAACTTCTGTAGCACAAATACTGCTTTTGTGGGGATACGAAATGCCCCAGTAGGTTTCTCTAATCCCTCTTGAGAGAGACATCCTGGGGCAATCAACTCATTTATACATTCTCAACATTTTTTTCCCCCCTTTTTTGTTGAAGAAAAGGGCTGGTTTGCTGCCAAGACCTGTTTAAGTGGTAACCTATGCAATTCATTCTAAAAACACTCATTTATCATTCCCAAATTAATCTTGTAACAGGATAGCTGCTCTTATTTTCATTGTTATTTTGCCCTTTGGATAAGAGATCACAAACACATAGGCATCCAACCTAAAGATTCTAAAAGGCATATATAAAAGAGGGAAAATAGGAATGGCATTGTTATAATCATAAGCAGAAACAAGTAGACATACATCTTCATTTCTCACATATCACATCTATTAATAATAGAATGAAATGTTATTTATGCTGAATATTGTTCAGAGTCTTGTGCCAGAGGCATAATTGTTCTCAATCAGATCAGCGGTGTGGAGGAAAAGGCTCTTTTCCAAACCTGCAGTAAACACTCACTATTTATGCTAAAGTTTTAAAATATGATATATTCCATTTTTCCTGGCACACAGAATGCATTTTGACATAAAAAATTACATAAACAATGAGCAGTTTGGTATGAAACTACTGTGCAGGATTTTTAAACCATACATACACACTGTTGTGAGTGTAGAAAATAATATCTTAGCACTCACAAGAGCAGCTTGCTATAGTGAAAAAATCATAGATGTACACTTTTTACTGCAAGCATGCAGTGTTTTTCAAGCGATGTCTTGTAAAAGCATTGCAGACAAATTGAAATGAAGGGTCCAGGCTTCTGTGTCAGGTTTGGACTCTCGATTCTTCCTTTTTGGGGGGGTAGGTGTAAAATTTTATGGGTTCTGCTCACACACTTAGAGGCTTTTCTCTCAAAGGGCTTTCTTGTAGAGGAACACACTGCAAAATGTGTGATTTCTGACACCTTTCCTGTTCCCAGCACCACAGGCCTAAATTTATGTTCTCTGTCCTGCATCCCACTCTGCAGGGACACGAAGAAAATTATGGATGATTTTTCTTTCATTTCTCCACACACCCTGTGTTTTCTTTTGTGCACTGACATATCTCTTCAAACTGACTTTCTTGATCTTTAGATGTTTTACATGTTTAAGTGTTTTGGAAAGTTGGTCCATCTCCTTGCATAGTTTGAATGGCCAGAAATTATGTTTTGTCAAACATGCTTGAAAGAAAGAAGCCTTCCCAAAACCCACTGAAGAGTGGTTCTTTCCATTGACTGCAATGATCTTCAGTCGAAGACCTCAATCTGCAATCTCCAGTGATAATACATTACAAAATTAGTTTCTTCACTTAGCTATGAGTTATTATTCTTTGAACAATTTATGCAAACAGATTTAATCTCATTAATTGTTTAATTATTTTTATTAAGTAAGAATTTGCTTTCTTTATCCATCACTGACTGCTCACTCTGCTTGTCTGTGATGGGTCGCTGAGGTCAGTGGTACTCTTTCTGCCCCATGAATGGAATGACTCAAATGTTTGAAAGAGACTAATGACTCTAATAGCCAACAAAGGATGAATTTGCTTATGTATAAACATCCTTGTTTTTATGGCAGTTAGGACATTTATACACAGTACATCTATTGTTCAAGCATAGGTGTATGCAAATTGAAATAAAGCTGGGGGGAAATGGCAAATGGAGCTTACATCTCAGATAGAGAGACTTGGGAGCAGCCCAACTCCCTGGTGAGAGAGAGAGTGCTGCAGCAGACACCTCTGGTCTCTGTCTACACCCTTAGTTTCCCACAAAATTGCTGCAGGTCCATCCAGCCTGCATGTCCCAACAAGTCCTTAGGATGTTCAGAGTGGTAGGACTCTAGGGCACAGTACCACACACGTTCATAGGTCACATTATAATGAACTGGTGATCAGAGAGATGCAATGGACAACTCCAATTCCTGAAAACAGCTTGAGAGTGGTTTTGTTGTGCACTAGAATAAGAAAAAACAACTATAAAAGCAAAACCTTTTTAGAAATATTCCTCATCCCCATCCTGCCCCAAGTTGGGAACATTGTAAAACATGTTTTCCTATCATATTTTTTTGCTTTTCAGTGGTTTTTTTACTTTTTCTTTTTCTTCTTTCATCAGAAAGTGACCTCAGAAACCTTCTCATTTAAGAGTGTCATCAACAGTAAGATGCTTCTGTGGAAAATTTTATTTAAATAAGCTAGCATATATTCACTAAGTTCTCTCTGGGTGAAAGTGTTCCAACTATCTGCAAAGGTGACCTTATTCCAAAATTGTTTTTCAGTTGAAAGTTTTAAAATTATTATTTTTCAATCTCTTCAATTTGGGGTTTTTTTATTTCTGTCTTTGCACAGTTTGAAGTACTTGGCTTTGGTTTGTTTGTTTTCACAGACACCTGATTTTTTTAATAGTTGCATCCATTAAAATGTTACATAAAAACAAAAAAGAAGAAGAAATACCTTGCATTGAACCAGTGTCTATAGTGGGAGAGGAAGGGTAAATTTAAACTTCAGTAGTTGCTGCATATCAGAAACACAAACAGCAAGTAAAAGATGTAATATTTTCTATTTTAAATGTGTTTACATTCATTCTGCATTCAATGTATTTTTCCATGTCCTTATCATAGAATGATAGAATGCATTGGGTTGGAAGGGACCTTTAAATGTTCTATATCTAGTTCAACCACCTTGCAGTGAACAGGAACATCTTCAGCTAGGTCAGGTTTGTCAGAGCCTGACTTCAGGGGAGATGAGTGGCTGGAGAGCGGTCTGGCAGAGAGCGACCTGGGAGTGAGTATTCGTTGACAACTGGCTAAATATGAGCCAATAAGTTGCTCAGGTGGCACAACAGGCCAGTAGCATCCTGACTTCTATCAGGAATAGTGTGGCCAGTAGGACTAGCATTGGCAAGGCCTTACCTTGAGTACTGTGTGTAATTCTGGCCCCTCAGTTCAAGAAAGAGATTGAGGTACTGGAGTGGGTCCAGAGGAGAGCAAGGAGGTGAAGGGACTATAGGGAAAGTCTTATGAAGAGAGGCTCAGGGAGCTGGGGTTGTTTAGCCTGGGGGAGACTCAGGGGTGACCATATCTCTATATAACTACCTGAAGGCAGGTTGTTGTCAGATGGGGGTCAGGCTCTTCTCTCAGGCAACTAGTACTAGGTATAGAGAGCACAGCCTGAATCTGGAGGGGAGGTTTAGGTAGGATGTTAGGAAGCACTTCCTCATGGAAAGGGTGGTTAGACATTAAAATGGTCTTCCCAGGGAGGTAGTGGAGTCCCCACCCCTGAAGTTCTTTGAGGAAAGACTGGAGGAAAGATCCTATCAGGATGATGTCTGCCTGCCTTCAGCAGGTCCAGACCAATGGACTCAACACACCAGACCTGAGATCCAGTCCAGAGGAAATGTTTGATGTAGATATTCTCATAGCATGTCTTTTCTCTCTGCAGTAGTAGTGACTCCAAACTTACACCCACAGCCTGCTTTAATGACAGTATTGTGGAGGACAGTGACGCCCACAGTTTGGTACTAAGTCTGTTGTCAGTTTTCAAAGTTTCTCACAGAGTTTAGCTCAGCTATTTAGGGATGATGAGATCATACTGTTTAATAGACCAGAGACCACATACTGATGCTTTACCAGCACTGTGGGGAACCACAGTTGCAAAATTGTTGAGCAAAGCTAATTCCAGGACTTGATTCTGGCAGGTAAGGTTGGTCACTAGAACTGCTCCTGTCTATGAGGTGCAAAAAGCGTTGACTAAAGCAGTATTTTTTTATATTTACTTCTGTAACACTGTTATGGCTTCACTGATGCCTGTAGTGTAGGTGAATGGGAGAACAAACACAGCCGTAACTACTGCAGACCTCCATTTTGCCATCCGCACTGTCAGACACTTTCCTCTTGTACAGTGCCTGTTTTCAGTTTGTCTAAAGATGTCTCTTTCCTTCAAGCCTATGCTGTGTGAATGGAGCTGTGAATTCCCCATAGGAAGGGATCCCTTATGGGTGAGTGGGTGTTGGTGACATCATAAAAATAAAAAGCTACAGAAGCCATTGTGGTGCAGGTGATTTCTCACAGCTTGTTTATGCCAGCTATGGAGAGGAGGCGATCTGCCTGGGTTAATTCTGTCTCAACCAGCAGTCAGTGAGCTCCCTGCACTGAGAACAAGGGCAGGTGCCTGTGCTCCAGCAGGTTTTCTTGCAGAAGTGTCAGGGTTGGGTGCATGTAAAGCCGCACAGACACTGTGTTTTCCTACCACTACATGTTGCAGATGCCAGCCAGGGCTTGAATTTGTGGCTGGGCTTAAAGACTGCAAAGCAGGATTCATAATTTGGCCTGGGTCTGTCTCTGTATTTATATAATGACAGAAAAAGCAAATTCCTTACAAGCAAATATGAGTCAAAACAAAAACACTGTGAAGGCCAGCTGAGCACAGCAGTTGAGATGATTTTATCCCAGCCAACTCTTGAACTGCCAGACCAGCCAGAAGGACTCTCAGCCAAAAGTCATGAGAATGTGCCAGCTGTGAAACCACCCACCAACACCCCAGCTGGCTTCTTAAAACAACTGGATCTTCAGTGTTTGACACTTAGCTCCAAGCACAGCTGTAGGGCATAGCCCAGCCACAGAGCAACACTAAGGACTTCTCATCAAGTTTTCCAGCAGAAATACTGTATGTGGGCAACACTGTCATAAATCCTAATTTGTAAGGATTTCCTCTTTTTTTCTCATGAGAGGAACAGAAATGTATTTAGGACCTTCTTTTTTATTTTCTTTTTAACCTAGCTGGCATAGCATTAACCCAGCAAGTCAAACTCTGTTTTAGGGATTTATTTATTTTCCTTAAATATATTGGGTAATGTCTTGCATTCAGCCAAGATACTATAAACAATTCACAGACACAGATCCAATCCAGTGTTAATTAAGTTTGATCAAAGCTTTTGTGCAGGCCTCAATTCCTAGTGCTGAGGATAAAAGTACTGAGGTCTTTGTTAAAGATGTATACTGTCCTTGGAAATATATATCCCCCTTTATTGGTTTGAATTTAATTTCATTTCATTATGACTTCAGGTCTAAAAATGCCCTTCTATTAAGTAATAACACTCTCCTTGCAACCTCTCTTGGAAAAGTTTTGAAAGTATCTGGAGGCATTCACCATAATGTGTATTTCATTTTTAGAGATGTAGATATGCTTTTGCCTTAATCATTTTTGAGAAGTTGCATTGTGATCATTTTTCCTGTAGGAAGGCTCCAGCTTTGACCAGTTATATTGTGTTAGGTGCTGCACTTAAGTAGATACAATCAATACCTGGAGAGGTTTTCAGGCTGTGTTAACAAGAAAGGCAAGAAATCCTGTCCATGTTCTATGGGCAGATTGCAGACACATTAAGGCTAAATATAGAATTAAAATCTAAAATCCTGGTGGTAAGACTGTCTGTTTAACCTCTCTGTCCACCCTCATTCACCTTTCTGGTGCAAACACTGGATTTGCACCAGTCACCTACATTTTCATTTCCAGTTGAAAGACAGCTAAACCCAACTGATGATGGGGAATTTAGCAAACAGCAGCTAGGTAGCCATTGCAAATTATTTAGAATTTCCATGCTACACGTTTACTGTTCAGTTTAGAGAAAACCAAAAATACTCAGGTCTGGAGTTTTAATAATAGCTTTGTTATACAGACAGTATGCATATCCTCTACTTGGAGTAGCAATTTTGCATGGCAGGGTCTCATGTCCCTCAGTTTAACAGAAGGCCTTTTTCATGTAATGTATCACTATGGACTGGGTCCTTTACTCCAGCTGAAGCTATCACGTAGTTTTGTTTTTAAGCCTACTAACTTCAGGACAGCTACTCATTAAACTGCCATAATACAAAATTAATAATGCTGCCTGAATATCACCCTCTCATATAAATGGGAAATGGAACACCTGAGATCCATCCTGCCTCATTCCTCATTAATGTAGCTGGAAACCTCTCTAAGGACAGCAAAACTGGTCAATTACTCTTTTATACCAAGATTCTAAATTATGCAGTCAGATGTTTTTCTTCACTTTTGTTTGTATGTGAATTTTGCCAGTCTCATAATCTCCAAGACACAACTTTCTCCTTGTACTGTAGCAATTGTAGTACAGAACCTTTATTAATTGTAGAGGTAACTACTTAGCCTTGTCCTACTATTGAGACTGCCATATGCCCTCGAGAGCATTGATAAGTGTCACCAGACTTATTGCAGTGAGCCACTGCAGGCCATCTCTAGACCTAAGCAGGATTTTGATTTGGAAATGGAATATGAGTTTGAACTGGGAACCCAGAAACAGAAGGATTTTCATTTTTATTATTCTGAGCCACTCACCAGTCTTCAATTAATTTTACTGTCAGGAGGAAAAAAAGATTATGCTAAGGTATAAAGCAAAATGTCAACATTTATTGCCTGCATGGTTTTGCTATTGTAATGGGAGTTGATCAAAGTGGTAATAGGTAGAATCCTCATATTCCGTTATTAAAGAGCCAAAACTCTTGGTGGCCTTTGTGTCCTGCCTACAAAAGCACTCTGAGTTACATGGCCACAATTTCATACTCCTCTGTAGAAGTGAAATTTTTTTCGTTAACTGTTGAAGCAACAGAATTATTGTCCTCATCTATGAACAAAGAGCCTGAAAATGTAAAAAAGCAATGTAATCACTTTGCTGACAGCATTTCTTAAGAAATTGTAAATGTTTTCTTTAGGCTGTATTGGAGGAGATAAAACAACTCATTGGGCTTGGATGAGTTTTCAGTTAAAAAGAAAGATTCTATTATTATCTACTGTAAATCAAAGAAAAATAATTAGTGGAAACATGATGCAGTGAAGTGTCATGTCAAGTCTCAATACAAGACTTGAGAATTACAAGGAAATGGTCCTTTAAAAATATTATTTTCTCCATCTAGATTATTCAAGAAAACATTTCCTGCGCCTATAACATGAATTTCTAGTTCCATGTTACCTATTAAATGGCTTACTATCTATTAATCCTCATTTCAGCAAAATCTGTAAAGATAGTTCTACGTACATTTGAATTCTTATGGTGTTTTAATTGGATGTGTCTCCAGTGTGGTACTCTAAGTATCTCATTGAGCATCGGTGGTTTAACATCCTCTGGAGCAAAATGAACCAATGACTTAATTAACTTCCACTTGGGCAGTTATCTGCGCCGGGAACCTGCAGGAAGTATTATTCTATTTGAGGGTGACAAATGAACGTACATGAGGTACCACACGCCACCCAGTGGGAGATCTGACAAGAAACATAATTTATTTCATTAGTGGTGCCAAAATGGGCTTTCAAGCTGAAAACCTAAATATGTAGCAGCATCTTAGGAGAATAGAGAACAGCATGGGCTTTGTCTGAAATAATTGATTGTGTACAGTCCATAACATATACTTCTATGGGAAAGTTTAAGTTTAGTGTCACTATTTATCCATCATATTGTAGTTTGTTAGGTGTTAGTCTAAGTGGTGTGTAAAGTAAACATTTGGATTTGGTAGTATTTATCAATTGCCATGTGAAAAATAGACATAGAAGAAAATAACTAGCCCTGACTCAGAATTAACTTTGGTGTTTTAGAACACATTTGTAATTGTTCTGAGTATTGCAGATATCAAAACATAGCTACAGTCTCAGAGGTCCTTGGCTTTCTTCAGATTTATTGAAATTTATAGAGTAAAAGTTAGTGGCAGCCTATAATTACCCACAGAACCAAAGTTTCCTGAGTGAAAACTTGAGATCAAAGGGCATGAATAATAGCTTTAAAGGCATCTCCCCTTACACAGGCTACTCTTAGCCCCTATGCTGTCCTTTGGTATAAATTAAGCACCTTAGGATGAATAAAACATGAAGCACAGAAGGTTTAGATTTCACAGAAGATGAATGGTTGGATTATTGATGGGAAAAGGAGCATGGGAAAATATAAACCATGCAGATCTAAAAATTGTAAACTCTATAAGAAATCACCTATTTTCTAGTAATTGTTTTTAATTTTCATTTTTTTGTCCGAATCCTTTCTGTTTATAAGGCAGCTGTGTTGTTCTGTGTCACTGAGCTGCACTTTTAAGCAAGTTCAGAACCCTCTCACAGTTCATTCTGTTGATTTCAGCAGGCATACAACCAAGCCATAAAACCACAAGGGTAATCACTGGTTGTTAAAAACCATACAATCACTTATGTTCAATTACAATGAAAAAGGTGCATACCTCTTGTGTCTCATGAAACTCAGAGGTGAAGGCTGTTTGCTTCCTCGTATATATAGCATGAATCAAGTTGCTTCCTGATGACGAGTTCGTTGCCTATCACTAGTGTTACACGTGCTGAATTTAATTCATTTCTTATCCCATCATGTAATAGATGTGTGCAACTATAGGAATTACAGAAGTAGGACCAACTATTTCTACTGTAGATGTTTATTCATCTAAAGAGATTTTTCAGAATAAAGAAGTGCACAAGGCAAAAGCTTGTGCTTGTGTGTTTGTTTTGTACAAAATACTCTATTTGCTTTTTATGAAGAATGTTTTCTTTGAAGGCTAAAATGGGCAAAAACACAAACAAATTTTTGGTCCAGGAAGCAGTAAAATCAAAAGTTTCTCCATTAGCTGCAAAACCATCTCACCCTTCATCTTACCCGTATTTTTTATAAGAATTAACATCTTAACTTTTCAAAATTAGGACATAGGAAAAATTACTGGGTTTGTGTTTGCCTGTATTAGAAGCAATCACAACGGTCTCCTCCTACTGGTAGATAAACTCCAAATTCAGCTTCCTTTCAAACCAGAGAGATGTGCAATTAGAATCATATCTCATTAAATCCTGTGGCCTAGCTATCAGGTCAGGTATACAAACATAAGAAAAGGGGCTTTCATACTCCTTCTGCTGATTAACATTAGGTCATCAAATGAAGGTAATCTGATTTCTGGGAAATTGAGTCAGGTTTTGTTTCCCCTCTTAAAGCTGTTCTACTTTTTAGAATACAATTAAAAATTTATTGGACTGAGTACAGGAACCCAGGTGTCTCACATCCCTTGGGACTGGTCTAACCACTGTCTTACAGAGTCATTTTCACGCTCTCTTGCTGTCTCGATAAATATTAAAGTATTTTATTCAAAGTGAAAGACCTTCTGTATGAGAAATGGAGAGAAAATGCATTGAAAGAATACTGTAGATTGTGATGATTGCAGCAGCTTCAGGAGAGATGGGACCCTGCTTTTAAACCTCACTCTGGTTCAGGAAAAAAAAAGTGTTTTCAGTCTCTCCCTCCTCATGTGGAATTGTTCTTATTTTTGGAAAAGGGATAGAAAATTTAAAAATACACAAAATTATGTGATGAAAAGCCCTCACGCTATCTCTCTGAATATGTTTCCTCACTTTAAGTGCAGAAAGAATGTTATTTAGAAAATTGCAATACCATGGTTGGGAGTGTTGGGCTTTTATTGGGGTCACGTTGCAATTTGGCATTAAACTTTTGTTCAGTTCATTTTATTTATGCAAAAAATCTTAGAGTGATCTACAGAGAGTTTTTTCATATTTCCTTTTTTTGTTTTAAACAGAATTAGTAAGTAAATAATCAACATAAAGAAATAAAGCAAAGACATTTACATGCCTTTCTAAGCTTTCTGAGGACAGCTGTAAGTCAAACAGTATATCTAGATTACTAGATTGAAGCTAAAAAATAGAAAAGAATTTTTATCCCTCTGTGAAATACAGTGAGGAAAAAACATCATTTTTCAAGCTAGTTTAATCTTATCTCTGAATAGGTGTAGTTATACTTCAATTGTCAGGTTTCAGGAAAACTTTGTGCTCCCAAAGCTGATCCAAAACCCTCTGAGTAGGTGACTGTTGAATTGAGATGTCTATAGAGGGGACACTATCAGAGTTAAAACCTACTGACTGAGAACCTGTGTCTGTGTAATCTAGTATATTAAGGCAGGAGTTTACAGAAAAGAAAGATAGCTCAAAGTTATCTCAACATTACAGAAACTTTTGAAGTAAGGATATTTTCATTTATTGTGTGGATTGAGGGGTTTTTTCCCCACTTCATTACATATACAACATATTGACATTGAGGACACTGTAGAGGCTAATGAATTCCAATCAATACAGGCACAAGAGCCAGGCAATATGCAGGCTCAGAAATCCTCACTGGTCAAATAATTTGGCAAACAAAGACATTTTATGATACATCTGCACTCTCTTTGCATTACACTGTGGAATAAAAGGCACAGTTAGTTTAGGCGATCATGAAAAAATAAATCTCATGGAGCAAATATTCTCACTCACAAGAGTTTTCTGACAATAAGAGCATTTCAAAAGGAAAGAGAGTTCATAGGTCATTCTTATTAAGTGCTTGACTGATTTATTTTAACACAGCTCTCCCTTCTGCTGGAATTGAGAGAACGGAGGTGTGTTTTTTCTTCAGAAAGGCTTGCTAATGCTGTGCTGGGTTGCTGTATAGAGAGAGGGAGAACTGCTGTCCCATCACATTAGTTGCAGCATGCTTCCATCAGTGCAGCAAAACTGCTCCAGGAGGGAGAATTCTTCAGTTTGAATTAGCTCCCTCTCTGCCTTCCCCTGACCTCCAGAGTCTGCCAAAGACCCCTTTAGGAACAATTAAGTGGTCATTGTGCTTGTCTTTGTAAGCTGGATAAACTCTTCACTCTATCCACTGCCCTTTCCTACAATATTTATTTAAGGACAGCACAATTCTCCCTCTGGAATCTGCCTTAAAACATTTGTGACATCTCACAAAGCCTGGCTGTACTGAATATTAAAATCATAATAAGGAATAAAATTCCACTCTCATATCATAAACTGTATCTTTTGGGACTCCAGCTTTGCTTTTAGTTACAACATTAATTATCTTATTAGCATTCTCTGGCTTAGGCAGTGCTTTATAGAAGAGTAAAATAAAGGCTTTTCAGTTTGCTCCTGTGGCAGGCTCCTCATCAAGTGTTCGGAAACTGTTAAACAAATTGTAGCCATTTCACTGTTGTCTTCCACTTTCCTCATCTGCTTGCCCATATCCACTTGTCTCCTGCCATATCCTCAGACTAGAAGCTCTCTGAAGAAGGGCATCTTGCAGAGCTTTGCACAGTGTTTATTCCTAATGAGAGCGAGAGGTTGATGGAACAGTTATATATGTGTTTTCCAGATTGCCAGTACCATAATTATATTAAGATTTAAAATTTTTGCCAATGCACTTTCTACCTTGTAATCTTGGAGAACTGTATAGACAATTTATTGTTTATTAATTAAACAGTTTTATAAAAAACACTGTAGCAGTTTGGGTATTACAAAGGTAAATATTTCTCCCATTAGTGACAGACATTAATGAGCTCAAGCCAGTGTGCAGTGCTACATGAAACACTGGAAAGATAATCTGGTTATGAGTTGTCACATCAACTGATACTTTTGTCTCACAATTAGTTCAGTCCATCTATTCGTGTCATCCATGCTGTAGTTCTGTATCCACTGCTTATTACCTTCATTTATTCCTGCTTTGAAAACATGGTATTTTTACAATGTTACTTAGGAGAAAATTATAGATCACACTAGCCAATCACACATTTTTTTCTTTCATTTTATTTAAACCAAGAATATATATATTAATGATGAACCCATGTTCATCAAAGCGAGGATGCTTTTGAGAAGGCTGGTTTCAGTAGTAAAGGAGTACAAGCTGAAAATATGATACAGCTGTGTCGATCTCTTTGCAATTATTTTGAAAAGTTGGCCATCTGCCCCATATGACAGTTTGTGAACATAGCAAATAATTTAACGTTCATGTCGCTCCTCTTTTGGCATAATGTATGTGAATCATACGGTCACCACTTTCCAAATTGGTAGAAGATCAGAAAAGAGTTAATGACTAACGTTTTGGTCATGACTTGTTCCATTGTTCCCACAATAAAAGCCACTGTAAATGAGATATCAAGGCATAAAGGACATTTTGTGTCATGACTCATATGTATATTATAGAGGAGTTCTTTTTTAGTGCATCTTAAGGAACTGACTTCTAACTTCAGAAGTTTCCTGAAGAGTAGATCTACTCAGTATCCCTGAATGCAAGACATGGTCCAGATATTCATTAATTCTTCTTTGACTCCAGAGGCTTCTACAAAACGGTATAATCAGTCACCTACCACCATTTCTAGTGAGTCAGGCAGGAATTTGCCAAGTCATATTTCAAAAGTCTGTGGAAGGTTTGTGATTAGATTTTCTTACAGTCACAAAATATCCACTCATTATTTGCTTGGGGCTTTTTTTCAGTGAATCTGAAATATGTAAGGAGAGCAATGCTTGTTGTAAAAGGTGAAGAAAGGAGGATTTTTATTCTGAACATTGTTTCACCAAAGCCTGGGATCATTTTTAGGTGTGAACCTTCATTATGCTTGCACCATTTGTGTTAAGCAAGTTTTAGTGTGAAAATCCCCCTAGGGAGCAACGCTTTTCATCCTAAATCCACCTGGACACTGTGCTTATCTGCATGTCATTTCAGAGTAAAGATGATAATCTAATTAGATGGCATGTTGGGCAATTCTCAACACAGCAGTGAACCGTATCACCTCACCAATTCTTCCATGATTCATGATTATCCCTGAGCACGTGTCTGACCCCAATAGCTGACTTGAGAGGAGACTTTCTGTGTCAGAATCACAAATCGGACCTATTACAGAACCATGAGCTTCTGCTTATGTGCCTTTTAGCTATTGTCCTTTTCAATGGCTGAGGCAGCACAAGTTTAAAGCAGGAATTTTTGTGGAGACAGAGAGAACATTAGACTTAATATCAAGTAAACTGGGAGCTTTCAGGTCAGGAAAAGTGCAAGAGGGCAGTTAATACTAACCCAGCTACAGTAGACATGGCCTGCGCATGAGTTGCATAGTCCTTTTGCTTGTGTTTGAGAATCCCATTAAGCTATATATATATGATCATATTTACAAACAGGATTAGAAAGATGTTGCCTCAGTACACATTAACATCACATCAAAGTTCTTCTCTTAACTGTACTAGTAAGGAGCAAGCACGCTCTTGGTTTTTGACTACATAGGGGAAAAGGAGAGAGGAAACATAGTCACCCGACTTCCTAGAACCCATGCAAGAGCCACCCTACATTTCACGCTAAAGCTAATAAGGTCATGAGGCAACATGGGGCCACAAGGAAATGTCTCATCACTTCCAAAATGACAGTCTCCCTATTTCATCAGGTAAGTCTCCAGCTTAGCTTGCTCTCTGTTGGTGCAGAACACATGTATACACCTGCCATACATTTAGCATCAAAACATTGTAGAGCTTATGTTTCAAAGCAAACATGCAACTGACAGCAAAACACAGCAATCAAAAGCAGGCAGTGATTCAAATTGATGCAATGTAAGAAACATGAAATTGTAATGAATGCACTGATTTTATTTTTGTCTTCTAGTGCTATAAAGAAATATTTTTTTAATGATTAATTTGAGGTAAAAAGAATTCTGTCAAGACTTCTGTAGTTAGAACAAGAGATGGATAATATTTTTTGCTTGTTTGCTTTTTTGTTTTTATTACTGGTGGCAACTGGAAATGCTTATATTACATAAAGTGATGGGGAAAACTGGCAGGATCACAAGAGTAACCACTGTCCCCCTCCTCAAATGAAAACACTCTCCTTATTCATCTGTGCAAAATCGTACACCTTCAATCTTTTTTGAGATTTCCAAAGTCCAATCCTTAGTGTTAATATGGTTGCTGGGCATTGCATGAGAAGCTTAAGATCCTTGACTTAGACTTTATCCATGTAATACCTGATCTGGTTTACACACCTAATCTACCTCACTGTAATTGGCATTTTCCTGTCATAACTAAGATAAAGGAGGCTAGGAAGAACAGTCATACTATAGACATTAGCAAGATTTGAACATAACTGGGAGTAGTCAAATATTTAAGGGGTCACCTTAGCTTCCCACTCCAGCAAAAGTTGTGACTGACTGGAAGGTTAATCAGAGGTAATTATTTACAGCATAGTCATTGAAAAATTCTTTGAAGTTTTCTTTACATGGACATTTTTTCTAATTAATTATTTAACTTCATTAATATTTCCCTTCCAAAATACCATAGAAGACTGAAAATAGCAAAGAAAGAATCACAGTGAAGCAAAGCTTTTATGACTGTAAAATAAATCTCCATGGGAAAAAAGGAATTCCCTGATGAAATGGGTAAGAAATCAGTAAAAGTACTGATGTGATAAAACACCACTGTCACAGCAAGGGGTTTTGAGGAACATACTCTACACAAATGCTGTTCTATGGGACTTTTTGTCTCTGGATAATAATCAGGTTACTAAAATGCTATCCTACAGATAAAATGCAATTGGTTTAATTTCCTATACGCTATTTGGTAAATCACTATCATACGTGGGTACACATGCATCATGTATCATGTGTGATGCACACAAATACTAAACTGTCACCAGATCAACTGCACAAACAGTCTTGAAACCTTGGTTATAGCAGTAGAATATTGAGAAACTTATTAAAGATCAAACTGAGCAAAGGTAAGAGATCATCAACATTTTTTCTCAGCAGGATAAAAGCTCCAGCTATGTGAACTGTAGAAATCACTACCTGAATAATTGCTGTGTTTAAAGCATGGTGTCCCAGGTTAAAGGGAAAAAAATCCCCAACACCAAAAGGAAAGGAATCCAGGTCTCCAGGGGCCTCAGATAGAATTTATCAGGCAAGAGAAAACAGCTCCTGGAAACAAAAGAGTTTATGAATCTCCATCTAAGCACAAAAAGAAGAAAAAGCCCCTAGTAGGTGACACTAACAAAACAGAACCTCCATCACAATGCCATTACACACATTCTGAGAAAAAGAAATGGCCAAAGAATTTTGTAGCGGTCTTTGGCTTCAGGTCAGGTCCTCTGGGGAGTGGGACACACACAGCACAGTGCAGCAACAGCATCAAGGGGGAACCACCCCTAGAACACGTCAAACCCCCCTTTCCTGACATTCAGCCAAAGGTGTAAGAGTTACAAGTGTTCAGCTTGTCTTGCGCAGTTTTGCCAAGCTGGAAGACCAAGTGCCCTTCTGGGCTCCATACTCTTCTAACTCAAGGCAGTCCCAGAGTCTTTCTCAGCAGCAAGCTGTGACAAGGCTTCTCTTCCTGCTTTCTAATAATCAGGATATCTATGGCCACATGGCCTGGCCACGTGGCAAGCACACAATGGCAGCCATGGCAGCCAACAACAGGGAACTCCCTCCTCCTTCAGCAGCTCAGGCTTTTCAGCCTTTTTCCCCTCTTCAAGGCTAGCTCACCAATCCAGGTGTCTCCAGGTGACAATCAAAGTAACTGATGCACTCACAATGGAATAAAAGGAAAGAAGAGATGATACAAACCCCCTATTATACATGGCTGATCTGTCGATGATGAAAGTAGTACACTGGCATATATTAGACTCCTTGACTTTTATAAGATATAGCTTGATACAAGAGACTGAATGAAGACACGTAAGCAATATATGAATCAACTATAAATATTTTGGGGAGATATTTCTTTAAAACATTAGAGGATTGAAAATTCATTCTCAGACACATCACAATCCATAGATGTGTGGTCTGGTCAACACACTGGAGGGAAGGGAGGCCATTCAGGGGGACATTCACAGGCTTGAGAAAGGGACCCATGCAAACCACATGAGATCCAGTAAGTCTGAGAAGGTGGTTAGTGACTGAAACTGGTTCCCCAGGGAAGTTGTGGGTGCCCCCTCCCTGGAACTTCAAGACCAAGTTGGATGGGACTCTGGGAAACCTGGTCTAGTGAAAGATATCCCTGCCTTTTTAATAGAGGCTTTTTAATAGATGATCACTAAATCTCATCCTTAGAGATCATCTTGACTATTCCATTATTCTGTGAAATAAGGATATTGCATGTTTTAGCTCCTGGATTTTCTTAGTGATAAATATTATGTATTTGAGACATCACCTACATTTAACCTATCAACAGACATGTGAAAAGGCTCATTAAAAACATGGAATCCCATGTCTTCTTTTCACAGCCAAGTATTTAAAAAATAAATTATCATTAGCATAATACAGAATTTCAAATATTTATAACCTCTTTTTTACTTATCTTTTGTTTTTTACTTGTATATTCTCTAAAGTGACCAGCAGCCTCTGACATGCTGTCCCAGAAGTCTTCATTCATTCCTGCTGGGACCTTAAGTCCCATGTATTTTTGGTTATGCCATGTCTACAGGTCTCTGTCAGTTTGTCACAACTCTTACCCAAGTGGCACTTCCTTAGGGGAAGTGACCTTTTAAAAGTTCTTCCCGAAGTCTGTAATGACCTTACTCTTTCTTTAAAGTATGCATCAGTTTGGAGAGACAGTTTGCCATTGGTGACCATCCATTCTCACAACATAATTTTACTTTTTTTTTGTAAAATGGTGACTGTTTCTGGTAATACCAGATTAATTTAAGTGGAGGGTTTTTTTCTGTCTTTTCTTTTTTGGTGGGTCTGATGTTCTATCAATATTTTCTCTCCTCTGTGGATTGCTTCAAGTCAGATCCATAGGGAGTGCTCCACAGATTAGTCTTGCTTAGCATTAAGAGTGTGACTGCACAGATATTTATTAGTTTGAGGTGCTGGTTTGTTTTTGTTGGGTTGTTTGTTGGGGTTTTTTTTTTTTGGGGGGGGAGGGCAGTATTGAAGGATTTTTTACATTTTTGCACCATTTTCTTGCTTGCCTATAATGGTAGGGATAATATCACTTAATGGTTCCATTCTAAAGACACACTAAAATTGCTAAAAATAGCACTAGCTAATCTAGCAGAGGTTAATATGTAATAATTTTCTATTAGACATAGAGTTGGTTTAGCAGAAAAAAGATTCAGTACATATGGCTACATATTTCACCACAGTGTTTTGTGCTAAAATCATCTCTAGTGAGTCAGCATTATACTCTAACACAAGAATATTTGGCCTTGACAATTTAATCAATATGTCTGATTTCCTTCAAGGTGCTGATTTATCGTTATCATTAACATGACTTTACTACCTTTTCACTTAGTTTTGTCTCATGTAGTAATGCCTGCTAATGTTCTTTACTGTTCACTTTCAGTTATTATAAAATATTTTTCTACTTCCTGTGAAGTGTTTTTGGAGCATGAAGTGGCTTTTACATATCCTTTTGAATATATATTCCTGTAACACCTTAGCAATGGCCAGGTTGTTTCCTTTAAATAAAACCCCATCTAAGACTGAATAGCTGCCCTTGCAAAGCTATTGGAAAATTCTGATCCTACCACCCCATGCTGGTAATTTTTAGTTTTCCACAGTGTGATCTCAAACGTAGCTCTGGCAATCTCAGTCCACATCTAACCAGACACATGATCAGTTTATTCATGTTTTGACAACTCCATAATCTAGTAATAGCATTGCTCCTCTGAATGTTTGCCTTGGGAGAGTTATAGTTACATAGTTACATCTTTACCACTTCTTTATCAGCCTGAAATTTTAGTTTTGTACTTGAAAAAATAATCATTTCCAGCTTCTCAAACAGTGGAACTTTTTGCCAGATCCTCTTTGCATGGTAATAAATAAAGTCTGACCAATTTCACTTTAGAATTGCATGAAAAGAGTCAGAAAGAAGGAGGTGAAGTTTATAACTTCCATTCCTTAAGGTCAATGCCTCCTTTTGAGTAGACTGAAACTCATTTTTGGTTAGTGGTTAGTGTGGTCAGTGTAACACATGAACCAGTGCCGACCATTTTCAATCACACCACTGTAAGTACACTCTGCCAGAACCTTTCTTAGAGCTTTCATGGAAGAAAATAGATGTATAATTTCTGTCATAGGAGGTATGTATTACTGAGTCTTCTAACATACCCATCAGTTTCAGAACCTCTTTAAACTTCCCTATGAAGTGATTAGATTTGTTTGCATTTTAAAGTAGGCAGTATGATTTATAACAAATATTCCTGTATGATTTAGCATTGAGAGGAAATTGGGAAGTTTTTTATTGCATCAGGCACTTTAGTGATGACTTCAGCTTTATCATAATCTGCGCATTTATCTAGTTGTGTTAAGGTCTTCACTGGATATGTTATGTCTGCTGCACAGAACCTGCATTATGGTTACTCAGATTTGGGCAAGAATATCTGATTCTTTTCAGAATTCCAGTAGCTTAGAGCTGTTGGTCATGACTGTCTAATGTTTTATTTTTGTTTTCTAAAGCAAAATATTTCCTTGAGTAGGTCTTGATATTTATTGTCAGTAGTGCAGATGTACAACTTGTGTTACATAAACCAGCTATGTACAGCCTAAAGAAATATATCATTTAGTCCCTGGACCCTTTGTATGCTTTCTCTTTTCCTGGATAAGATGGCAAAAGTCTGTGATCCAGAAGGATTTCCCAGGTGATGCACTGGTCCAGTGTTCTACATTCCTCAAGAGTCATTCTCTCTGTCACGATATTTAATGTGCATAATGAATGTAATTATTATTATAGAACTTTTCCTGTAAATCCATTATTGTCAGAAAGGTCAGTTTCAATGACAGTGCACTGTGCTTTGGTTCTGATATTCCCAAGATGACTGTGCAGTATATCTGCAGAATGTGTGTAGCACATTGAGGTCTCTCACTGGTCATCTTTTAGCTGCTGGTGTTACATCAGCTCAGTGATGGCAGGGACATATATTCAGATGTATCTAACTTACAAAGACACTAGAGGAACCACCTTGAAAAATGCATTTTGCCTGGGAAACATGCTAGAGGAGTCACTCTTCTTTCACTGCAAACATGATATTTACTGCCCCAAGACAAAATATTGGAAGGAAAATCTTAGCCAAGACATAGGCAATCATAATAAATGAATTTGTATATCATTGATGATTATTCTGCCAAACTTAAATTTGTTTTTCTTCTGTGTCTATACTGAAAGAGCCTTCCTCGCTTTTACAAGTTTTCTGCTCTTGCTCAGGTTCATATGTTCACACAACTTCTGACTCTCAATGTGTAGGTTGGGAACAATTATGTGAAGCTGGTTTAATTAGTAGTCTTTCCTAATTTTACCTGCTTAATCTGTTTCTTTCTTCAACTGTAACTGTACTGGCTCATAATTATTCCAGATTTCTTTGGCTCTATGACTGCATGTGGTTTCTTCATGGTCATGGGATTTGGGGTACACATAAATGCAAAACAGAGATTTTTCATGGCATCCTCAGAAGCTCCATGGAGGCAAGGAGGAGACCCAGCTAGTGTGTTGATGACACTATTTATCACCACTTCAATAATTTTTCTGATATTTTTCTGATATCTTCTTTTCAGGTATCATGGTTCCTTATTAAGGCCACTATTCTTGCATTATTTCTTGAGTGTAACTAGGATCAATCTTTTAATCACATTATCTTCTCTCTCCATTGTTTTTCAGTGTAAAGCTGTAAGACAGATTTTAATCAAGCAGTCATAATTCTATGATATTATTAATGACTATTATATATCATATTAAGGTGATACATAACAAAGCTACAAGGGTTTTTCTTAACTGTCAATCTTGTGTAGCCATTTGCTTCCCCAGCTCTGGAGGCTGCTCATGTGTGGTCAGTAGAAACACAGAGCTGAAATATACAACTGTAAAACCATATCTTCAAGTAACTTGTGTTCCAGAGGCATTGGAGAAAATTCTTTGCCTTTGAAAATCAGGTGAAATTATGTGTGTGAAATTATCTTCTTAAAGACAATTTGGTGAAATTAAGCTAATTCTTGAAAGGGAATTTATTACTCATTGAAGAATTGCATCTCTTTAAAAATGCAGAGAGAACTAGCATATATAGAGCAGCATATATGGCAAATCTTGTACATTTACTAAGCTGTGCCATGTATGCATCACCTTCTGATGGTGATGTTACTCTTATGCTCATAATACAGCATAAGTCCCTGTGCTTCTGCAGTTTTTGTTTCTCCTTTGACAACCAGCATTATGACTAAATTTTTTGCAGTGTGAACTGTTCTTCCAGAATAAGTACTAGAAAATCCTTTAAATGGTAAATGCCATCTGCCTCAGCCAGATTCTTTAGCTGACCGACAACTCTGTAACCAATATTATTGATCAAGTTTAAGTTTGTTTTTCTTACCAGCATTATGACATTAACCTGTCCTGTTCCAGACACTGCTAATATTCTTTCTGGTTTACACATGCATAAAAAAAGACTTTTCTCTGACTGAGAGGTGTCCTAACATAAATTGCTGAAATGAAATGACCGCATATCCATTAACTCCTAACTGCTGAGAAGGAGTCAGCACCCTGCTGTTCTCTTTAACACAATCTTCTTGGTCCTTGAAAACATCTTTTTTTCTGATACTAGCTGTGGTAAGTAAAAATTCAAAGTTGGAAGTGGATCACAGACAACTCTTCCACTTGTGCAGAAGATAAGTATGCCATAAACCACATCTCTCATAGTTATGTATCTTATGCAAGCAAATGAGTTCAAAGCCCTCCATTTACTGTTATACGATTACAAATATCTGCTATCAAGCCTTTGCTGACTGAAGCTGGGCACTTGACAGGGACAAAAGTGGAGTTCGCAGTCCAATATGGTCCATGAATATAAGTTATGTGTAAAATAATACATGGCAGATAATAAAAGTATATGCTCCCTTTCACTTTTTTTCTCACTTTCTTTCTAGGTATAGGTGAGGCATAATAGTATAGAATCATCAGGCTTCTCCCTTACAGGTATGTATCCTGACATAGTGAAATGCATCCTCTGTTAATTTGTCACCTCTCAGAGCCACAAGATTGTTTAATATATATATAACACATTAGATTGAATTTCTAGCATTTGATGGGTAACTTTTCTCACCTCTTGTCCTTGTTTTGCTTATTCCTCTCAAGGTCAAAAGCAAAATCCAGGGACTTATTACAGAGGTAAGGAATATATTAACAGAAAAAGTAAAGAAAGGGTTTTAAAAGATACCTGTTTTTCTCATCATTTGTCTATTTCAGTCTTTTTTCTCTTAAAGAATGTACAAGTTATAACACAAATATCAGCTCAAACATTAATGGATTACTGACATTCTCTGGGAAAAGATTTAGTGTCTTTTTCTGCCACAAAAATATCCTCTGAACTCAGAACATCACAAAGGTTTGGTGTTTTCTATCAATTCCTTACTCCACTCTTTCCCCTCTGGCTTCTGCTGAGATTCCCAACTAGAAACCCCAGTGCTAGGTACATTCCTTGTGCAATGTGCTGCATTGAGAAGAGTAAGGGTTCAGCAGTGAATGGAGTTACTGTGCAGTGCAGGGACAAGAAATATATCCCATAGGTGCTTTTTGCATTGGTGGCAGAGGTATGAAGTCACATAATTTTACCATGCACTAAAAATAGTCTGAGTGTTCACAGTCAAGTCACAAGTGTTAAGCTACCTGTTCTGCTCCCTAAATTTTCCATACATACATAGCTGTTTCTAGACAGGTAATATTAATGCCATTTAAGCATAATGCTCAAGGGAGCTTACTACTACCCCCACCTACCCCCATTTCTCATTAGCATGAACAAATACTCCTGATGGCCTTGCAGCTAGTTGTGTGCCCTCAATCTTTTCATGTCTTGCTGCCACCTCAAACCAGTTTTGTATAGGCCTTTGGTGCACTAGCTTACATGAGTCCAAAGGAAGTCCATAAAAAAAAAAGTTTCCTGTAATTCCAGCTATTAGAAAGAAGTCCTTTCCTTTATTTTTCTACATGTATGCAAAGACAAAATAGCACAGAATTTTAAATAACTTGATTTGCCTATCATAAACCCACAAATAATGCTTTCCAAGAGGATTTTAGAAGCAATAGCTAGCTTTACTTGCCTCTAAATAAAGCATCCTATGAAGGACATACTTCAGGACACCATTATTTGGAATTCAGGCTTTTACAATTTGGTTCAGATGGAGGCACTCAGAATTAATACATGCTTATGAAGATGATGGTGCATATTGCACAAGAGCAGATGTGTCAAAAAGAGCTGTACAACTTATTTTACAACTGCCAGCAAGAGTATGTTAGTGACGTGACTTTGTGCGACTGAAGTGTTTTATCTTAGCTGCTAAGGGATTTTGCCTATAGCATGCTGGGTACAAGTAAAATAACGTGCAAGGAATAAAATTGCTTGAAAAGACAGTAATAATATCCCTTTAGGTATATTTATTCCAAATGTCAGGAAAAGGCAAGAAAGAACAGTATTCACACCAACACAAAAGATGTTGAAAATTTTATCCTACAAATCAACTCAAGATAAAATTAAAAGGTCAAATGTATGAAGATGACAGAGCATGCAAAGAAAGCTTGCAAACTATTTCCCAGTCTCCAGATTTGAAAATGGCAGAGAAGAACATGTGGCAATTACAGAACCATTTTTATTGCTTTAAAACAACACAGTTTAATTGGTCTGATATAAACATTGAAGCATATCTCAACTATGAGCAAAGCAGTGCACTCAATCATGTTACTTTTAATGGAAATAGTCTTGAAAGCAGGTTGCGCAAAAACGTTTGTCATAACTGCTGCCCTAGCAAGTCATGCTAGCACAACTAGATAAATAAGGTAATGTGTACTGCCTCTTGTAACTTAATCCTCCAGTATATTTCATTAGAAGGGTCTTAATTTTCATCAGAATGTCTCTATCTTAATGAGACTTACATTTGGCTAGAATCCAGACCAATTTCACGCAATAACAACAGTAACCATTTCAAACTTATCCTTTCCAGTTATTGAACTACATAATACGTTAAAAAAAGAAACATATAAACAAGAAAGCAAGTTAAACATC
Organism: Upupa epops; assembly: GCA_013397515.1. Lineage (NCBI taxonomy): Eukaryota > Metazoa > Chordata > Aves > Bucerotiformes > Upupidae > Upupa > Upupa epops. Next base: position 94,762 of record VZRI01007260.1, read on the forward strand.
TCTATCAAGCTGTACTTTGAAAGCTTTATTTCAGCAGTCTTGGAAACGTGATCAGTGAAAAAATACGAGTTTTGAGGCAGCGGCTGTTGCATATGTAAAATGTTGGAAGAGATTAGTGAAAGAGGTTTTGCATTTTACATGCTGTTTCTACAGGACATGTGCTGAAAGCCATAAAGATATGACTCTTTCTCCAAATAATTTATTTCACATATACAATAATTTGTGGTCAATAAATCTAGCATGGATTTCCATAGTAAGGCACTGGTGTGGCAAACAGAATGGATAATGACTTTATCCATAATGTGGTTGCGGTATTTCTATAATCAGTTTTGTAATGTGATATGACTGGAGAATATCATCAACTAATGTTCAATATTAAACAAAGTTTTCCAAAGCAACACATGCTCTGTACTAATTCATGTCATCAGAGATCCATCTTACGGTGTAAGAGACTCATCTTGTGTGCACATGGCTTTCAAGGACATGATAGCAAAGAGAAATTTACTTTTGCAGTTGTGTAGTTGGGCACTCCAGATGGGACATTTTACCATAGCAGGACATTTTACCAAGAGAAAAATAATTCCTTCACCAGCCAGAGTACTCTTGACATAGGAAAACAAAACGTGTGGAAGGGTGGGAATTTCAGAGGTCTTTAACAAGAAATAGTGACTTTAAAATAACAGTTGCAGTACAGAATATTCACAAAATATCTCTTCCACCTGTTGGGGGTCTTTCAGGTTTACCATCTTGTAAAAAGCAAAATATCTCATTTGAGGAATTAATCTTTTTAGAAGTATCTATTGAAGAAGGAAACACATTGAAATGCAGTCATTTAACTATCAAGAGTTTAATATATGTTTAAAACAATTTACAGCTCAAATCTCTAAGCTCTACTTCGCCATGAACATTTGAGACTACAGAAACCTCAGTCCTGCATCTATCTGACTTGCAGGCTTTAGATACAGTTTTCCATTTTTCAAATGTTTTCAGCTGTCAAGAAGAGGATCAGGATGCACATCTTCTGATAACCTGTTTCCTTAGATTCCTATATTTCCTGGAGGTCTTTCCTTAAAGGTTGAAGTGTGCTAAAGAACAAAAAAAAAAAAAAAACCTGGCTCTCCCTGACTCTGGATTGTGCTGGAGTCATACAAAAAATTTCAACACACATGGGCGCAGATCCAGCAAAGCATGTGCATAATTTTAAACCTATGAATAACTCCAATTAAAGCTGCCAAAGATGGTAGGATGAACAGAGAAACCACTGAATTTCAGAGCAAAAATGCAGAATCTTCAAACATACGACTGCAAACTTTATAAGGATACTCACTCAGCATTTGTTAATAGGCTGTTGGTATTCAGGTTATTCCCATAAAACATTATGGTATCTGAAACACTTTGTAGATTTTGCAAATATATTTGCATTTGGTTTTCCTTTTCTTAAGCTTCTGCCTATTGTGACTTTTAACTCCTACAGGAGACTGGAGTGAATTTTATGCGTAACGTTTTTCTACCAGAAAAATCACTCGACTTGCATAACCAAGCACAGGGTAGAGAAAGGAAATATTTTTAAAGGTCAAATCATAAAACCATAAACTGCACAGGGAACTATCTCTAGGGAGTTATATTAAGTGTACCACTCCCTTATACGAAAACTTAATTGATGTCACTTGGTTGAAATTATTATCTCTTGAGCTGAAAGTTGATATGACGTTATGTAAGATATCAGAGTAAAATGCATTTTTCAGAGTAGATTTTAAGCCCAGCTTCTAGTCTCACAATTGGTCATTGTAAAAAGTATTATTATTATGTCACAAATAGAGGATTATTATGTCAGGTGGGGAATAAGTGCAGAAGCAGATAAATTCTTAAGAGACAACAGTAATTCTGTTTTAAGGCACTGTCTTCAGAAAGAAAGAATGAAAGAAGTACACTGAAATACACTGCACAGAAGAATGCTTGTTTCCAAATAAGATATTTCATAAAGTTTTCCATAAGGTGACAGCTGCTTTTTCAAGCACCACATTCTGTTCTCTGTTACATCAGTGTGAATCCAGAGGAACTGCTTTTGAATTGTTTTTGCTTGGAAATAACATCAGAGTAACTGAGAGCAAAACTTGGCTTTAATACCTTTTCTCTGAAATAGAACCCATTTATTCCCTTCAAAATAGGGAAGGGGGAATTACCACACATCATATGACGTCATGTATCATTCAACACTTTGGAAGAAAAATGGAGAGCAAGATTTGTTTAAAGTCTGGGGTGCTGTATTTTTCCTGTTCTTCCAATTTTCACAATTTATTGTGAAAATTCCCTTTGCTGAAGCATGGTATCGACCTTTTGGGCACCAGGGAGCTTTGCTAACAGTTGTTTTTGCCATCATAATAAACCCTTTAAGGACACTAATTCTAGACCGGCACACTGCTCCTTATTGTTAGCAACATTATGCAAGGATTTTCAATGCTCTTTAATAGCAGTTAAATGCAAGGATTTTCAATGCTCTTTAATAGCAGTTAAATGGGACTGTTTAGAACAAAATTTTTATTGGTAAACTTGGGTCTGAGGGGCAACTCTACTTGCAATGTGTTAAAGACTGAGCTTGTGTGCATTAGCTCTTGTGATTTCATGTGAAGTCACCTTCCTGAAGTCACTGCTTTCCATAACTTTGTCAAGGGGAGCAGGGAGGAAGCAAATGAGGTTTTATCCACTAAAAGCAAATGACAAGTAGCTTCAGAACTTAAATACTTAGACACCAACCTGCTGTCTTCATTTGTATTCAAGAGATGCCTCATTTTTTCCCCCTCACTGCCTAGTCTGTGCTGATCAGTATAAACAATGGAATTTTTGTCTTTATGAACATACTCTTGTTCTGTTTCACTTGAAAGTAGAGGCAATCATTTAAAAAAAAAAAAAGAAAAAAAGAAAAAAAAGGGAAGAAAAGCAACCTTCATAAATATATATTTATAGTTTAAAAGACTGTTGTGTAAAGCTTTAAGAAATAGTCTGGAATTTGGCTGAGAGATTAATGAAACAAGTACGTGATGCATATAAGCTTTAAAGAGAAAAAAAAAGAACAAAAAAGCAACAAAAAAGAAAACCTGAGAGATCCATCTGTGAGATATTGTAAAATGCCAGGAAAAATGCTGATGGCTAATTATGCTATCCATATACAACACATCTATATAGAGATCCATAGTACGCATACATGAGTTCAGGTTTTTTTCATTTTTATTTTGGTATAATATAAAATATGCTTTAACTATACTATTTTGCATGTACAGAATACCTGCCTTATTATTATATGACATTTTTCCTTCTTAGTATGATCACAAGTCACTACAGTGTTGTTAACTAGTTAATTCTTATCCAGAATGAAGATGTTCTGTGTCATGGGAAATATTTACGGGAAGTACAAGCATCTTTATCTTTCCTTCCCTTCAGGTGCAGGTAACAGGGCAGGCTCTGAGAATCAGAATAATGTTATTCAGTGTCAGTAGATCTCCATTATCATATGATCTCCAACAGGGTATCAGGCTACCACAGTGCAGTGCTCCTCCCCACATCTGCCCATATGTTTCCTTTACCACTTTTGCCTCCTTTCCCACTGCCATTACTCCTCAGTCACCGGATGAGCTCCTCCAGGGAGCTCTGGGCACTGAAACCGAGCTCCATATTCTGCTTGGACAAACAAGCAGAAAGAAAAGATGGACTGCAACTGTTCAGATTTAGGTCTGCAATTCCACAAAGCCCAAGTGCTTGTGGAAAAAAAATCATCATAGAGTCAGGGATGTGATTACCTGATTAATTACCTGATTCTCTTTGTAGAGCATTTGCATTACCTTATGCTCTCTGTACATACACACAAATGTCAAAGTATCAAAGCATCCAAAGTATTTCTAGGATGCCTGAGAAACAGAAAGTAAGCTGGATTTTCTGTTATTTTCCTGGATAACTGTTCTAATGGTATATATGCGAGCACATGTTCAACCTATGTTTGAATTTCCAGAGACAAGATTTATGTGACCGGCTTATTCAGCTTCATCCTAACTTTGTTTTGGATTTCAACACTTCAGGAACAGAAGGAATCTTTCCTTACTGTCTCCATATTTACCTGCCTAAACTGTCATGAGCTCTGATGTTAGAGAAATAAATAGAAATATAATGCTGTGGAAAGCTTTTCTGAAACAGTTACAAATTCAATACAGAGGAGAGATAAAATTCTCCTCCCTTGCTGAAATCCCTATTCACTGGGGATTCAGAGAGGGAAAGAGAGCTAGCTAATGCTTTCATAGAGCTTGTTTTTCTTTGAATTCTCCCCCTCCTCCTCTTCTAGTACATACTTCTACATATTGCTGACTATAAAAGCATTTGCAGAGGTGAAATTACTGAAAGTTCCAAGTTTTCCTAAGCTATCACTGTTTACCTACCATTCCTAGTTTCTGCAGACTATCTGAGTAGTGATTAAATAGTTATCAGTTTTGGCATCAGAAACCATAAACTGACTCTTTAGCCCCTACTTTTTATGTGATCTTGTTTGATCTTCCGAAGACAATTTGCACCCACACACTCTGTTCCTCAGAATCAGACTTGAAATTTGTCTGTTTAAAAAAAATCATCATAGAAAGCTTTTCTCGTCTAGGAAGTCAAACAGGGCAGATGTAGGAAGGTAACAGTCAGTGTTTATGAATTTTTTGGGCTTATATCCTTGTCGTATACTAATGAACCACTCAGCACAAGAATACAAAAGAGAAGAAAGATGCGGAAAAGAACACTGATCGTAGCAGATGTTGCATACTTTCAGTTTGTGGTTTGCTGCAATTCACCTGAACTATTTAAAAGCCTCTGATGAATGGGTGGCACACAAGATAGTGTTGTGTCTTTCAAGTCTTTGACAGTTGGCAGTAAAGGTTACTAAGCAAAATTGCATAGGGCCAAAAGGTTGGCCATGATGGATCCCAGATACAATGGAATTGGGGAGTTTCTGTATACGGAGTGATAAGGAGGGACTTTTAGGGCTGACAGGAATGACTTGAATACTATGACAAATGAAGAGGTGAGGATGTGACTGTTGGCACAGTATTTGAGAAATATAGGATCAATTTCTTGTCATGTTCAAACCTTAGTGTGTGGCCCTAAGCAAGTCACTAAGGATCAGACCTTGAAAGGAGCACAGGGGTCTAAAGATGCAAATGAGAGCGTAAGGAGACTTTCAAAGCCAAGTAGTAAGTCCTAAAAAACAACTGTTGATAGTGATATATGCCTTATTTTTCTCAGTTACAACAGTTTCTTGAGTTCTGTGCAGAGAAATATTTTATGGATCTCAAGTTGTTCTAATTTTGGAAAAAAAAAAAAGCGGTAATAAAAGCCAAAATTGAATTTAAATGTCTAAGTACCTGAGTTGGGAATGTATTTGTGTGTAATACAACTTGCAAGCTGGCTCTTCAGCCAGTAATAGGAAAAAGGACAGGAGTGGTTTACTATCTTTTCAGAGATCCACCAATGATTAGATTTGTTGGGTTACAGAATAGATAGTCATTTGGGAGAAGGTCTTCCAGTTTGATTAGACTTCCTTCAGCAAACTTCAACCCATCAGGCCTGGAACACGATTTAAGGAGCCACAAGCTTCATGGCTGCTGTTGCTTTGTTTTTCCCTTTATAATGTTTTTTTTAAATTGTTTTTTTTTTCATAGCATTAGAACATCAAATATTTCTTTGCATTTCCTTCATCTCCTGTAAAAAACATATGACCTTGCCACTATTTCCTCAATGAAGGCCCAAGAGCCAATAAACATAAGCAAACAGAGGGACAGAAGTCTCCGTACTTGAAAGTTAATGGTCTTGGAAGTTTCGTTCAATTTGCATTAGTATCCCAGAGCTAATCCATTGGAAACAGAAGCTACTGACCCATAACAGAAGTAGGGGAAAATAAGCTTTTCATAAGTCTCACTATTGTCATATGCCTGGAAAAAAGCAATTAAGGTGGTTTCTTACTGTGGTTCTGGGTATCAGAATTGCTGCACATTTATGTATGAGATGGACATCAGGAAGCAAAGGAAAGGCTTGTTTAAGTTTGAAGAGCAATTGGAAAATGCTGGTTTTCAGACAGGGTATAACCTGTCTACAGAACAGGAAGCAAAGAATATTTTTGAAAAATTTGATGAGGTGTTTAATAGACCTGAAAGCATTGTGAATAAAACACATCATACTGATACAGATCCCATTATGCTCTACATATGCAAGCATTGCATATAGTACAGTCTCATTAGTCTTGAGAAAAAAAGGAAAAGTTGTTTGTGACAAGATGGTAAGATGCAGTGTTATTGAGAGAATGCAGATACCACTGGTGTGGTTAGCAATCCAATCACATGCATTAATAAGAAATATTACACATTTATGTAGATTGATAAGATCTGAATAAGGCTACCAAATGCAACATAGACCAAGCAGTGCTGGGGAAAATCATAAGCTGCAATAATAATTTCAAATCTAGATGCAAGCTGGTGATTTAGGCAACTCCATTTTGACAAAATGTCAAACTCTACACCTTCACCTCCCTTTTTGCTGATGCATTATTAAGTAAGTTTTCTTTGTGATTGCCTCAGAACCTAAAAAGTGCTGCTTCACAGAATTTATATCTTCTAAGATCCAAGTGCAAGTAGCTATTTAAAAGCTCTTGAACTAATGTGATAATCATCAGCACTGTAAAAATAACAACTGATATCTAGTTCAGCAGCTCTGGATATCAGAAGTAGTTTTCTTCACTGTATAGGCCTTATGTAGGTTTCTTTCCTTTTTTTTTTTTCTGCTGTAATAAAAAGAAAACAACAGCATCACATTAAGCTTCATGACAAAAAGTTTGCACATTCAGATCCTTATTCCATATAAGCAAGGGACTTCAGTGTACAGGTAGACCTTCATGACACACTGCATTTAGAAGTAAGGCAAACATCCGTATCTGCATTGCTGCATTTCCCCAATGACAGTTCACTACTCTTTCTACTGCACTAGCTGGTGCATGAATGACATCTGTGTGAAAAACACCACTTTTCACATGCCCACAAGGATTGTTTTTAAACTTTGTTGCCGTGTTTCTAGTATGTAAGTCCCCACAACGTTTTCTAGAGTCCCAAATGAAAGAGTGGCATAAAAGCAAAATGCAGTAGGTGATTTCTGGATATTCTTAAATGGGATTTTGCTTCTGAAGTAAATACATTGTGAAACTGCACCCTGGGTCTCTCACATATCGTACAGCAAAGGCACCTATAACTGGGCTCTGAATTAAATCTTCATTTGGACCAAAACTTACCGAGTTATTCTAGAACAGGTTACAAGTATCATTACAAATGCAGCAATTTCAAAGGGATTATTTGCAGAACTATAAATACTCTGCTTATCCAGCCACTCACCTCCTATGGTAGAAAGTAGCAGGGAGTGTATCTGAGTAAGAATCTCACTTTTTCTACAAGAGTGTGCTCTCCAGGGAAATTTTTAGCAATCAGATACAGACTAAGAGGTTATGGTTTTTTCCTCTGATTTTAAGCAGAAATTGCACACTCAACTCAAGTTGAAATAACGTCACATTAAAAAATTGAATCTGTTAATTCTGCACAATTCTGAGAAGAATCCAATCACATCGATATAAACAAGTAATGTTGCATCTAAAACAAAGGAAACTATTCTGGAACCATAAGTATGTTTTTAAAGCACACTCAAGACCTTCTTAAAGCAGTTAAACTTTCAAGAGCTTCTAAATATAAAAATCGCAGCAGCAGCAGCAAGAAGGTTTGAAGTAATCGTGAGTCAAGTAATACTACTTCTGAGTAATGAGAAGCACCAATTTATGCTAACTTGTAAATGATTGAAAGAGTAATTCTGTGTGGATAGTCAACAGTGAAAACCCAGAAACACCCCAGTATAACTTTTTGTAAGCTCTGTCAATGTGAAGCTGTTGCATATATTGAAAAGTTGTATAAAAACCTCCAAACCATAATGGCACACTGCAGGAGACCAGAAACGTTAAACAGGGCCCACAGGTGCCCATCTGGGCTTTGAGGCATAAAACGCTATATAGAATGTCATATAAACACCATTACAGAAAATAAAAATAAAAACTACTACAAATATGGGAAACGATGCAGAAGAGCTGCAGATCCTTTTGAATTTGTTGAGAAACAATGGAATAAATTATTAAACTAATAACAGTTGTCTTTTCCTCAAGGGAGAAGAGTATTATTTTAAGAACTAAGAAAAATGTATATTTTACTTTTCCTCTGTCTCTAAACTCAACAGCTAGATAGCTTTCAAAAGCACAAATGAAAAAGGTGAATAGATTGTCATTTGAAAGTGAGTTGTTGCCCACACAAAAGTCCCAGAGCTGACATTTCTGGCACTTGCTGCAGGAACATTGGCCAAATCATTCCTTCCAAGCAGAGCCCAGTTTTGCCTTGGCTGAAGCAACATATGGCAATGGGTGCTTTTGAGATATAAAGCCTCTTCAAGCACCACTGAAGTGCTGCCATTGCCCCTTTCCTTATACGGGGGTGCAACATATGCTAGCCTGACTAGCTGATTAGCACTACTTAGAGCTAAATAGCAGAAGGACGGCCCACAGGATGTTTTTACCCTTCACTGTGTCTTTAGATTGGCATATCCCAACCTCTCTCTCATCTCTCCTAAAATTGTGATGTATACCTCACATGCAATCTTGGATAAATGTATACTCATTGTGTCTAATCCATATGTTTTCCTGGACAAAATACATATTGACCGGGGGACCATGATTTGTTTATTTGATTGCTGTGAAATATTCGGGAATGTTAATCATTCTACATGAGAAAAACAGAATTTTAACTTTGTAGTTTCTTTTCCTGGTGAGAAAAAAAACAGTAGTGGTGTCTTCTTTATGTGGCTGGAAGTAAATTGAGTGTAACAACATCATTGGAAAATGATGTCCTTTATAAAGTCTTGAATGTGGTGCATCTTTTGTGTTTTGTGTCTAATTGTTTGCTCTATACAAAAGGATAATTCATTAGGCCAGTTCTCCAAATAATCTCAAAGTGACATGAATTCCTTTGTAGAGTGAATGTCTGTAGCAAGTAATCCATGGAAAACAGACAGGCGTCTCTTGTCATTTTGGAGATCTAATCCACTGCCTGGAGCATGAAAATGCTCAGGATAACAAGTGTGTGGGAATGCCCAAAATCAACATTATTTTTTAAATTTTATTTTCTTAACAATGCTGAGGATCAATAGAATTGCTGAATCTGGCAGATACAGTGCCACAGGATTAATGAACTAAGCTCAGGAAGCAGAAGAATTTGTTGAAGAGGAGAGCAGGAAAACCCCTACTTTTCCACCAGTGTGTGAATTAAGCAATGAAAGCAGCAATGACAGAATTTTAGTCCTGTCTTTACCATAGCACCAAGTCTTGTTCTGCGTAAGCCTTTACATTTTAATTAGAACCATAGTGACACCCACATTTTAAACTATGAACTTCAGCTCCAAAGTTAAGACTAGTTAAGACTAGATGAACACTGAAAAGAGATCATGTGTTCTGTAAAATTTGGAGTGGAGTGTGGTCACCTCCAGTGGGACTAGACAACGGGCTTTAACCCACAGTAAATAAATTGTAAAAGAAAGGAAGAGATGTCACTGAAATGCATAAACATAGAGCAAGCACAGATTTATTATTTTTTCTACAAAGACATAGAACAACATAAAGAGGGGTCATCACTTACCTACGAGAATGTGAATGGTTTGTAAAGGCCTATTGCCAGCATTTCTGTCAATACTGCATTAGGACTGTAAGACGATACATACCTGTGTAGGACATTATATTCTAAAATGCACATTAAACAGGTATTCAGTACAACACAGAAAAGGTAATAAAGCATCACTCAGTTCAGATGTGTGGGAGGGGAGAGCTCAAGTTTGCTTCTGTGTTTGTATTTACAGCTCCTTAACACATAGAAGACCTCTGGGGATTTTCTGTGTCTTTTTTGTTTAAACAAACAAACAAACAGAAGTAATTATCTACTTTCATTCCATGAAAATAAAAGATTACAATAATAGTGCAGTCCTAGAACCTGAAGGTTTCGAACGTTTTTAAACTTATAAGAACACTTTAGAGAATACTCCAGTGTAATTTATAAGCCCCTCTAGACCTGCACATGTCTTGAGCTGACTGTTGAAGTGGCTTTACTAGGAATTTCTTTTGCTGCACTGAAACAGTGCAGGAGGTGGGGAGGGCGTGCGGCTCAGAGCGACCTTCCCTAACAAGGCTTTAAAAGCTTCAGCGGTAAAGTTCCGCTGTGGAAGACTTGGTTACTTCTTGTTAACTGGGAGCAGCCCGAAGAGGATTGATTACGTTATGGGCAGGCGGTGTTATTTGTGTGGGTAGCAGCATCGTGGGTTGAGTTATGCCATTGTTGTTTTTAAAGGAGGACTCACATCTTTGAATTAGAGCAGCAAAATGAAATTTAAAAACAAAACCAAACCAAACCCAACAATAACACAAAACCAACAGGCTGGACAATGACACGGAGTATCTGGTGAAATTTACAGCTCCACGCCTTTCCGAACCTCGGTGAAGGTTTCTGGTCTCTGATCTCTGCCGCGATGGGTTTATTTATTCTTTATATTATGATTTTTTTTTCTTTTGCATGTGCGGTGTGACAACAGGAGGAAGGGGGTGTGAGGAGGGAGGTAGCGCCGGGGGTGTGTGTGGGGAGGGTGGTGGGGGG
>VZRI01007260.1:105760-175355 GCA_013397515.1 Upupa epops
CTCAGGGGGATTGCCCTGCTTTCTTTGGGAGTATTACTAGCGGGAAGAGTGAGCTGCCAGCATGTGAAGAATAACGTGCCGAGGCTCAAATTATCCTATAAAGGTAAGTCTGTTGTTCTCTCCTATTCCTCGTTTTCCTCAAAACCTCCCCTCCTCGCCCCGTCGCTTCCCGACTCTCCCCACCTTTCCCCCGGTTTTCCGTATCTTCCAGCAGGGAAACTGGCATCGGGAGAGATTTCTGAATAAAAAAGAATTACTTAAGAAGCCACCCCGTGCTGGAGTCGGTACCACACAGTTCAAACACAGACAAAGAAGAGTTAGTTGCATTTGCAGATAAGGACTCCGAATCGTGCTGATCCGGGGAAGAGTATTTTCCTGTCTTGTGCTATTTCGTTGGACTTTACTCTGCAAAACGATGAGACGTGTTTGGCCACCCAGCTCATCTCCCCCGTGCTGGGCATGTAGCGCAGCCACAATCCCAGATCTGTTTCCAGCAGCATGGGATAGATGAACAGTTGTATTTTTCTCCCCTTTTATTTATTTCCTTTTTTTAGGCACGAAGTGGTTAATTTTCAAGTCATGAATATTCACTTTGTACAAATCTGACAATCAGATGCCTAGCATAAGCAGTAGATGGTGAGTTTGCCAAGAAACTATAAACTGAAAGGAACAGATCAGTCTAGAAAAAGAGGAAAGGACTGTTATGCACTAGAAAATGCTGCCTATGGATGTGTAATGTAGCGCAATTCATTTGAACTAGGATTGTTTTCAGTGTAGGCTGATGCATTTCATTAGCCATCACAGGGAAGGTGTAACTCAAGAAAGAGAGCTGTGAGATTACATTTATGTTTGAAATTGTGTAATGCCACTCACATTGCAATTATCGGTAATTAACTTTTGTATAATACTGCCAGTATTAAAGGGGAACTCTGAAATAAGCAAACCCTTTTCTTTATCAGCATAGTTCTTCTCTAAGTACGTTTTTCACAGGAATTTGCTGAATCTGGAGAATGTGCAAGTGGGAGAGAAGTTTAAAGTGTAAGAACTGTAGAATATTATTTCTAAAAGGGAGATAGGTAGGTCTATGTGTTGCATATGCATCTCTCTCTAAAGAGCTGCTTTCTCATAATTCTCAGATTATTGAAGATTTAGAGAAGGAGCAGCGGTTATGGTTCTGCAAGAAGGGAGGAAAAGTAACACACTGCTTCTATAGGAGAAAAAAAGAGAACATGTGTGTGCATGCCTGGTCATAGATGTCAATCTCAGTTAACACTATAGTGTCAGTGCATCTCTTGCCAGTAGAAGTATATTTTCCAGTTTTTTTCATCTTTCTTGTGCTGCAAATTGGAGGGGGACAAGCCTGCCCTGATGTAAGGCACATATCATTTTTGCACTCTAGATGAAAACCAAAAAATTAAACACCTGCAAAATGTGTATGAGTATGAAATAATTGCATGTGCTGGCTTTTATTGAAGGACATACACACACACACATGTTTGTGTGTGTGTGTTTAAACTTGAAAAGGTACATATGAAAAGAACAGCTTAAGGGGTTCAGAATATCTTAATTTGGTTTTCATACAAAAAGCCATTTGTATTTAACACTAAATTCATTACTTTGAATAATGGAGTCTGAAGAAAGCTTCTACCATAACTACATGTCATGTCAAAAACCTCATTAAAAACCTCTTAATGGCTTCTAAACTTCTACAGGCATACTGAAACTTGGATGAGTATAGAGAAGCATAAATGCTATAAAAATATCCTACAAAGAGGTTTAAAAGCTAATTAATTATTGTGCATTGTTTCTTCACCTTTTTAATATTTATTGATGGTTCAGGTCTGCTACTCTTGCACACACTGACTAAATTCACCATAAGTAATTTTAAAGAAGAACTAAAGCTGAGTGATAGTAGGTTTGGTTTTTGTTGTGTTGATTTCTCTCTTCACCCTGTTGGTACTGTATCCATATACAGTTCAGCAACATTTTGTCACTCTGCTGATTGGTTGTTTTCCAATTCCACTCTTGCTAGGAGAAAGGATCCCACTTTAATTTTTTAAATACATCAGACATCCAATATGAATATGCAGCTGGTCCTATATGAGCAAAACAGGAAAATGAAGGGAGCATCAAAACAGTTTTTTATAATTGGCAGGTCAAATGCTGAGCAAGGCTATTTCCTATCTGGTAAAGAAAGTAAATGTGTAGTTGATTCAAAGCAAGGTAAAGTCAGAAGGCTTCACACTCTGGCCTTTGATTTGTATGTATACTTAATCATACATTGGACTTAAAACATGTGTAACCCTAAAAATCAGATGAGGCTGCTTACACGCTTACTGTAAGTACCACTGAACTGCTTGGCTAGGTCAAAAGGAGCATGTTAGTGTACTGCTGCATTGATCCCTCCATATGGAGATGTCATTGCTAGTTAGGAAAAACTAAGCCTTATCAGCCGGTCTTTTCCCAGACAAATTCTGCTTCCAGCTCTGTATTCTATGCACAGATCAGTTCCTTGTGTAGGAACAGCCTTAAGAGCTGTAGGTATTGAAAATATGTCTTTAAGGCACTGACAGAATACCTTACATGCTAATATGAATCTCTCAGGGTATACCTCACTACTACATGACTATATGATTCATCACCATTGAAATTGCCAGCAATTAGGAAAAGAAGCTACCAAGTTACCCACTGTATGTCTCTACTAAGAGCTGTGGTTAATTGAAATAAACCCATGATATTGGGGGGGAAAAAAAATGCACAAGGTAAAACAGAATGACCAAGTGATTTCTCTTTTCAGTGGATGTTACCATGCTCTCTTTAAGTGTGCACACTTGTTTTTTTCCCAAACAAGTACCTTAGAACTAATTGTCAGTGCTTTATTTCAAAAGGAAAGCAAGGATCTATTTTAACTTCTTGGTTTTTGCGACTAATTGGATGTCAAACATGGTTAAAAATCTCAGCCGTTTGCCTTGAAAGTTTAGGAAAATCAGTCTTAAAGGGTTAAATCCCTGCCAGCCTTGATTTCCTATGGTCACTTGTTTTCAAAGGTCCAGTGTTAGCTCTGCCATTTCCCAGGTTGCTGGACAGAAGCTTCAGTGAACTCCCATTCTTGCTTCCTCTTAATTTGTCAGTCTTGCAGACGATTAGTAGCATCCTATGGGGCACGTAACAGATAGGAAGTGGAAGAGAAAGTGTATAAATGCATATATTAAGACTACATCTGTGGTCTGAAAGGCTTCTTTCTGCTTATTGTAAAACAGAGTTATGGTTATTGGATTTATATTGCCTTGATTTTCGTAGCATACTAAATGGAGGAAATTTAAGGAGAGAACTAGGGAAATTCTTGTCCAGCTGAAATCTGTGGTGAACCTCCTATTTGGTAGCATCATGGCTTTGCTCTGCACGTTTTAAAGTTTCCAAGCACTTTTATCGCAGTGCATGGATTGGAAAGATTTGGCATGGATGGTATTTATCTCCTAATTTAAGTCAAAGGGAATTAATATGATTAAAGGCCTGGTCCAAAGTTCACAGAAGTCAGTAAGTTCTGGATCATAGCCTAAATGTGGTAAAACCAGCTATAAAACTGAGAGCTCAGTTGAGCCTGCCAACCTCTGAGCTCTTCTTTTTTGTGGCCTTCAAAGTCTTTGTGTCTTTTTTGTGAAGTAACAAGAAATGTCATTGTTGATATGTCAAAAGTAAAGGAATCTTTCCTTAAAGAATGTAGGGGAGTTTGTTGTTGGTTTTTAGGGTTTTGTTGAGTGATTTTTGTAATCTCATTGGCTTCAATAGCAGTGTCAGTTGTAAGTCTGTATTGTGTCACTAGGTCACAGTTTCTGTTCAGGAAACTCCCAAGAAGCACACAGTTCTCAGAAAGATGGTGATCTAGTTGACTGTGCAAAGTTTAAAACAATAAATATAGTCTCAACTCCAGATGGAGTCCTTGTATTGTTTATTGTTTCCTATTTTCTTTTGCTGCCCTCTGTATGGGGAGGTAACAGCACAAACAGAGATGGAACGAGCTATGGTAATATTTAAATATTAACATATAAGCTTAGAAAAAGAGGAGGTTTCCATCAGCGATTCCTTGATTTACAGATTTTTCCTAAGGCAATCCCAATGAGAAAATCTTGTGAACCCAACTTTCTCAAATCTGTCATCCTATTTGTCTATTGAAAATTGCCAAATGCTGTAAGCATGTTTCTGAGAGTACATGTATGGTTCTCCTTTGTTATTGTTGCTCAATTGAATACATATTACTTGAGAATAAGTGACTGGAAAAGCATTGCACACAGATTTAGCTCTATTACTCTCTGGCTCAAATTCAAGCCATATTAAAAGTAAGCGTTGTGTTTAAAGTTAGTGATAGTGAGAACTGCTCCATCCTTGACATGCTGTTGATTTACAGTTCTATAGCATATATTTTTATATGGATGAAAACCTGGCTGTAGTGAAAGCAATGGCAAAACTTCTGTCCGTTTCAATCTACCAACATACCATGCTGAGGGAGGAATGACATTGCGCTGAATTACCTGTATGTAGACTAGTGTAAATATGATACCTGGTTTGTAGTTTGCTGATCCAGTCTGTTGTAGTTGATGACCTGCCAGTGGGTTTGATTGTGGTTTTTCCTTTCCATCAAACTTGATAACTCAGGAGTCAGTATCTCTGCAAATAATGGGAAAGCAGGACAAAGCAGGAGAAGGAAGCGGGGAGAGAAATACTGACCAGGGAGTCTGTTTCTTCTGAGTTAGGACCAGTATAGAAGTTTGTCTCAGGTTTCAAGGTATCTGCTTAAAAATTATTTTGCTTAAACTATGTTATATAAGTACTGTCTGGAGGAAAAGCCTCTCCAATGTGCCTGAAAAGGAAGGAAGGGCAGCCCAGACTCAGGAAGAAGATAGTGCATGAAGGCAAGATGGTGACATTTGCAGTCCAAGCAAAGGTTTGTAACAATCCCGCTTCAAGTATTCCTCATGGTGTTTCTGCATGGCTCTGGCACTCTTGGGCCTCACTGTATGTTCAGTCAGTGCAGGAGGCCGGTAGGCCATGGAGATGTCAGATGTCGCCATATCCTCTTCAGCCTGTTCTCTTTTTCTCCCCCAAAATGCTGAGTCTTTCAGAGAGGATCCATGTGTTTAAGTGTTTTCAGTGTTTGAGAGGCGTGTTTGTGAGACCTGAGAACTGACAGGGGAGACAGCCGGACACTCTGCCTGCTTTTGACATGCCCCACAGGCTGACAGGAGGGAGATGCTGGTGAAGGAAGTGCTGAAGCTCAGATCTTGCCTATATAGGGAAATTTTCAGCTAGCTAATTAGGGCCTGAGACAGGCAATGTAATTGGAACAAGGAGGGTGAAAACTTAGCCCAACATTTTCATTTTGTGTTTCCAGCTCTCCCATTTAATTCCAGTGGAAAAAGTGGTTTCTGAATTACAGAGCTTCCCTTTTCTGGAGTTCTCTATAATTATTTGTGCTGTACAGTTTGCAAATGACTGAATCATTCATGGAAGGTGCTGTATTGACAGTGATGGAAACCCTGCTCCTTTGCTGTGGACAAGATGTGCACAGCACTTACCGTTTGTTACAGCATCTTTCAAACTCTGACCTAGGAAGGAACTTAGAGCCACAGTTTCACTGAGCTCAATGGATCCACTGATAGGTGAAGTCTGGCTTTTAAATTTACTTCAGTGCTTGAAGTTTTTTGATCAGTACCTATCTCTTCACTTAGGGTTTATTCAGGTGTGTACTTATTCCTAAGGTTTAGCAAACAATTTATTTAAATAAAAAACTCAGTCTTTTGCTGCAGTGTAAATGGGTTATTTATGATACTCTCTCCTATGTGTGCCTCTGTATAGAAAACACTGACTTGGAGTTCCATCTGGAAAGAACCACTAAATTATTTGTATTTTTAACTCTTTGCTGGGAAATGTTTTTCAGTTTTTTTATTTAATGCATTGCCATACTTTGATCTTTCTAAAATGGTTTTGGTTTGCCTAATCACTTATCCTGCATATAGCCTTTAATGCTTACAGCAACTACTGGAACTATTAGATACCTTTTTTTATTCACTTTCTCTGGCCCACAGGCTTTTTCTCTAATGTGTGTACCTGGAACACTATGATGAAAGCACAAGCAACACAAAACAGCTCCAGTATTTTGAACATTTTCTGTATCAGCTGGAGCTTGATTTGACCCTAGTTCAATCTTAAGCAAAATCACATCTTCACCTGAGGCAGTGCCTAAGTGACTGAGAGGGAAAACAAATCCTTCTAAGTAGTGTCAATGGTTGTGACATTTTCCAGTTGTTTGAAAGCTAAAAAGGGTAAAATTGTCTTGAGGCTCCAACATGCTTATTTTCAAGAAAACAGTGGGGTGGACCCTGGCAGCTTCATGTCAAAATTTGAAGTGGAAGTCCTGTAGCTTGTCCTGGTTCTCTTGTTAATTAAGGTTACATGTGAATGTTACTGCTGGTGTTGTGCTGGTACTGGTGGGCGATTCAGCAAATTCCTTCCCTTGCAGGATTAAAGCTCCCTTCAGGAATGTCTGCAAGTTCACGGTCCTCCCACATACAGACTCATATAGGTTAGCTGCTCTCTTCCAGTGACAGCTGTGGATAGTGGGAATAACTGTAGGGACACTACACTTACTTGACTTTTCCTGTTTTTTTTCCAAGTGGGATAGTGCCCCAATGTACAAGAGAGAAAACGGTGGCCACAGCTGTTGAGAGCATCAGAAATCTTAGAGTGCTGTAGCCTTTCTCCTGCACCACAGGAGGTTCCCTGTGGTGTCTTTCTCTTCCCTTTTGACTGACACAGTCAGCCACATTAGTCTCTTTTCACTGTCAGTGGAAAGAGAGGTACCACCAGAGAGCTAATCTTGGGTTAGGCAGGCTGAATGAAACTTTAAGGGTGCTCATCGCTTTTCACAGACTGTAAAAGGAATTAAGCGTCTTGTTCATTCATTTACTTTCTTTCTTGCTGTGTCAAAGGTGTCAAAAGAAAGTACCAAATAAATGCTATGGAGGTACTGGGCTGTATTCTGATCTAAAGCATCCAAATTTCAGAAACTGTCTCTGTTTAAATGCGTATTTAAAGTCGAGTAAAAATCCAGCTGATTAAACTTACTTATCACAGTGTCTGTGATCTTGAGATCACCTCTGACTCTATCTGAATTTACATCAGACTTTAAAGTTACAGGGAGAAATACACAGTATCACTGCATTCTTCATCTTTTTAAAACAATTACCTAACAATTCTCACATTTCTCATGTCTGTCCTCCTTAATAAGCTCATCCCAAATCCAGTGACACATGCTGGAAGTGACTATCTGGGGCTGAAAAGCTTTGTTAATTTGATAGCTTAATCATTTGGAGCTTTCAATAAGCTTTCCTTACTTTCTTAAAGTTATGCGTTGTAAGAAAAGTGTGTTAGAGAAAAATATATTTAATATATCTCATTTTACAAATAAAAATATGCATGCAATTCAGAGGACAGGGTGCCTTGACCTTGATTCTTCCTTTTTTCAGATCAAATATTTCAATAGTGAGAGGAGGATGAATCCTCATTTAGGTTTATTTCTAAAAACTCTGAATAGAGTTACAGTTTGGGGGATTCTTTTCTCACTTTGGGGATTACAGATTCCCCTTGAGCTAGACACATCTAGGGCAATCCCTGAAACATATGAGCACAAGGCTTACCTTGCATCATATCTAATTTTCATTCTTTCCTGTTTGATAGCCAAACTAAATAAAGTCAGAAATTTTTGCCCTTCTTCTAACGTTTTAAAGTTATTTTGACATTTGTTGGGCCTACTGCTTATCTGTCCAGCTGGATGTTGCAGAAACTTTAGAAGTGAGCAGTCAAATAAAATTCTCATCTCTTATAAATATTTTTGTGCAAAGTTGGATTTTGTGGGGAACAATCTGGGGAATGAAGCAGTTATTTGCTTTCATCTAACTTGGGGAGGGAGGAAAAAGAAAGCTCTCCTTTACTCTCTGCTTTAATGAAGCAAAGCTCATGTTGGTTCTGACAGCCCCTCTTGGCTTCTTTTGAAATTCCAGCATTATGTGAGAAAAGGACACAAAAAAGCTCTGTGAGATAATTTAAAGGATTTAGAGCTGCCTTTCAAGGGGGAGGGGTTGGTGGCTTTTTCTAGAGGCAACAGATGATAAATACAGTTCACAAGCATCCAAAAAAGCTGCACAGAGTGCAGAGTACAGCTTTCATCACTAACTGACACTGGAATGGCAATGGCTGTCTTTTGCTACACACAGATCTCTTGCCTTGCCAAGGCAGAGAGGGAGGTCTGTTGAGGTGGAGGTTACAGGAATACTGCTTTTACTTCCTTTATGGCTTTCCCAATGCAACTTACTACTTTTGCATGAACTTATAGTCTGAAATGTTTCTGACTCTTGAGGAAGCTCTTTCTCTCAAAACACAAGGGTCATATCAGTGATGATGTGTATTGCTCTGTAGGCCGGCTTGATCTGATCTCTGTCACAATAGGTCCTGAATGAGGTCTCCATTCTACTGTGCCTATGTGGTATGTTAGGCCAAGTGCTACCAAGTGACAGGAGGAGCAGCAGACATGATGTCTGGGGATCTGGGAAAGAAAGCTTTATCTTTCAGATTGATTTTTTTTTTTTGTTTTGTTTTGTTTTTTTTTTGGTGGTGTGTGTGTGCATATTCCCTTCTGCTACAGCAGATGAATGGCTGTATCAAAACTTCTTGCTCTGATGACCTGGCAGACAACAATATAAATGCATTCCTGAGCTACCCACAAATTGCATAGTTAGGAAGTCACTTTATTTCTAAATTGCTGCTTTTTCATGATGTGTCAGAGTCTATCTACCAAGTCCAGATGCATATTCAGTTATATAGAAGGGTATTTTAACAATTTCAGAGCTGTAAATTGGCATTTCTCTGAGATGCCCTAAATATCAGAGAAACAGTATTTGCGGGATGATGGCTGTGCAGTTGTCAGTATGGTAAATCTCTGTCCATATTGCTGTTCTCGGTTATTTATACTCTAGCCATAAAAACTGACATATAACAAATAAGCAAGACAGATTTAATCTCAGGTGAAAAGATTTAGGAATTTGTTACTTTTGAAAGAAGTTCTTCATAGCTTTTTAATAATATAATTATTTCTTTCTCTGCAGTCTGGAGTACTGAGATCAAGATAAACATAAATTTCTAATTTTACTTTTTCAGGTTTTGTTTCCCATCTGTTGGAACTGTAGTCTGTAGGGTATTATACTTCCTTTTCTGGTATCCTTTCACGATTTTGTGTCTTTCATCATTCTTTAATCCCCAATGGAACTCACAGTCTTTATTGGATGACAGTCACGCAAATTAGGAAAGTTTTGCTATTCTCACCTACAAATGGAGTTTGGAGGTTAACAGAAATCCAGCACCACAGCTGATGACACACAGGAAGTCTGTACTGTAATGGGAATCAAAGAAAGTACCATAAATGTGAAATCGTATTAATTCTTTGGCTCTTCTGTGTCAACTTCTTCACCTGTAAAGTAGTATTAAATGATCTCATGAGGAATTGCTGGAGGTCAGAGACTTGCCATGCTTATTCAGAGCTGTATCCTACTCTCAGGATAATCCCATTAATGTATATATTCAACGTTTAGTCAGAATTTATTTTTGATCAAAATACAGAGGCCTTACGGGTACATTGAAGTGATTACAATAATTATATTCACAGCTGTATACACTTATGACGTGAAACTGATGCCTATTATCCAGAAAGCATATCTAATTTAATTCAACGTGGGTATTAGTAAGTATTCTATACAGGAACACTTGAGAGTGTTTTTCTAGAATATCCACCTCTATTTCACACTAACTGTGCTGAGAAGGTGATTACAGATTGCTCAGCAGAAGAACCACCTTTTTTGTAGCATTTGCGATGCTGTCTGCTGAGGGCATATGAGTGCTTGCAAGATCCTAGCCCGTTTGAGCTCAAGCTAGGTTTCTCTCTTTGTTTTTTCTTAAATCCTAGCTAAAAATAATTTTTTAACATTACGAGTGAGTGTAAAAACATACTTTTTTTTCTTCTGCCTATCAAACAAATCTAAAAAATCTCACTTTGGGCATTTCCTCCCCTTTCCCAATCTGAGCGTACTGTACCAGACTGGTGGCATTTTAATACTGCTTTGCTCCTACAACTGCTATTTTCCTTCCAAACAGATTTTTGACACAAAATTTCTGTTTCTTTCTGCACATGACTTTCCATACCCAAAATGCTTCCAAACTTTATCCAGGATTAGGGTAGCCTGCCTTATCAGCTTGGGGAATTACTCAGTAATCAATTCAGTCAGTTATAATTGTCCATTATTTGTGACTCACACATTGGAAAACTTGCTTGGCAGTCCTAGTTCAAACCTAGTAATGAGGATTAACTTCTATAATAAATTCAGAAGCGGAATTGTGCATCTCTAAGATTCACATTCTCATTCCTAAAATAAGTAAGAAAACACCTGTTCCCTTCATCAACCTAGCCTGCATTTTTCCTATATTCCACATACCTCAAATGCAGCATTTAAGTATTACCTTTAGAGAATTAGCTCTAGGAATTTTTTTATTTGCTTTTATACTTCCTCATGCCACTTACATGATGTAATGCTGGTTTTGAATAATGTATTTTTTTCATGCCATTAGTTAAGAAATACAGAGCAAACAAATACAAGATTCTGTATGCTTTTGATGTGCCTGTTGAACTTGAGGCATGAGTTTGTAGTTTGACCTGGTAGTCTATGTTGTTTTGGTGGAGGTTGGCAAACAGCCCAACAGAGTCCAAAATAATGTGTTCTGTTTACTGGAGAAAAAAAACTTTTTTCATTTCTCTTTAAAGAAAGCAGTATGAAGTCTCATGTGTATTATAATTCTATATTAGAAATGTTAAGCTATCATCAATTACTCTGGTGTAAATCAAGTGTAACTTTGTTAAATGACTGACTGCAGTGATGCATGCTTAGACCACAGATACTGCTAATTGACATTGAACCATAGGGATGGAGGACAAGACCAAAAAATGCAATTTCTCTTTTTTTTTTTTTTAACATAATTCAACACATAGCTGAGACCATAATCAGCCTTTTTAAGGTCATTTCTTGTGACAAATGCTGAATTTTGTTTCACTGTAAGTTCACCTCCATTACTATGCACAGAAACTATTTTACCTTTATGCCAGACATATGGGAGTGATCAATGTATGTAAATTACATGAGGAAAGGTGAAATACAGCTTTTTAGACTAGGAAGTGTGCACTTGTTTCTGGTTATATGTCACTGAATCTATACTAAAAAATGAGACTTTAGATCTTAGACAAGTTCTCTTTTAAAATAAGAACTGGTGAGTAGGTAGAACAGCAATGATTTCTGATAATCACTGTGAAAGCACAATATTGTCTTGAGCTGAACCATGCAGTCAGGTCTCTTGGACACCGAGGTTTAAGAGGCAATTGCTTGCACGTGCAGGGCCAGATTGTGAGCCCGTTCTATGTAGAGGTGAACTGTTCTGGGACCCACTTATAAGTGCATACCATGGGCAAGGGCTCAGTAGTACAAGTCAAGTTTCTTCAAACATGGAGTTTAAAAGGCAGGGCCAGCTCAAGTGTCTGCTATTCATTTTCCTCTCCTGATGTAATAGTGCACACACAGAGCAATGATTTAAACCTACTTTAAAAATCAGGGTTTTGAGGGTCTGAGTTATTTTGTTATGTTCTGAGGAGCAAAGAGGAAGAGCATAGGTCAGCTCTGCCTTTCAAGTGGTTTGTAAAACAACTGTCCTTCTGTTGGGCTCTAAGATATAAATGCTTATGTTGTGATCAAAATGCATTTAATGTGCTGCCAAAGCTTTTCATTTCAAGAAAGTTGAATTTTCACTTATTGTATTATCATAGTCAGTATTGCAGAGTAAGAAACTCGCAAGGCTTTCTTATAAGGCTTTGTCATATCCTTCATTCTGAGTTGAAAAATGGACAGGTCACTCAGTTTCATAAATATGTGGAGAAGCTGTCAAAGCTCCTATTTGCATGTGAATGGTCAACTGAGGTAGCAAGGAAGATATGTAAATAATTCTCTAGCTAGCTTCTGGCCAAGAACATTGAATTTCAAAGTGCTGTGGAAAGCAGCACCATCAAATTGCAACCTATTCACAGGTATGGAAACTCTCATGCCTTAAATAGATCTGCTGCAATAATGACCAGTTGAGGAAAAAAAGAACTTTAAAGAGCAATATCATGTCTCCCACAACTACATATTTTCTGCTTCTTTTAATATTTAAAAAAAGGTAAGCCAAAAAAATCTAACCCCCCCTTTGGAAAAAAAAAAGGGGGGGGGGGAGAGAAAAAGAAATAAAAAAGAAAAAAACCAAAGAACTAAGCAGTAAGCAGATGTAGACCTTCACTGAAAGTCTGCCAGACAAGTGTGATAGCAGTGGAAGACATGTAAAGCATTTGAGTAGTATTCTGAATTATGTCAGTATCTGACCCAGGAGGCACTCAAAATAATCATTACTTTAATCGCCCTTACAAACTGCTCAGCATTCCACTACTTTGCACTGCTGTTGTGATTTAGGACACACTCAACTAGATAGAATGGGTGAGTGCTTTAGTTTAAAATGAAAAGCATATTTCAAAGATACGGTTCTTCATGCATCTAAAAAGGCAAAAAAGTGAAAGTAAACAGTAGAAAGGTGAGGAACAGTGTAAGCCAGACAGTCTTCTACATGTTTTATTGTACCTTGTGTCTGCTTAGATAGAATTGGCATGTGTATATATGGAAAGAGAAAGATTTACTAAGCCATTTATGCTTGAATCAACTCCAAAAAATGTGATTAGGCAAGCACAAGGACTAGAAAATATTTCCAAAGTAAAGTTCACCTCCAAAGGTGATGTAGATTATGTACCTACTGCTTAATCATGAGATAAAATGGGACTGCTGCTGTAGTTTACCAATATGATTTTTCTTGATGCTGTTTTGCAGATTCAATCTACTTACCTCAAAACACAATGATGTATTTCATTAATAACTCCAGTAAATAGCTTGTGTCACTTCTGTAATAATTTACATCATGTCTTTTTTCTCAAAAATCTTCTGCTTACTAATTTGATTTGGTTACTTTGAGATGAAAATAACTTGCAAAGTTATTTTCATTCACTGAATTTATAAAGGAAAATTAGTCTCAAGCTTTGGGATTTGCTCAATCACACTAATGTTCTTGTAATGAAATGTGATTTATCTCATTATTTACAGGAGATTAAAAATGAAAGAAAGAGCTGATCTTACAAACTCCTACTCACATGAGTAGTCCCATTGATTTAATGTATATGGCCCTTGTGGTGTTAAATGCCCTTTTGGGAATTACACAAGTTCTTCACTTATGCAATAATAAACCAACAAAACTGATTAATTGTAAGAATTCCTTGAAATTTTAAGCTCTGCTCAGTTAAGGGGAGGAAGTGAGGCAAAAGCTATTCAAAATATTCTTCTGTTCCCAAGTGATAGTTTTCATTGGGTAGCAATCCCTCATGATCATGCTTATCCCATTGCTCTGTGGTGCTTCTTTACACATGAAGAATATTCATTGCCTTGCTATGCTTCATTACATCTTCATGTCCAGTAGGATACAACATTGAGTGAAGTCATTCTGAAAAATACTCGCTCAATCTGATGGATCTTTGAGTCCTTTTAAGTGTATCAGTATGGAATTTGATCAGATAATTCTGAACATGAAAGCAAGTTTAGACTAAATTTTTGAGCAAAGGAATGCCATGTCTTACCCATGTCCTTGCCCATTTTCCCCTGCTAAGAGGTCTTTCCATTAAAACCTTCTGTGAGAAAATCCATCCATGTGGACTTCACAAATGCTTGGAAAAATCAGCCTTGAATCAGTTCCCCTTGCTCAAACACAGTAACTTTAAATCAGTTATACTGCAGTGGTGGAATAGGGTTTCCATAACACAGTTGTTCTGTTTCAATAATTATTCCCATATCTATCAAAAAAGGCCACAGCACTGTGGAAACTTTTATCCCTTACTAGAGTATTGCTTATTACTGTAGCTATGGCTCCAGGCACTTTGAATGAAAGTTGCTACTGCCTGCTTCTCACAGGAGTTCATTCGAGAGGGCCCAGGAGATCTCCTCACAGCAAGAGACTCCAGGTCTGCTTTCCTGATAAGTCTGAATAGCTGCTAACACTAGCAGAAGAGCAAGGAATAAGGTATCCCTGTTCTCTTCAAACATAGGTCTGACAAAGTGGGACAGTGAGCACGGGGCCGTGCCCCAGATTTCTTGTCAATGGCTTCTCAGTACTCTTTGCAAAACAGCAAAAGGAATCTCAAGTTGTAGCTGCTCAGATGTAGCCACGTACAAACACTTCTATTATCCTCAAATTTATTGTAGTCTATGTCACATGTTATGGAAATGCAGACATGTAGTAGAGGCAATAAAATCTTTCACGTTTTATGATAGGGATACACTGAAAGAAGGAAGCAAAAATAATGTTTTCTATTTAAAAAAGGAACAGAAACCCTTCGGGCATAAAATCCAAGAGAAAACACATTTGCACTGTTTCTGATTTCTGATGCCGTTGGTTGTAAAGATATTCAGTAGGCTGTAAAGGGCATTGATTTAATTAATTGAAGTTGTTACTTAAACTGTGTTAGTAATCAGAGAACAATTCTCAGAGTAACTGAGATGTATGATGTCTTGGAAGAGAAGCAACCTAATAGATCTCTTGTGCCGGCCAAGGATGATGAAAAGGTAGGAACTGCATTATGTATTAACATGTATACAAAAGATTCATATATATAAAGAAAGTAATTTAGTGTTCAGATGATGACTAAAGGACATGCAGACATCCATACAAAACTGCCAGCGAGTGGCAGGGTATGTGTCATGTAAACGAAACTTGGGAAACTCCTTCCGCTATTTTGTCCTACTGAGATCAGAAGCTCTTTCCTGTCTGACTGCTCTTCCAAAGGGATCCTTTAGGTCTGAGCTGGCTCAGCTGTCCCTCTGTGAAGCTAAGTTAAAGGAAGAAACTTGCCAAACTCACTGAATTCTGGAAGTATGTTTAGGTGCGTGCATTTGCCTGCATTATGTATACAAATGTGGAACTATTTACTCACCCATACTTAGATCTTATCCACTAACTGTGCAAAACTGCACCACACCCTACTGCTAGTTATTTTTAGAAGTTCCTCGATGTAAATGCTAATTTAAAGTTAAGCTTCAAAATAGTGATGTGTTTTGTGTTTCAGTGGGTGTAAATGTTTGTGTGGTATAGTGGACGATTTAAGCACAAGACAGGGTAGGATAAAGATGA
Organism: Upupa epops; assembly: GCA_013397515.1. Taxonomy (NCBI): domain Eukaryota; kingdom Metazoa; phylum Chordata; class Aves; order Bucerotiformes; family Upupidae; genus Upupa; species Upupa epops. Next base: position 121,103 of record VZRI01007260.1, read on the forward strand.
AATAGGACCATACTGTTCCATGGGAGCAAGACAGAGGGGAAAGGTTTAGAGAGACTGCAGCAGAGACAAGGTAGTTTTAAATTGGATGTTGGGAAGAAGTTCTTTAGCAGGAGGGGGTTGAACACAGGAACAAGTTGCCCAGGATGTTAGTTGAGGCCCCATTCCTGAGGATATTGAAGAGGAGGCTGGACAAGGCTCTGGGCAACCTGATGTAGTTGTGGATGTCCTGGCTCACTGCAGGGGGGTTGGATTAGATGATGTTTGGAGGTTCCCTTCCAACCTGTACCATTCTGTGATTCTATGAAAGGTCTTGCAGTCCTAAATTTGTTACCAAATGTGGGTCGGAGGTAGATCTTTTCTCCTTTGCTCATACCAGGAAACAAAGAATGAATGGATGTCATGATGTTTCCTCAAGACAGTGTTAACATTAATTGAAGATACACATGTATGTTGTATGGAGAGTGACAGATTGCTTACAGTAGAAATTTCTGAAAACCTGGACATAGGCTTTTCCTATTAGAATGAGGTGTTAGCCATGTTGATATTGTAAAAACCCACATCAAAAAACCTAGCAAAATTATCTTCAGTTCTGACATAAGGGCTTAGGAGGAACTACAGGTTTTTTGTGTCCTTTTGTTCTTTTCTTGACCATCCATGTCTGGTCATTATTTGTCACTGCATTGGGGTGGCTTTTGCTGTGGCTGGATGGCACTTTTTCTTTCTCTTAGATCAGTTCCTGCTCTCAGGAGTAAGATGATCCCCATGTATACCTGGATAGACATTTATAAGAAATACCTAAGGGACATTTATAAGAAAGAAAGAAATGAAGTGAGAAGAAATAAAAAAAGTTTGTGTTTTAGGTTTTAGCGGTGTCTCTGTGTTTTAGACTGCAAAAGGAATGGGATGTTACCCTTACATGCATTAAAAAAAAAACCCCAAAACAAACCCCACCCAACAACAATAAAATCCTCAGAGTTATTTATAATACAAACATTACTCATACTAATATAATATCCCTGATTTTACATTTATTGGCATAAATGCAAACTTATAAAGCTGTGTGGATGTTTGCCATATGCAAATCTATCCATCCATAAATCAAGTGTACAGACTGGAGACTGCACAGCTGAAGTGACTGTAATGGTAAATGAAACCTTTCACCACCAGGTCAAATGCAGTTCAGCATATGTGGTAAATGAAAAAGCACTTACCATACAGGAATTGATCTGTGGTGTGTATGAAATGAGTGACTGATCTGTTCACCACCACAACTGGAACCCCAAGTTTGAGTTGGCAACTAAGTCAGAACTGAGCTGGGATGGTAAAGAACTGAAGCAACCTGGCTGCTGTAAGTCATGCATAAACAGCGAACTTGCCTTATGGGACTGTCTGGTAATGTATTACAAGACTTAGGCAGGCATTTTCCTTCAAAATGAATTGTCAATGAAAGAGGAAGTTTCCATTTAATCAAAATTTTCCACTGGTTCTATCCAAACGAAAACATTGTTTTGGATTATTTTGCTAATCTGAGACACATATTATTATACTCATCTGACATTAACCTCTGTGTGTTCAGGGTAACAGCAAGGTTTGTAAGAGCTCTGTGTGTTTTTACTGCTTTCTTCCTAGGACTATACCATTAAATTCTTTGAGAGAACCTCAGAAATCAGCATAACGCTGATGTGATAGCATGATGGTGTAAAACATACAGCCCTGCCTCAAATCCTGGTTAACAGATCTGAGTGAGAGATGTTTATCCTTTGTTTAAGATGCAGTTCAGTGTCAGAGGATACCATTTAAGACAGGACAGACTCAAGCATTTCCAAGCTTCTCCGTTTGTGCATATAACTTGTCCATGTCTGCATCATGGAGCATGTGCACAGTTTTTCCCCATTTAAAGCCTAAGAAAGCTGGACATCCAGACCAGAACAAACACAGATAAAATGATCAAAAGCTAAAGTAATGCATTCCTGGATTTAATTTTTTTCTATGTTGTCACTCTATGAAAAGTTCAGCATTCTGACTGTCTTAATTTGAAAACAGATGTTGAAATAATTTCCCTTGAGGAAAAAGAAATTTCCTTGCTTTTCTCAGCTATACTTACTCCTGCTATGAAGCTGTGCTGTCCCAGAAAAAAACATGCTTCTTGAAGCTCCTGTGTGAGTTGTGGTGCTCCAAACTATCCTGGCATGTAGAGCAATGTGGTTAAAAGTTGATTCTTTAATATAACTTAATAATACATTTTTTTTAAATGTATAATTGTCTTTGTTTATCATATGCTTAATAGGACACTTGTTCTACTTCTAAAGAATACTATTTTTAAGACATTGAGCAGTTGAGAGATGTGTTTGCTTTCATGTTTCAAGGATCTTAATGTCAGTAGGATTGGTCTTGTGGCTACAACTCTTAACTGATAGGTGAGCTTCAGGATATTACACAAACTTTCTAAGTGACGTCAGATATCTCTACGCCTCAGCTTCCAGACTGAAATTACATTTTTGTGCACAGTTGCTTTCTTTTCCACTGACATTGCATGTTTTTTGAAGGCAATGACTATGTTTTTGCGCAATGAGATTCTATCTGGACTTTTCAGAACAAGCAGTACAACTGATGAATAACAGAAGTATTTAGTTCAAGGCTCAAGCAAACATCTGAGTACCAAGAACAAAGACATCATCTTTCTGGTAACAAAGCAATAACAAAAAAAATATTTTTCAAAACAACTTTTTAACAATTCCTTAACAAACCCATCAGATTTAGTCACTTGAAGGGTACCTTTCTGACTGACTGTTTCTTTTGCAACTGTTATTAGAAGGTTATTCCTTTTAGATGGAGGTAAAAAGTAATTTTTATCTGAAGAGGTCACTTTGGTAATGTTTTGTTGGCTTGAAGTATTTTGTTTCGTCAGTGATTGTTCCACTAGATATAAAATGCAAAAGCTGACAAATTTACTTTTAAAATTTCTTCTTTACATATCATCTCTGTGTTATGCGGTTTTCTGGATTTCAAGACTGCAAAGTTATTCAACTTTTTGTTACATACATTCATTTTAATATGAAAAGCTATGTGTTACTCTGCCATTGAGGAGAAGCAGTTTCATTCTTTTTTGAAAAAAAACCCATTAATCTGTGGTCTCGGGTGTGGTTTGTTATATCAGTTGACTGGAACACTATAGATTATCAGGGGACTTCCAGGAGTCACACAAGAAGAATGAGTGTTTTCCAAAACAAGCTGTGCAGTCCCCTAAGCTCTGCCATAGTTGAATATATTGGGGTTACTAGACATAAAAAACATTTCTGAAAAGTTAATCCTATGTTGTGTTTGAATGTTAAGGAAACCATCTACTCATTCTGAGAGGTTTAACCTTTCTTCAGGAGGTAAGTCTGGAACAATAGTCCTTATTTACAAAAGATTTACTTTATTTTCCATAAGTAATAAAAAACCAGATTTTTCTTCTGCTGGAGTTGCTCTTTCCCTGATGTACGTATGCATCACCATTGTTGATTCTTTGAAACACAGACTATTACAGTAATAAGTGACAAGTTATGTGTTCTTTTGAAATAACACACATTACTGTTCACATCATGTCTTCTGAGATCCAAGCAATGTGTTATTTCACATTGACAAATACCCCAAAGTGTTTGCACTTACTAATATTCTCCATGTAATTCAACTTTCAAGTGTGTATTGTGCAACAGTGTTAGAACGTGGGCATTGCTACAGTCATCCTAGACCTCTGTCGCTTTCCCCTTGGATTGCTTCTCTCTCTTGTGTGGCACTTGTTCAAAGCTTTTGGAAAGACATCAGTGGACTTTGAGCACTCCTTTAAACTGGTTGTGCCTGCTTACTACTTCCTTGGTCCATATGAGATTCTGGATGCAATTCAAGTCCTCAGTACTGCTCTGTGGAGGTACAATCCGAAGCTGATTAAATTCAGTAAGAGTCTTCCTATTGTTTTCAGTGGACTACACACAGTCTTTAGTTACTCTCTTTCTGAGCCCAACCCCAACAGCTGCCTGGGGACTGGTGGGGTCTAATTTTATTTGTTTGCCTGGAATTTCCAACTGAATCTTTTGAAGTGGTACATCAGCAGTGCTGGTCTTGGTATGCAAAGTGAACAGGGCTTTAGCATACAGAAGTAACAATTTCTACACAGGCACTTGCCAGCTCAGTGCAATCTTTCAAATTGTCACTTGAAATAGCTTTTACATAGGAGTGGTAACCAAGTGATAACCGAGATGCATAAAGCATCATTAGATCAGCTATTGCACAAACTACTTCAGGCTTTGAGATCTAATTAGTACTTGTAAATATCTAAAGGGTGAGTGTCAGGAGTATAGGACCAGGCTCTTCTTGGTGATGTCCTGCAACAGGACAAGGGGCAATAGGCACTGGAACATATCTGGAAAGGTTGTAGAGTCTCCTCTGAAGTCATTCGAAACACACCTGGATGTGTTTCTGTGTAATCTTTCCTAGGTGATCCTGCTCTAGCAGGGAGATTAGACTAGATGATTTTCAGAGGTCCCTTCCAGACCGTACCATTCTGTGAGTCTCTTTTGTTGAACTGCTCAGGGTGCTGCAAGTCTTCTGGGACAGATAAATATATAGTACGGTCTGCCCACTGAGCCCAGTTCCATTAGTGAATTTGTTCTCCTATAAGAAATAACATGGATTGTGTTTTCTTGCAAAATTCAGAAAAAAAGTGAATTAAATAATCAGCACATCTTTTCCCATTCCAGTGAAATTTGCCTCCTACATAACATTTCCAATATAGAACATATTTCAAGAGGAAAATCTCACTTGGATTAATGTTTATTGGTTGCCAAGGCAATAGTTTGGAGACCTCTCTAGCACAAAACAGATATATTATAAGCAGAAATAGATTAGTATGAAGAGAAAAATGATCGGCTTCAGGAAAGAGAATGCTTGGAGTGTTCGTTAGATATTTTAGGTATTATATTAACTATTCTAGTGAGAAGTGCCTATGGCAGAGGTGTTGGAACTAGATGATCTTTAAGGTCCCTTCCAATCTACATTATCTGTGAACTTCGCTTTTGTAGCTTTTCCATTGATTGTTGTCCTTTTGAGCAACTGTTTTTATGACAGGGAAAATTAAATCTTTGAAGAAATGTATGCTACTGTACAACAGTAAACAGTGTTTATGTGTGGAAAACCTGACACTCCATTTAATGAGCTAGCCTTAATGTAGGCAGAGAACTGAGACACTGCAGGATAAGTAGTCATGCCAAGGTCATACTGTGGCTCTTTGAGAGACACTGAAAAAAGGCACAACCACATTAGCTCTGAATTATCCAGGTTTTAAATGGGAAAAACCACCACCAACAACAAAAAAAGTATTGAAACTAGCAGCTGAGAAGAAACAACTGAGCTTTAAAGAAGGAATATAAAACTGAGAATTTCTGTATTTATTTCTCTTCACCAAATAATATCTTTAATTTCTGTCTTGTAATCATACGAGAGATCATTACAGCAGGCTTTTTCAAACCAAATCTGATGGTGAATGTTAGCAAAAGAAGGCATTTGACATGGTATTCACTTTGAATCATTTCAAGCCTAGGAACAGGTTACAAGGACATTTCATACTATAATGGGAATAAATCCTGCACGGTCTATTCCAGAGTTTGTATCTTCCAGTTCTTACTCCCTTTTAATATTCTCCTTACCACCAGCATGATCCAACACATGTTATGGAAGAAGGTGAGAAGTTAACAGTGTTCCTTTAGAGCTGAACATGTCCAGCTACTTGACAATTATTGATTAGTTTAGTTTTATTCCATTTTACCTCTGCAGTTCTTTTCCCAGTTTTTCTAAGTAAAACCAGAACAAGCGATAATGAATTTTAAGATTCTTTGATTTTTCTGATTTTAAATTATACTCAGTTTTATCTGTACCCTTTGATATTTCTGAAGCACCTCTGATCTTGTTTTTCAAAGGTAGCTAGTCAGCAGAAGCGTTGAGTGTTTAACACCTTTGAAAGTACTGCTTTTTAAGATAGGCAAGCCAAATCAGAATGATACTACTCATTCATCCTTGAACAGTTTTTTTGTTCTTATCTCTGCCCCATACTACCCATTTTTTAAAATCACATCAATAGTTCGTAGATCATTTTAAATCAAATGTCAAGATAGTCTTTGTAGTATATATTCTAATATATGCATTATAAGGTATGATAACTGTATTGCAAGTACAGTATACTAAGTGTCTTCGATACTAGAGAGAGAGAGAGAGGCAAATAAAAAAAAAAATAATCCTTTTGCCATATATGTAAACCAAACTTCTCAGACTTGGAAACATATTACACAATCTTTTTTTTCTTCATGTGGTTGTTTCTTTTGCTTAGCATAGTTTTCACTGCCCTGAAGAAGTAGGTCATTATCAGTTGTGTGATAATTTTCACTGCACTGCATCAGAGTGCTGCTCATCAGTCTTGCCACAACATTCTGTTTGAATCTCAAGTAAAAATTTTCTGCCATGTCATCTTGATTCTTTATGTGAGTATCTTTTGAGTGAGAACATCTCCCTGTCTTTATCAGTGAGATCTGGCAAGACACTAATGTTGTCCAACATTTTCCAAGGATGGTATACAGTGTCCTGGCAGAATCTTAAGTGTGATGATAGCAAACAAGTTTTGATATCTGATTATCAGTGACCTGAGATAGGAGAAATTTTCTGATTCAAGGACTGAAGGTTTTGCAAAGGTTATTCAGTACAGAGATTTCTTAATTATTTGTGACAGTGATCACTCTACTCTTCAAGTTGTAGTTATGTCATACAAACTGGTGTTTGTGTTCTCCTGCTGCTGCCAACCCAAATCAATTCTGCATGTTTTTTTCTTAGAATATATGTGGCTGTTCCTGTTTCCATTTTAGATGTGGTTCCAGATCACATTTGTTCAAACAGGAGACAGGAGTCCAGTGGCACAAGGCATGTACTAAAGTTAAGAGTGTTTGCACTGAATAACCCAAATGTCACCTATTTAATGATTCTACCTTTCTAGAGGAACTTTCTATCATGGATGACTACTGTGGATTTGTAGTGGTTTGGTGGGTAAATTAGATGAGTGTGAAGGTCACACGGATTCCAAGCAGGCTGCCACAAGAAACCTGCTTAGTTGTCTGGGAAAGCAGTCTGATACAGCACCCACTCAAGTTAACTGTTAAGAATCTGAATACGCAGTGAACAGCATATTTTCTTGCATGAGTGGTAGAAAATGGCCCTCAATGTTGGGCTTTCATGCTTGGTAGGAAACATATACAGGTATGTTACAACAGTTAGTTAGCCAAGGCATACTATTCTCTGGAATTACAAAACTCCCAAAAAAGGTATGGCATGATGCCAACTCCATTTGGTGCGTACATAAAACATGTTCAAATATCAACTCGGAACTTGTTAAGATGGTTAATGCAGTTGCCAATATGTTATTGCTGTACAAATTGTTCAAAAATAAGGGGCTCTGTCTACTGCAGCGTTCAGCTATAGAGAAAATATTTTGTCTAGTGATAGGCATGGTAGTCCCAGGTTTTGGATATTTTCCAGTCATACAGAAAACATCTATGACCAAGTTTGATGAAGAATTGTCTAATGGTCAGGGCTATAAAGTTGTGTTGACTGACTTTGATAAACTTACCCTTGTAGGCCACCAGAAAGAAACACAGGAAGAAGCAGGATGGGGACTGGTGCTCTGTAATAGGAAATGGAGGCCTAAAATATTCCTTAGGATGCGAATATAGTTTCTCTAAGTGTCTTGAAATACAAAAAAAATTAAAATGAAAATGGATAGTGTAAACCTTGGGAACATAACCCCAGGTTTTAAAAACTCACAATAAAGTGATCTCAGACTTTGATATTATTTTCTTCTCCTTTTCTAGAAACATTTAAAACACATGTGAATATGTTTCTTTAGGTGTTCCTGCTCTGACAGTGGGAGTTTGACTAGATGATATTCAGGGGGTCCTTTCCAACCCTTACCATTCCGTGATATCTCTGTCAAGTATATGTGCAAAAGGGGTATTATGGGCTTGACAATGTGACTTCTCTGTAGACTTTAAAGCAGCAGTCTTTCAGAAGTGAAGCACAAAGTTTCAGACAAGTTTTCAGTAAGAGTTTAGTCTCCAACCATGATTTTGTACCTTCAAAACCAAATAAAGCCTTCTTCGTGCTTCATCTGCTAAATGTAGATTGTGCTACTGAATTAACTTGAATCATGTCTGGAGGCTGAAGGATAATAAATATTGATATCATTAATAATGAAGGAATATTAAAGGGGATTTATCTCCAGTAACTTAGGACAGAGTAATAATACTCTTGAGGCATTTGCAACTGATATAAGACTTCTGTTTGCCACATAGTGTTCTGGCTTGGGGGAACATTAATTCAGAGGAAGATGAGAGCATTGTGAGACAAAATAGATTTCAGTATGTGAAAAACAAAACTCTCTCCCACAATTGATAATGTGCCTGTGACCCAAATGCTGATTAGGTCACATCAAAAAGGGGGAGTGCTATCACTGGATATTCCAACTGGGAATTTGTAAGTTACTTGTAAGTTACACATCTCTACTGTAATGAAGAGAATTCTAGTCCCTTTGCCAGGACAGAGTTTAGCTTTGTAATTTTTTTTCTGAAAATAAGGTTACATTGCACAGCAGTTCTTAGCCACTCACTTCATCAATATCAACACACCTTTTTCCCTTAAATGCATTGATTTTTAACAGTAGCAATTTATTCTTAATGTCTCAGGATATAAACAAAGATTTCATGGGGAGGGAGAACATTTTTCCATTAAAACTAGAAGAGTTATAAAAATGTAGTGAGGCTTTGGTCATGCACACACTCCTTCAAATATGCAGTAAAGAAAAAGGACTGTGAAGAAAGCAATGTATAAGGGTTTTGTTTGGTTTTGCAATACTATACATTTCAAAACATTGCTGGAAGCTTTGGTTTATGATGGGACACAGTGAATATCTGGTACATTGCCTTGGACTTCTGGTTTGAAATCATACTAGAGTTTGAATTGAAAGTAAAAACTAATAACTAGAAAAAATCAAATACAAACTTCAACGATACTAATCTCTTACACTGAGTTTAAGTGCCTGTTTAAAGGGATTTCTGTTCAGCATTCTTTATAATTCAGTGTGATATTGTATTCCATCACCAGCGGCTTAATTTATTTCTTTCACCATCTGTTCTTTTTTTTTTATTCTTCCTTGCCAAAAAATCGATAGCGCTCAATGAAAAAAATGAAGCTATTCTCTAATTCAGCTAAACTGCTATTATGCTGCTGTTATTCAGAATATATTGGCATATTTCTTACACTGGTTTTGTTTAGCTTTTGTTTTCTGAACCTGTAAAATTTAATATAATAAATACTGCGTGTGAGTGGTTAGCACTGGTACGTTCGTAGCCATTATTTTATCAGATGTATATCAAACTTGTTGTTTTTTTAATTATAGACAATAGCTGTGGCCCTTACCACAGCTCTGTCCACCTCATCCCTTGTACAGAGAAGGCTGAGGCACTTGAACAAACACAGACCAATAGTCAAAGCACTGTCTATGCCAAGCCATATTAATCTAGTGGTATCTTGAAATGTCCTTGTGTGTTCCCTGAAGTACCAAAATAATTATGTATGTTTTGTGAGCTCCTAGAACTAGAACTGTGCTCTCATTAACACTGTCTGTCCCTGTGGAGGTATGAATATATATGAGTCTTCAGAATATAAAGATTTAGATCGTAGGTCTTTACTGAATACAGGACCAAGTGAAAACTAAAATCAGTAATGAAACTCTCATAGGGGTCTGAAATAGAGAAATGAAGGGACCACAAATGCTTGTTCATCAAAGTGATGTCCATCCATCTGTGACAGGCTTACAAAGACATCTTCATGCCATGTAGTACGAGGAAACAATAGGGCTGGGAAAAGGTTGTACATGATAATCCTGAAGGTCTCTTCCAGCCGAAACTGTTCTGTGATTCTAAATGACATGTTTTAGTAAACATCTAGTAAACATTTAGTAAAGCTCACACTGGAGCTTTAAAACGGTGATCGCTCTTCAGGCCTAAATAACAATAAAATGGAAATAAGTAACTTGGCCATTGAACTGCTGTGTCTCACAAAGCACTGTAGTATCTAATCTGTGTTTCACGTTAGATGTTTAAGACTGGGTATTCTATAATCTTGTTTTCTTCTTTTGTTTGACATGATGTCACCAAATTTCACATTATGGTGTAATTCAATCTATATTTTAAAATGACTACTTCTAGATGACACTTTTATGAACAGAGTATGTGATTCGCTACAAAATGCCTTGGCAAAACTGTCGATAGTGTTTAGCAGACAAGACTTGTGTTCTTCTCTATAAGAAATAAAGGACAATAAAATGTGTTTTACTATGGAAAATGTATCTAGCTGTACAGAATTCCTTTCCACATGCACTTATAATTTAATACAATTCTTTCTTTCTACTAAATATTATTACTGTAATACCAGGAATTATGTTGGATTTCAGGTTCATATCCCAACTGTACAATTCAGGATATGCCTCAGACCTGTTTGTTCTAATAATTTTATTCAGACTGTGGCTAATATAAACAGAGAAGCAATTTGAAGAAACTCAATGCAGCTTTTTCTGAAAGTCTAGTAGACATAATGATTAATATTTCTAGGAAGGCTGATGATTAGACAAAATAATGTTACAGAGAAGAGCTTTCTAAAAAAAAGAGTAAAAAATAAAAGCTGGAAAAGAGCTCTAACTGAAAATTGCTAGTAACCTAAACCACCTGCAAAAATACAGTATTTGCAATAGAATCCCTTAAAGTTAAAACAGAAGTGAAAAATAAAATTATTATTAAGTTAAGGATAATTGAGAGATAAAATAATGTGATTGATAACAGGCAATAGTGTGACTGATGATTTTCCTCTTTGATTTCAAACAGAGCATGATGTTCATTAAAGATTCATTTACATGGATGTGGTGAAAGACAAAAAGCCAGAAAGAAAAATATATCATGGCTATACACAGTTATCATCATAAGATATAGCTCTTTGTCAGCCACCAGTTCATCAGCACTAAGAGTGTTTGCCTTCAGCACCTAACAACATCCTCATGCTAAAAGTGCTGTTTTCTCTTGAAGTCTCATTTATCTTCCCACACAAGTCATTAAAGTTTGAACCTGATTGCTTGAAGTTGTGTCTGTGGTTGCCACTGTCTCTGTTTCCACCCCCACAGTGTTCTTGTGCTCCTGAGATCTCTCTCTATTTCAACAGCAACAAAAGTACTAGAGTTTGACTGACAGAAAACTGAGGAAAGCTTTTTCGTTTGATTTCATCAGAGTTTCTAATTCTAATAAGTTGCAGTACTTTTTTTGAACCCCAAGATCTCACTTTTAGAGGGAGTTTGGAGTATCTACTCTCAACTACATAATCTGTAGTACACATATACTGTACTGTATTCTGTAGTCTCAACTACATACACTGCCACTATCTTGGATATTTTTGCTTGCTTTGTTCACAGATTCTGTTTTAGGTGCCTCTGTGCCATGACAGCAAAACTTAATTCATCATCATGCTTGTGCCCTCCTACTTGAAAAAAGGCATTTATTATGTAGGTTGATGTAGAAGTGGTGGGATATATTAAAAAAGGTGATTTGGAGGTCTGTGTGAAAACTACATTAGCTGTTAAACAGAAAGTAACTGTATGGGGAAGTAACTACATAAGTAACTGTATGGGAAACTGAATATACAAAATGTCTGTATGATACTAAGTCTTCAGCTTTCTTGTCAGCAAAAGAGTTAACAGTGGGAAAGTATGACAGTTATTGTAGAATCACAGAGTAATTTAAGTTGGAAGTGATTTTTAAACCATTGCAGAAGGTCATCTACTTCAACATACAAACCCTGCCCAAGCAGGGCCGACTAAATCAGTTTGTTCAAGGCTCTGTTCAGGCAACTTTTGAGTATTTTCATGTTGGAAATTCTACAGCTTGCTGAAACAGTGTGTCCTGATTTCTAATCAAAATTTGGTATGTTGCCTCTTGTCCTGTTGCTGGGCACCTCATGAAGAATCTGCACTAGCCTTCCTGTAGCCTCTCGTTACATATTCCTAAGGCAATAAGATGTTGCCTTAGTGGGCAACCAGTGTGAGCATTTAGAGATCAGTATTGCAATCAGTACTATAGCAAGAAATAGTGAAGATTATCATTAGCTAGTGTAGCAAGTGACAGACCAATTTCTGACTGAGGTAGAATAATTATATATGTCATGTACTGGTGTACTGACTCCTGGATGACATGCAAATGAAATTCCTTGGCTTGAAAGAAAACAGCATTTCATTTTAATATAACTTCAGATTAGGGTTTTTTTAATTGAACTGTAACTGGATTCCTTGTAAAACTTGAGCTTTTGAACTTTTTTCTAATCCTCCTGTGTATTTTGATTCCATGTTGTTTTCCATGATTGTGTGCATATTCACAATTATTCACAATTACTTGACACATGGTTGTTCAAATGATTATGTATATTCCACCTCTGGTTCACATACACTGTACATAAGAGATACTATTCTGGCAGCTGCTGGGACTGCATCAAGTTTGCGGGTAACATCACCTTCCTGTGCACAAATTGGATGGATTGAAACCAACATTCCCTCAGTCCCTTCACACTATAATAACTCATTTTTACTTCTATGTAGTAATGCTTTATATGTAGTAAATACTTTGGTGTATAAGTCATACTGTATGTATAACTTTCGATATCAATATATGAAGAGCATGGAGGGCAGTAAGTTTATTCTAGCCAGCACATTTTGTATGGAGGAGCTTAATTCTTACAGATTTCTCTTTTATCGCACTGCTTAGTTAAGTAAAATCAAAATAAATCTTATTAATGGTAGAGGCAGGTTTGTTTCTCACTCTGGCTCAGAATTATGGAGATGCTGAAGGAAGACAGCTGGTGTAGACAGATACTCCAGTAAGTCAAGAAATTGAGGAAGAACATCTGCAGAAGGAAGAAGTATATTTGATTTCAAGAAGGCAGGCGTAGCAGTGTCATCTTCTTTTCTTGGCCAGATGACTTAAGAATATTTCAAGAACATTACTATATGTTGTGCACTTCAGAAAAAGTATGTGGGAGTAATTCAGAGGAGTCTGAGCAGACAACTGAGTGCTCTGCTCTCCTCCACATGAATGCTTATTAATTTACAGGTTCCTGGAATAAGCAAAAATACATAGCGAAATCTAGCTTCTGTGACACAAATCTTTAAATGTGGTAAAGAGGAGCTCAGGTGTACTTTATTAGAGCTCTAAAAATACCACATACAGAGCATTTCAAGATTTCTTGGCTTTATGAGACCGCAGTTGGCACACTCTACATCATGTAGAGTCAGGCTTTATTTCCTCCTGCCTTCATTTGATATTCTTTGCTCATGAACCCAGCTAAGAATGCTCATCGTTCCTGGAACCCTTATGCAGTTTTGTTTTGGGAAGAGAACTTCTAAGGCTCAACAATTTGCCTTTTATACAATAGATTCATTGAAATTTCCTCTTCAGTAGGTAAAACAATTGTGAAAACGTTAGAGATCTCTAGTTTAGCTGTGATCCTCATGCTAAGGTTATACCCTGCTGTATTCTGTTTTCAATTAAAAGGGTCACACTTTTTGATTTTGGTCAGACCACCTACATCCCATTCTTTTGCCCCACCCATGGAACTTATTCCCCATGGTTACATAGCAAAATGAAACACTGCATTTTTGTTTTGAATTCGTTTGATAGAACAAGATTTCCTGGGAGCTACTGTAGATTCTTGATACAAGTCAAGAAAATGCAAAACTGTTGGATAGACACAAACAGGATATATTTCTAGATAAAATAGCTGAGTTATAAGGCTGGGGCTGTAAATGCTCACACTTGGAGAAGGAGCTGTCTCAAAAAACTTCAGGGCATCTAGATAGGAACCCATCCTCTCTTTTTGCCTAGCACTGTGCCTTATCAGATGCAGAAGACTTTAAAAAAAGTTTCTTAGTACCCAGTTTTCCATTTTGGAGTCCCTGTTCATCACCAGAACTAGCATCCATGGAAAGCATTGTCTGATTGGAATGACTGCCCAAGGAAGTGATGGAGTCACTATCCCTGGAAGTGTTTAGAGAAATACTGGATGTGGCACTTAGTGCCATTGTCTAGCCAATAAGGTGGTGTTAGGTCATAGGCTGGACTTGATGATCTCAGAGGTCTTTTCCAGCCTCAATAATTCTGTGATTCTGTGAAAGGTATGGTTGAAGCATTTATTAATCTTAAGTGAAGCTGTTTCTTCAAAACACCTTTGACTGTTGCTGTAAGCCATGTTTCTTTCTCACTGCCACAGAATCTATATGGAGTCTGAACTGTCAAAGGAGTTCAAGACTGGTTGAGCCTGCTCTTCCCTGTATACCTCTGTGTGTGGGAGTCAGGAGAGGGTGAGATCATTCAGTGCACAGCAGAGCCCCAACAAAGACTTCTGTCTTACAGGGTCTGAACTCATATTTTCAGGTCTAACACATGCACCAGAGTAAAACTACCAGAAACAGCCCCTTCTCAGCTGCTCTTTTGCTAAGTAATTCTTTTACTGTCTCTAAGGTAACTGAAATCCTTATGCTTTTTATCCTTCAGCATATCAAATGTATCAGATAATAGTTAAGTTACAACAATAGGAGATGAGTTGCTGTGTCAGCATGTGGGCTGCATATGGAAGAAAAGAGTTTTCTTAAATTCAGTATGTTCTGAAAACACAAAGTTAGTGGCAATGCTTAGCCATGCAGTAATAGCCCATAAAAGTGAAATAAATTACTCTGAATGCTGCAGTACTTTTGTCTTTCTATGTCAGTGTTCCCTTGTTTCTTAAATTGCCATATAGTGCATTACACTGTTAGGATAGTGTTATTTTTCTTTTTCATTCTGAACTCAGTAAGTACCTTCACTGTTTCTTCCAGACTGTTCTGCAAAATAGACCAGTTGTGTTTGTGCACATTCTGTCCAGCAGCTGTTAATCTGGGGAATGCTGAAGTCACAAGGACTAAGATTTGTTCAGTGTGCTGAGCTTGTTATTTATCTATACCCCTTGTGTCTGATGTTTTCCACATTGTCTCCTGAAATTTTTTCACAGAGACTTTTAATATTCTAATGTAATAAAGGCAAGCATCACTTATAAGAATATGATACTTTCCACCTGAAGACTACATTTATATGAAAGAAGTGGAGGAAACAGAGAACTGTTTTGTAGAAGGTCTCAGTGCAGAATAATTGTTTGTTCGTGATTGTGTGATTTGTACGCTGTTACTTAAAAAGAGATTGTGTTGAAAATACATATGAGAACAAAAAATGAAAATCTGTTTAGTAGGTAAACATCTGCATAGCTTTATTGCAGTATGCTTAGGTTATTTGAGAATCTGGTTGAAATTACATGTGAATTCCTGTATCTGAGATATCTGAAATGTGATATGCTGTAATACATTTGCAATTTCAGTCCTCTTTCAAGGAAAGCTCTGGATCCTCATTTGCTCAGTAATGCAGAACCAGTAGTATTTACGTTTCACTACATCCCTCAACTGCTCTACCAGGATCAGTATGTGCTGTATCTCCTGTTGCCCACTTGATTGCTTTCTGCTGTTGCTTACAGTAAGGAAATTCTTTCTCTCAGGAATACTTCAGGAAAAATCAGCTTTAAGAGAGATTAATGAGGTTTGAGGGATAAGGGGGTGTTGTTTTTAGTAACAAGAGAAACGTGGCTGTAATACCCTGTTATTTTTTGCTAGGTCCCAATTTATCAAAGCTAAACCAGTACCCTTAATTCATAGGGGGAAAAAATTGTGACTGGAAGGGACTAATTGAACCTCCTGCTCAAACGAAGACTATATTCAGTACTAAGTTTTTTTGTGTCTTACACAGTCAAGTTTTTATGATATCTAGTTATTGTTCCAGTCAATATTTTTTCTTTATATCCTTTTCAGCGTTTTCTTCGTGCAACTTGTACATGTTACCTCCTGTCCTTTCACTGGGCACCTGTGGCAAGAGTCCGATTTTCTCTTCTTTATAATCTCCTAGAGATAATTGAAGACAACAGTTAGATTACCCCTTACCCATCTCTTTTTACCATTGACATTACTTGCTTAGGCACAGTGAGCCTCGTGATGCTGTGTCAGCCTACAGTGGCACTCAGCATTGCGGTTCCCCATGGTTCAGGTCAGAACAGCTTCGGGATTTTTTGTTTCATGTCATGGAGATATTCCATAATGAGGATAGTACAAAGAAGCTTTAAAACATTTATTTCCATTTTGACTCACTTCTGCATAGCCCAAATAAATAAGAACAAGATTTAGGTTATATTGTTAGATTGTGGCTAAATCTCCACATGAAAAGTAAATGACAATGTAATTAGTGTTATTAGCTGTGAAAATAATAATTGGTGTCTAATGTACCTGAATGATGAATTATGCTTACTTTTTCTCACACGAAGTGCTCATCTTCATATTTATGCTCTACAGGCAGTGGTAGTGCAGATAAACATTTCAATGAATCACACTCTGGAGAGGAAGGACAGGACACAATTAGAGTATTAACACCAGATAGTAATTGCTGGTATAGTTAAATGCTGGTTTATTTAAATATAGCCACCAAATTATAGTGGGCTTTAATGCTTGGGAATGAATTACACAGTTGTTATGTTCAGTGAATACTTAGCCATATCCTTTATGTAAACATCCTACTCGCAGTAATCCAGTAAGGACATAAGGTAGAGTCTGTTTATTTTGAGAGGTAAACCACTCAGGATTATAATGGAATTAGGATGTGCATGCAGATAGGGAAGTTTCTGATGTGAGGAAACTTCAGGTTGTCCATTACACTTTGCTTTTACTCCACAGTAAAATGTAGAGTATGTTAGTATTTAATTAGAAAACAGTCTCTATTCCTGATTTACAGAAATATTATAGTGTATATAATCTAAATCAGGAGCTGTTGACTTCAGTAGGAGATGAGTGTGTGCTAACTGGTAAGACTTGAAGTCGTACACTTCTGCACAGTAAGTGCTTTATTATTTGAACACTAATTACAGGTACCAGGTACTGCCCATGAAAAATTAATAGATTTAGTGTCTCAAAGTCTGTTATACTTTGGAATGAATGTTTATATGCTGACCAGCTTCCTTCTTTCTATTTGGAATTTTTTGGCCAACACAATCATTTCTGTATATCTACCCATGGCATAAAGCCTGGCTTACCACTGGGTCTGAATTCCAGAAAAGATACCAGGTTCTCCTCACATAACTGTAGGATCCAGCAGCCCATTTCATGTTGGAACTGCAGTCATTCTATGCATCAATTGATTACACTATTTTTGTCTGTTATTTTCAAAGGACTTTTGCTTCCCTTGTTGCACAGGATGTGGCTTAATAAAGAAGCAAAGTGAGATCAGAGGTGCTTGTGTGGAACACTTCAACTTTAGTTATTTCAGGATAAACATCTCTGTGATGAGTGAGATACAAAAAGGTTAACCCTAAATTACTTGATTCCTCTCCTGGATATATAAAGTATTATCTTGCTGCTGTATCATTCCTGTGTGCTGTGTGCTAGATGGTCACTACGTGACAGTCTATAATATTTCTGGCTATCTAGATACCTTCCCTATGGATCTACAGAAGTATTTGGCAGAGTATGGGTTAGTGGCTTGAAATCATGTGTCATATCATGCTAAATATTCTCAAAGATCAGGGCTTGATGAGTCAAATGGAATGCCTATTATTTTAATGTACTTTATTTTCTCTACTCCTGTGTCTAGGTAATTTAGAAATCATAATGGCTTGTTTTCCAATGAGTCACATTCTGTGATTCTGTAATCATGTTTCTGACTCAGGTTTTTGCCATAGATTAGAAGCAGTTTAAGAATTCTCTCTTCCAGACCAGTATTTAAATGCTATGTAGTCATTACAGCAAATACTGAAAATGCTCAAAAGAAAGATAAATTTGATATTTTACCCATTCAACACACTGAATGACATAAGGATAACACAGAAACATGACAACTAACAAATGACTAAAATTAAAACACTGCAGTCCATTTTAATGTTAATATTTATTTTTCAGGATTCAATAGTATTAATTTCATTTAGATTCTTAAATTTAGTCAGATGTGATCTGTTTCCGAAGTCCTCAGAGGCACCTCATGACTTCCACTGCCCACATAATACTTAATTTGGGTAAATTGCTTCATGCTATAACTAAAACTTAGGCCCAGATCAGATTATTCACTCTAGGTGTAGTGCATACAATACAGTACAATCCATTTCAACATTATTCTGAAACAGAGGTCTCAAATAGCATGGGAAACAACTGGACGTGAACGTAACATGCATGAACCAACACCAGATCCCAGTTTTCAAAAACCACTCTGAACTAACATTAGACTAAGGCAAAATAGAAAACTCCCACTGCTTATATTTTCTCTACAGAGATCGTTGCAAAGCATGTCAGATAGAACATTCAGTCGCAAGATAAGAAATGTATTTGGAACACTGTGCATATGAGCGTTACCTAGTGACATCCATTGGGACCCTGTGTTTTAGCTTAAAGCGCATACTTTTTAAAAAATGTATCCGAGGTTACAAGGGTAAATGTTTTGGAGGAAGTTCATGTGAAAAGCACAGGTCCTGTAGGAATCATACTCTTAGTCCATTGGCTTGATTCAGTTTTCAGCACAATCAGTAAAATCCCATTGCCTTTGTTTTGTGCTGGATTAGACCTCAAGAGCCATGAACTGGTTGAACTAAGCAATGAAGCAGATGCTAACTTCCTCAACTTGCAGACCTTTCTACCAGTTTTCTGTTCAAACCTGTTAGCATCTGAATCTCAGGAGTGCTTTCTGGGATATACATCTGCAGAAACTGACATGTACAACAAATGTGTAGATTATTGTCTTAAATCTCAAAGCTCGTACTTCTAAAAAGTGGAAAAGTAACATTTGGTTTTAGGGAACTGGGTACTACATTCAAGCTACCTCCAAGCTTGAAGGTCTCCTCTTTTGTGAGGTGTTTATGCACTCTTTATTCAACTGTCATGCTATAGTTTAATTAAGCAATATGCCACTTAAACTGCAGTCAGCCACTATGGTCAGGGTACTTTTCCTCTGACCACTATGGAGACTTGGCTGTTCTAATTTTATTTGTTTAAATTAATGTGTTAACTCCCTCTGAGGAGATAAGTATTGTGTCACAGCTTGAGGCAGGACTTCTGCACACCATTCCCTGTAGTTTGTAGCAGGGTTCAGGCATGCAAAAGTTGACATTTTGAAAATGTTTCCCCAGTAGCTCAAATTACTGTTAGTGGCTACAAAGCCAAAACACCTGTATCCTGATGCTGTTCATAATTAGACTAGCTAGAAATAAACCCAAGTATTTGCTGTTTTACTAGAAGCCGTGTCAGCTGCTGCAGGAATTACATTTGTTTAAGGAAAAAATAAACCAAAGCAAAATATCTTGCCTTGAATATTTATTTGACTGTATAGGAAAAAGAAATAGTTTAAGTTTGGAAAAAGTTATTCATTGGTTGCACACTGATCAGTAATGCTCCATGGAGTCTCAGGATTCACTGATTTCAAGACTGTGAGCTATTCATTCTTGAAGATTTTCTAGTATGTATATGTCAATAGGAAGCTTCTTCATCATCAGAACAAGGAGTCATTTCTCCAGCTATATTAATATGGTCTTCAACAGAATATCATGATATTGCTTGGTCATGTCTTTCTTGGATATTACTGAGTCTTCATCTATTATAAATATAGAAATGTTATTGTGATGTAAGTTTATTAATTTAAATCCTGCTAGGTGAGGAGTTGTCTTAAAGACAAACATAGTACACTTCTCTTCCAAGACTGTAGGTATATCAACATCTGCTGTAAATTAATTTTGGTTTACTAAAAGTAATATAGCAATAGATTTATACTAATTTCTGCCACTTGAAATCTGGCTCTTTGGAACCACCCAATGTTTTATTAATTTGGAAACACTGAATCAGTGTCCTGTTCAATTTTAGGTGAATTGTAACTTTAAAATATTACCTTGCTTTTTGCTTAGCAAATCTGTGCAGTATGCCATTACCCTCAGTGTGTTAGTGTGTGACCATCAAGGAAAAATGTGAGTTTAACTTTCAGCAGGGGTTTTGTGTGAATGTTCCTCATCTATCAACAGTGACTCATGGTGTCTTGGATCAATGTGGGCATTTGGAAGCCTGTATGGCAGTTGACATACATATACACTTGAATATAGCACCCAAAGGACCATTCTTTTGGAGAGAAATTGGGAAAGTAACCAGTGGAGCTACTGAGAATGAATAATATCATTGGGTCTGGAAGGGTAAGTGGAAAGTGCCCTGCCTTTTCCCCCAAAACATTCCAATTTTTAATGTGTCTTTTACATAAACCAAACTTACACTGAGGCTACACAACCTGTGTAAGCAATTCATTAAACTCATTGTGCAGGCGTGGCAATTTGGTGCCAATGGACAATGTTTCTTTAATTCATGTGAAAAATGACCCTGTTTTAAATCATTCCAAGTGCAAAGAAAATCAGAGTGTAAAACAGTGAACTGAATTAAAATTTGCAGTACATTTTGCAGAAAATGTTATGTTTTGGTGATTCTTACTTTACCTGAAAAAGAAAAGAAAAGAAGACAAACCCTTCTTTCCATTTGTTAGTGCCATTTCATTAGCAGTTTCAGTCTACACGTCATTGTCTAGAGGCTTCCATTCTGACAGAGACCTGAAGTGAATCCTACAAATGTGATCTCTGATCTCTGTCCTGGTAAAAATGCAGGTTTTTTTGTCTGGAGCAAAAAATGATATATTGATTCTTATTGATATTCCACCATTTCTCTCCACTGCTGCAGATTACACTGAACTTTATTCCTGATATTAGCACTGAGGATAAGGTAGATATTTTGTTGATACAATGAATATTTAGATTGGCAAGACACCTAAGATCAGTGGTGTGGTCTAGACCTCCTTTGTGCTAGTACCAAGAGAAAGCAACACAATGAAAAAAAAAATAATTGGGAACAGATTAATTTGTATCGTGATAGGCAGTCACACAAGCTTTTCCCCTTTCTCCTCCCTCTTTATAATTAATAAAATAGTGCTTGGTTCTGCTACTTTAGGAACAGTATTTTCACTCTTTCAACTGTAGTTGTACATGTCACCTCCCTCTTAATGAGATTTGCTGCAGAAATTGGGGTAGATATGGCTGTGTGTGCTGCCATTTCAGATGACAGCTTACACCAGGAACTGGCTACAAGCTGATCTGGGTAGGACTGCCTAAGTGTGCTTGGAGTCAAAACATCCTAAAGTTACCTTCAATTATCTTTGAATTCCCTTTAGAGAGTGCTCTAAATAGAGCCTGATGCACCAGGTGATGTGGTGTTCAAACAAACCTGACTATATTTACATTGACGTGTCTTTAAGCAAATGAACTTGTGCTCTGAGGTCAAGCACCACAAAGTTGTATCCAAATCTTGTCATGCATTAAGCCCAGACAGGCAGCAGGTGCTACCTGAGTGCTGATAATCCACTCACTTTCCCACTTCCACATCTACTGGAAATTGCTGATGGGTCTTTCTGGTGTTCACTTAAAAGATTAAATATGGCAGGTTATTTCAAAACAAAAGGTATTTAGAAGGAATTAGAGGTTGAAAAGCTGTTACAGAAGATGTATTCAGTCAGCATGAAATGATGTTGTTTGCCAACACTTCCACTCACCCGGGGAGGCACTAAGGACTTTGAGGAGGGGAGACAGAGTAGGGAGGAAAATGGGCCAGGGAAGCCCCACTGGCTGTCACAAAGCATAGTTCAGGTGAGAAGAGAATGGCAGCAGTTTTTTTTCCTTAGTTACTTTTTGTGTCCTCCACCTTTGCTTTTCTTTTCAAGACTCAAGTCATGGCTGCACTTTTAGCTGCACTTGACTTGAAGGGAAATCTGCCATCTCCAACCAGAGCCAACACAAACACAGAATATGGGGTTTCCATAATTGTCATTCAGCAATAGTAGAAGATAATAGGGTTAGATAGTGATAGCTCCTCAAAATGTCATGACTCCCACAATTTGAATTTCAGGTACTTGGTGAGCTAGGGTCTGTCTCTGTAAATGGAATAGCTTTGTAAGGATCTCTTTCTCTTGGTCTTATCACTGTGTCCCGTGAAACTATAAATAATTTTACCATTTAACACAATCCTTGTGAAGAATTTCCTTGTATTAACTGTGTGTTGTATGAAGCAGATAACATTTTGGGGCAGATTTTAAAACTAGTTAAAGCTCTTCACACTATGATTTCTTTGTGTTACCTTACCAGAATTAGATTTCAAAGTTTGCTTGTATGTAAGGAAATTTCAGCAGAAATGTACACTTCTAAGACCGTTTGGTCTATTCACAGGAAATTAATGTAAAAATTTTATTTAAGGTTTATTATCCATTTTGAATGTAGTTGTTAATTGGAAGTTTCTTGTTCCAAATTCAAGTATATAACAATTACAAAAAAACCTGAAAGTAGAACTAGTTTGGTTTGTGTAACCTGGAAGAACTGTAAAACTTTAAGCATGAGAATTTCTTGGAGATGAAAATTGTACCAGCTGAAAGTAGAAACAGTTTTATTTGTATAATCTGAAAGAATCGTAAAACCTTGATTAATAGAACAGCATTAAGCATAAGAAAATTCACTTTGAGATGAAAAATTGTATTGGGGGATTTGCTACTGTTTGAGTGTTAATTGTGTTTGTGACATTTGGATGGAAGGACAGAATTGGAAGTCCCTTTTTGATGTATAGAACCTAACCTATCAGACTGTAAGTATAACTGGAAACACTTGATAAATAATGACAACTAATTTTAAGTAATATTTAATCTGGTGGACACTAAATACATTCATAGAATCATGAAATCATGAAGGTTGGAAGAGAACTCCAAGATCATCAGGTCCAACCTTCAGTCTGACAACACTATCAACAGTAAACCATGCTTTCGAGTGCCAGATCTATTTTTTTGAATACCTGCAGGGATGGTGAACCCACCACTTCCCTGGGCAGACCGTTACAATACTTGGCCACTCTTTCAGTGAAGACTTTTTTTTGTAATATCCAGTATAAACCTTCCTTTTTGCTAGTGACTTGGGATAAAAGACCAACCCCACACCTCTATAACTTTCTTTCAGGTAGTTGTAAATGGTGATAAGCCTCCTTTTCTCCAGACAAAACCCCACTTCCTTCAGATGCTCCTTGTATTCCACACATTGCAGAACCACAGCAGTCAGGGATTTTTTGCATGGTGTAATTTCACTGATTTCACTAGAGTAAATTAAGAGGAAAATTTGGCTTTGCAACTCTGTTTTGTCTCTGAATTCTGTTCAAGAAGGGTCAGTGGTTAGGAGCACCTCCTTTATTTTTCTGCAATTAAAGTACATTATCAGAGCTGTGTGTATCTATATGGAAGAAACACAGAGTGTTTAATTGCAGTCAGTGCTTTAAGCTCCTTGCTGAAATATGTTCAGACCCTCCCCCATGGATTAGAACAAATGAGCTATCAAAAGAGAGAAGGATATAACTCCAACCATAAATTTTATTCATCCATTCTATTAATGTGAAAAGGCAATTCTTCAAAAGTGCTGGATGTGTGATCAAAGTGAAGGGTGGATCCCACTCTGCAAAAACAAATTTTAACAGGAGTGTTGATAGCTATGTCTGAAATTGAAAGTATGAGGTCACTGATTTGAACCCGTGTAAGAAAACCTGGACACAATCCATCTAAGTCATCTGCTATATAAAATACAATGATTTACCTACAAGCAGAACTATCCCAAAGTCTATTTACATCTTGATAATCACAACGTTTTGAAGAGCTGCTAAACAGAGTTTCATATGTTATTTTCAAGTATATAAAGGCCTTTTTTTTGAAGGTAGTCAGATGTATTTTCCATCCTAAATCTGTTCCTGAAGTTCTAAAAAATCAAGTACTACTTATTCTATTTTGCAAATTTGCATGTGCAATTAAATTTCCAGGGAAGCTTCCTCTGTCTACTGTGCATATTAACTAATACACCTTAGTAAATAGTCATATCCCTCTTCAAAATAAGCTGCCTGCTAAGCTTAATGCAACACCCTAGTCATTCAGCATGCAGCTTCATTGAGGTACCATTAGATGAAGAACAGTATCAGTTAATCTTTGATGGCCTCTTAGGCAGTGTTGTTAGACTCTACAAGTACATAAGAGAGTTTCAAGCTAGCTCAGACTTGTCTGTAGTGTAGCATGGTCACTGTTTTGAGCAAGAGCTTCCTTTTGTTCTAGGAGCAAAAGGTCATGAACTGAAGATTTGTATCTTCCTTGTTTGGGGAGCAACCAGGGAATAAGTGCTCCATGCTACACTTGGACTAAACATGAGGGCAAGCCATGCAAAGGATAGTTTCTGATGGTCTTCCCATCTCATTTCTACCTGGCCAAATGAAATACATCTGTGCCCTGAGAAAACTACTCTCTCTGGTGTTAGTCACTGAAAAGGTGTTCATACCTCTGTGATAACATATTTAATGAGACAAGGATGGTGCTGTTTATAGGTATGTTAATTTTTGAAGTTATGAGTACCCACAGTTTCAATTTCTTGGTAACAGGTACCACTTCTGCTCATTGAAGACTAACTTTGCAGTAGTAGCATACAAATAACTGAGAACTGATGAACTGCTGACTGAATCTGGTAACTGAGTTGCTTAATGAATGGGATGTAGCTGCGTGTTTACCTGTCCTTCCTCCAACTGTGAATTTAGGGTCATGTAGTGCCATTTTGAGCTAACCAAGCTCACTGAGAATGTATTACCCAAGGTAGAGGGAAGGGTTAATGTGTTTCTACTATTTGAGGTAGCTTTCTCCTTAGTTCAGCCTTTTTCCATGTTATTTTGCTACACCTTGAGAACTGTAACTCTTGCCCCTAATGGCTGAGGACTCATTTGAACAAAACAGCAGTTACATTATTTCTCCTGAGTGTTTCTCATACAGGCAAAGGTGTTACCTAATCAAATCTTAAGCCAGATAAATTTTCCCTTAGACAGATAACTGTGCAGTAAAATCTGATCCTGGTCTCTCTTCTCACCATCATATACTTCTACCTGATTCATCATGTATAAAAATTACTATAGATAATATTTATTATCTGTTATTTTTTGAACAATCTTGTGCTTAAACACCTGTGAAGATCACAGTTAAGTATGTGCTATGACCTTTCTGAAAAAGCCAAATTCTTGGTATAGGATATTGCATAATATTACAATATATGAAAACATGTTTTACAAGTCTTTGTTTAGAGTAGAAGTTAAAATTTTGCATGCCTTATAAGAAAAAATCTGAGTAATTAGGATAACCCGGATCCACTCTCAGAGACAAAAGGGACAAATAATGAAAATAATAAAGGGAAAACAGTTTAGCTCTACAAATCTAAATGTTTTATGCCTTTGAAATATCATGTGACCCCTTCAGTTGTTCAAATCAAGAACACCTTGAGGGCTGTCATGTAGCTAAATAGTGCTGACATTAATGAGGTAAAATCTTCCCTCAGTTTTACAGTATAAAAAACATATGCGTCAGTATTTTGAAGTCAAAGGGATCCATGCTTATATCAGTGCAACTGAAACAAACCATTGATGCAACATTCCTCCTTCCAAGTATCTGTTTTTAATCAAACTATGCTCATGGTCCTCAAGTTTTCTTTGCTGCAGTGGAAGGTAGGCAGGAGTGTTTCATTTAAAATGCTTGGTTTACGTCATGAGTGCACTAAAAACAGTGTATCTTGTCCTAGCTAATTCTAACTGATGAATTGTAATGAAAACATGGTTCCCTGAGATATGTTTCTGAACTATATGTTCTCTCTGAAACAAAAGTTCTGGTTTTTTACCTCCTTCCAGTAGAGTTCAGTGAAACCAGGTGATTGGCAACTGTTATGATAAGGTAGATGAAGAGGATGAAAGCTGGGACTGATTGAACAGCTGTGAGAGGCTATGTTCCAATTGTATTTTGATGACTGATAAGATAACCCTCCCAGTGATTTATTTCATTCAAATTACAATAACACTGAATTGCCGTCAACAACAAGTGCTGTGTAGTTTCAAGTTTATCTGCCCCATAATGTAGCAAAAATCTAAGGTGCTGATTACAAAAGTTTTCATGTTACATTTCTAAAAATGGGTGAAACATCTGTTGCACTATGTGATCTCATACACTTTTTAAACGTTTATTTTTTCATTTCAGATGAAACTGATCACTTTCTGATATTTCAAAGCAGACTAATACTTAAATTGTGTGAAAATATAAGTCTTTGAGGGGTTTTCGGATAATTTTTCTTTGTTGTTTTTCTTCTTCTCCTAATGTGAAATCAAAGGGCATTTGCTTAAAATAATCTGTAAAAATTGAAACAGTTTGGATGTTAGTAGAAGACCAATAGCTTGACCAGTTAAATATGTAACAAAATGGAGGTTTCTGCAGTTACTGTTACTATTTTTTCTTAGATAAAATATCAAAACATGGATAAATTAGTTGTCCTTTGTTTTGATTAATTATTTTCCAGAAATTTTAATTATACCATAGGCCTTTGGCAGGATTCTTAATTTTTCTTGGAGTGGGCAGTGAACTGAACTAAGAACTAGATCCTAAGGTCCCAGTGATGTCTGAGGTGTAGATGAAAGAAAGTAACTGAGGCATAAAGTAGTCAAATCCTGTGATGTGTAAGAAGATGTCCTTAAGGGAGCAATGACTGTTACTAAGCACTACAGTTGGCATGGGGTCAAGCTGACTTGATTTCTCACACCTGACAAGGTACCCATCTCGGTTAAATCCTGGCAACTTTCCTGATGCATGGAAATAACCCTCAGAAATATTTTACTGTGTGCATTGCAGCCATCATCTCTTTTGTATAGGAATGGACTCACAACAAACCTGGCACCTCTTCCCTGCTCATATACTTAGTTTTACCAAATAAGCTCTGCTGGCTAGTGCCTTACAAGAATCTGTCTCAATTTGCTGCCGGTTCCTGCTTTGTCCTTAACTGCTTGATAGTGGCTGACTTCACCGTCTACACTCAGAGCAGTAAAATAGGGAAGGTAAAGCAAAGGCTGGAGGGTGTCCAGCGTAGAGCAATGACGATGACGAAGCAAGTAGAACACCTCCCTTATGAGGAGAGGCTGAGGGAGCTTGGTTTCTTGAGCTTGGAGAAGAGAAAGCTGAGGGGTGACCTCGTTACTGTGAAGGGCATGTGTCAGGAGGATGGAACCAGGCTCTTCTCAAGGTCTTCTAGTGATAGGACAAGGGGCATTGGGTGCAATCTGGATGATAGGAGGTTCCTTAACAATATCAGCAGGAACTTCTTCCCACTGAGGCTAACAGAGCATTGGAACAGGCTGTCCAGGGGGGTTGTGGAGTCTCCTTCTCTGGAGACGTTCAAGACCTGCTGGCATGTGTTCCTGTGCAGCTTGATCCTGTTGTGGCAGGGGGATTGGACTAGATGGTCTTTAGAGGTCCTCTCTGATCCTTAATGATTCTATGAAATTAAAATATTCACTTCTTTCCTTGCAGGGTAAAATTAATGGCTTGGAATTCAGCAAATAGCCATTCAAAGAGTAATGACTAATTTATACTCAGGAGTATTTAGACAGATATACATGTGTATATACAGAACAATATGCATCTGTGTAAGCAACAAATGCATGTACAAACATGCAACCACCTGATAATCTGTAGGCAAAGTAGAAGCCTGGCGAGAGAAGAAGGAAATGTTCTAGCATGACGTTGTGGGAGGCATCACTCACAATTCAGCAAGATCCATGTTTGATGGCATAATAGTCATTGACTCATCTTTTATCTAGTGCTATGAATACACAATGAGATTTTATCGTTACTGGCAAATGAATGAATGTTGAGAATTTTGTGCAACCAGCAACCCACTCATTTTATTCACAAGCATGTTATAACAAGCAGAACTGCCTGTATAATCCAGTCACTGTGGAGTCACCAGCAGTAAGACAGGGCCAGATCT
Organism: Upupa epops; assembly: GCA_013397515.1. Taxonomy (NCBI): domain Eukaryota; kingdom Metazoa; phylum Chordata; class Aves; order Bucerotiformes; family Upupidae; genus Upupa; species Upupa epops. The sequence goes on from VZRI01007260.1 coordinate 149,192, forward strand.
GAACCTTGCTGAGGAAACTGGGAGACCTCTGATTTTTCTAGAAATTCAAATGGCCCTGTGATCCTTATCAACAGAAATAATTTTGGCTGTCATGTTGTTGTCAAGTTTGTAACAGGAATGCAGGCCAATGCTCACAAATTTTCTAAATTGTTACAGAGACAACTCCTTCTCACTAAAAATTTAGTTTGTCTGGCAGTATATAAGTCAAAAATAAGATATTTTTCTTTTGTTATGTTCTCCTCTTGACAAACTCCACTAAAGGAGCACAGACATCAAACAAGGTTTACAGTGCAATACCAACCATGGATAAAGCAAACCTCGGGATCTGCCCCAGTGCATTCCTCTTAGCTATAGCTGAGCTTTTCTGGCTTACTCTTTAATGAAAAAAGTGACATGAAAATGACCTAAATCTACATTCCTTGTACTTGCATATCTCCATGAATTTTACTGCAGGAATTTTGTGATTCCATTAGCAAATTAAATAACAATATATTAAAATGAAGGCAAGAGTTAGGGACTTTTCTTCTGTAAATTTGCCAACTTGGTCTGGCAGACAGAATGTTCTGACACGTCAGACTGGATCAGCAGAAAGAACATGCAGAGTTTATGGAAAGTCACAGTGAAAAAGGTCAAATACTGTGAGCTTGGACATTGGCAGAAAAACAAGAGTAAAATTGAACAAGTAAGTCAGGACTGTGAATTAAAGATAGTTGAAGCCATTAGTAGGAGAATCTGGTGCTTGACAAACTCAACCCCGTCTGGTCTCAGTTACCATCACAAGTGAAAATTCATAATATTTTAAGATAAAGTGCTTTTCAAACCGTTAGTTTTGGCCACCTGCAGCACTTAATAAATGTGGGAAGCACGCACCAATAAAAAGCCATGAAGACTTTATTACCTTTAAAATATCACCACCCACAATATAGACAATACAGGCATTACTACAGTCAGAATGTGTAGTTAGCTTTGCAGAATGTTAGCTTTGCAGGCAGTCTCACTTCCTGTTCAAAACAACAGGCATAACTACAGCTGAGGATGTGTCAAAAGGAAGTAAGAAAATGCTCTCTGAGCAATTACTGAAGAAACAGTCCTTGGCTGGAACAAGTAGTATAGTAGAGTTATAATCTTTGCAATAAAAATAACTGGACAAAACAGTGGAAGCACAGGCAACCAGTGCATGTCTGCAGAGGTCATGGATATGCCAACCTCTAATCAGAATAATAAAAAAATTAAAAGAATTAGGGTTTAAGTCATTTCATTGACTTACGGAAGGCATTTATCATTTTTCTCTGCTCGTTGCAGTGCAATCTTTGTTGTAAATTTGGTTCATTTTAGAACTGATCAGCAATGTACTTTGCCAGCATGCTTGATCCCTTAGCAGAATTGGTGGATTTCAGGGCCCTTCTGCAAGTGTGCCCTGTCACTGCTTTTTCTGTCATTCTCTCAGCCACAGTCACAGGTCAGATGTTGAAAAAACATTGGGAACATTGGGTGGTAAACACTTTGACATTAATTAATTTAAGGAAGTGGAATACTTAATTTTTATTGATGTGCAAATGCCATTGCTTTGCTCTTCAGCAGCTCTTTCTAGAATGTTATATGAAGCCGTGCTTATCACTGGAAGAATTCATGTAAGTTAGAACAAACAGCAGAACTGCAGAGATTTTTTAGTTTTTCACCTTTCACTTGTAATGTAACTCAATCTTAACCAAATTAGTAATGAGTAAGAATCATCAGCACTCAAAGAATATTTTTCTCCTCAAACCAGATTCTCAGCTTGATTTATGTCAGGGAGAAACCTGATGTTATTTGGAATACACTGCTTGAAATATTAACCCAGGAAACTACAGGCCAGTCAGTCTCACCTGCAGTCCTGGGAAGGTGATGGAACAGTTCATTTTGCGGGCCATCTCTAAGCATGTGGAGGAAAAGCTTATCAGGAATAGTCAGCATGGATTCACTAAGGGGAAATCTTGCTTGACTAATGACTTACTTGATGATGGTGTGACAAGCTGGGTGAATGAGGGAAGAGCAGCTGATGTTGTCTTAACTACCTCAGCTTCAGCAAAGCTTTTAATATTGCTTCCCATAGCATCCTAATTGGTAAGCTTAGGAAGCATGGCTTAGATGAGTGGACAGAATGCACTGAGAGTTAGCTTAATGGCAGAGCTCAAATGGTTATAAGGAGTGACACAGACTCTAGTAGGAGGCACAGTCGTGTAACCCAGGGGTCAGTATTGGATTCAGTCTTGTTTAGCATATTCATCTATGACCTAGATGAAGGGATAGAGTGTACCTTCAGCAGGTTTACTGATGACACAAAACTGGGAGGAGTGGATGACACACCAGAAAGCTCTGCTACCATTCAGCAAGACATGAACAAGCTGGAGAGTTGGGCATAGAGGATCTTAAAGAAATTTAACAAGGATCAGTGTAGAGTCCTGCACCTGTGGAGGAATAACATCCTGTGCCAATACAGGTTAGGAGTTGAGCTTTGGCAAGCAGTTCCATAGAGAAGAACCTGGGAGTCCTGATGGACAACAGGCTGACCAATATGCTATTGTTGCTAAGAGGGCCAGTGCTATCCTGAGATTCATTAAAATGAGTGTGACCACTAAGTCAATAGAGGTTCTCCCCCTCTTCCCCCCCACCTCTACATTCAAGTAGTATGGAGTTCAAGAGAGGCCATGAACTACTAAATAGAGTTTAATAGAGGACTATGAAGGTGGGAGTGGATTATCTCTCTTGTGAGGAAAGGAGTTGTGTCTGTCTGGCTTGGAGGAGAGAAGACTGAGAGGGGATGCTTATAAATATCTGTAAATATCTATAAATACCTAAAGGACAGGTGTCAGGAGGATGGCAACAGTCTCTTCTCAGTGGTGCCAAGGGACAACAGGCAAAAACTGAGCACAGGACATTCCACCTTAACATCAGAAACAACCTTAGAGGGAGATGGAGCACCAGAACAGGCTGCCTTGAGAGGATGTGGTGTCCTTCTTTGGAGACATCTAAAACTGGCCTGGGCACATTCCTGTGCAAACTGATCTATGTGAACCTGCTTTAGAAAAGGTCTTGGACTAGATGATCCCCAACCCTTGCTATTCTATGAGCTGAGTCCATGTAATATGCTTAGGCCTAATCTTTTGGGAAATGGATCCTAGAAATTTAGTCATCCTCTGCAGAAGTCAATAATGGGACAGTACAACAGGTACTGGATTAAAATCCAAGAGAAATACCCTAATACTAGAGCAGGCAATGTGATCTATCTTGTAGTTTGACTTTAAACTGCTTGTTCACAGAGCACCCCACCAGTGTTATCTTCAACATTGCTAAATAGTCCAAGGTCACTGAATATTAGAAGAAATTTATTTTTCTTTTAAGTTAAACCTGGACCTTTTAAGTTACACTGTGGAAATATACGAACAATGAAGATGATGATGTAATTTAGTCTTGGCCACATAAAGCTTGATCTTGAGTGTTATGATCTGGAATTTTTCATTAGTATTAGAAAGAAAACAAACCATGAGTCACCACTAGTAGATGTAAATATTTATAACTCTGCATTAGCAAAATTATATCAGGCTTGTTTTAAATCTAGTAGCTGTGTGCCTAGGTGATCTTGTTTCCATTTTTATCAGCTGTACCTTTTTGTGCCACTGACCTACGCAGACGCTTCTCTTTACACCACAGTCACAAAGGGCAGAACTCTGTGAGTTCAAACTAAGAAAGATGAAAAAAATGACAAAGGTTTCTGACAGCTATATTATGAGAAAAATGATCAGCTATGGATGACAGCAAAGCATTTCTAGCCAAGAGAGTTCTAAGATGAGTTAAGCAATCAATCATCTGCATCACTCACTATTCAGCAGGACGACATCCAACATCTAAATCAGTCATTACAATGTAAAGAGAATTAGTAAAGTCTCTAACAAAATCCAAATAAGTGAACTGGAGGACAATACAGTCAAATTCTAGAACTTGGCAGGAATCCAGAATTACTTGTCAGACAAGACTGTTTGGGGTGATTTGATTTCTTCTTGGTAGTTTAAAAAAAATATTAAAAAATTGAAAACATAAGTCTTGAGCCATGTGAGTTTTAAAAAATTATTCTGTAATATGAATGCATAGTTATATTTAGCCAGAAAACCCATAGAATAAGGAACATAATACAGTGCATACTCTGATGCTTTACTACACTATGAAGCAAATTAACTCTGTTTTGTATTAGTGAGACGTTTTCCAAGTTAAGTGCCAAGAGTACTGGCACAATGCTATCCTCAGTGGTATACAACTCGACAAAATGCTATCTGTACCTTCATTGAATATGTTGCCTACTAATTCTTGCCATTATAGAGTATCAACCTGCTTCAAATCCATCTGGTAGGAATGAATGTGAAACATAGGTTTAACTTTTGTAGGACTAAGAAGCTGGAGGTGCTGGTATTTTGTAAAATGAAAAGAACTGCTATTATGTAAGTCCAAAAAAGCCCCACATAGTATCTTCCTTGTTCTGAGTAAAAAAAAGTGAAGGGGTGGGGAAAAAGGGAAAATCAGTTTTAAACTAAAATAAAGCTGAAGCTTCTGTTTTTAACAGCAGTTTCACCTTGAATTTTAGCAGCATTGGGGATGCTATCCTACACTCAATCATCAGTTGGAGTAACATAGTGAGCTTACTGACAACCAACAAGTTATCACAGGTATTTGTACTGTTAGGCATCTAGGCACTGGACACCTGTTTTGAAAGGAGGGACATTGTCTTTGGCTGGCACATATTGCAGAACGAACACACAAATTAGATGCCTGAAGGTTTAATATATTGATGTATCTGTTCCTTCTCTCATCTATCCTAATGGATGCTTTTTGAGGAGCTACACTGGCATTGATGGAACTTCTCCATGTTTACCTCCATAGATCACAGGGTTGGGGCTTGAAGCATATAGGATTTGTTATCATAGGGAAAGATTCTCATCAGTGACTTAGTAGTGTGGGCATGCCCTGAAATTATAAAGATGGTTTGACTTTGGTCTTGTTATGAATGTAGATAGACAGGAATAAGGAAACAATGTTTTCACAAATGTTTATGTTAATATAGTCTGCATTGTCTTATGGAAAAGAATATTTTAAAGCAGTTTCAGGAAAATACATATGTCTGTTAAAGTTTGTGAATAGTTAAGAGGATTCTCTGTATCCTTGTGCTTAATACAAATCCTGTCCTTGGCAAGTGCAATGGTGCTATAAGGAGTTTGAGATACAAAATTGTTGAACAGAAGCAAATTTACCTTTCTAATTTTTGATTCTTGTGATGGATAAATACACAATTCCAAGCAAGGGAAAAATGTGCTACCAGTGTCAGCAAACTGGGAAGGTAATAATATATGTAGGAACACATCTTACATATTAATTTATCTCATGAAATAATCTTTCTTGTCCAATTTAATGTAATTTACAGACCTGTATGACATCATTTTGTATGCTGAATGTAGAATATTTTGTATATAGATAGGTATTTTATCAGCCAGCCATCCCCAGGTATGTCCTTTTAATCTCTGAATAAAAGTATATGTTGTCCAACATTTGATGAGTTACGTGGACATAAATTTACCACCTAAAAGCTCACACAGGTTTTTACTTGATTTCACTGATGTTTTGACCTTTGTCTGGAGCAGAAGCTCACAAGCAGTCTGGATTTGGGTCCAGGCACATTAAACTTTCACTGGTTTCTACTCCATAAGCCTAAATTCTTACATTGAAATCCCACAGGTCAAGATAAAACTCTGCATTTTATTTGTCCATATTAACAATGAAAGTATTACCTTTTATCTTGCAGAAATGTTGGAATCCAACAATATAATCAATTTCAATGGACTAGCTAATAGCTCCAGTTATCATACCTTCCTCTTAGATGAAGAACGTAGCCGGCTGTATGTTGGAGCAAAGGATCACATATTTTCTTTCAACCTGGTTAACATCAAGGAATATCAAAAGGTACTTTTCATTCATGCTTTGTACAATGTAAATATATACTTTTAATGTTGCAGAACTATTATTATTCAGACTATTTTGGGGGCTATATGAATTGCATAGTAAGTGTTCGGATGTCAGGAATACTATTACAACAGAAACATTTTGCTGACTATGAAAAGAAATACAGTGAGCATATAATGTATGACTATAATCTACAATACTTTTTTCAGACTATGAAAAACTAAATGATAGGTGAAGAATCCAGCCACTTCCCAAATAAGACATACTATGATATTTACAGTTAAAAAATCCAAACAGTTGCTGTCACAGGGTACACAAAAGGGCCACATTAGTCTGTATGTATTTTTATGTGTTGAACTCTCCTTTAGTCCAGTATTTATAGTACTTTGCTTCCGATGCTTTCAAATCAAGACAGATTCAGTATTAATAAAAGAGAAATAGGTGCATAAAATCTTTACATTCTTGATGGAGAGTATAATTTTCTGGTAAAATTTTATGATGAGTTAAGAGTTATTCTTATTTTGTATTCTAAATGAACAGTTGTGGTTTTCATTTATTTTAATTAGATAAAATGCTAAGAAGGAAAACAATGAGATGGAGATTTTATTTGGTTTAGGAAGTATTTTGATGGTAAATTTTAGAATTCAGAGAGTGCCCTTTTATGAGAGAGGTATTGTTTCAATACTCAGGGATTTTTTTCTTGGTGTTTCTGACCTTTTGCCCATTTGACTATTAGCTTCCTAAGATGATAGCAATAAATACCTTGTATTTTCTGTTCAGAGGAAAGACAGGCTATTCATTTGTATTCTCTAAGGAAAAAGCATTAAAGGAAAACTGGGTATTTTCTTTTCTCTTCTCTTTAGAGCAGCTATAAAGGAAACTAGCTATTTATTTGAATTCTCAGAGGGATTGATAGCTTAATGTGCAAAACATCTGGAATAATTAAAGGAAAGAAGGTGTTTTTATTGCAGAAAACAGCTCTGTAGAATGGAAAGAATTGTGTCTTACATATTCAAATAGCTTTAGAACAATATTTGAAATATTACTATATTAAGAATTTCTGTTGGAGACATGGAACTGAATGGAGACAGAACAGAGATCAGGCATATTGTGTAGAGATGAGAATTAATAGACAAAATTCTTAAAGAATTTGGGGATCTGCTTATTGAAGACAGGAGATTCATGGAAGAAATTTAAATGTGCTGCAATTGAGCTCAAACTTGATCAGTTGTTGCTTCCACAATACAAAAAAAGAACTAAGGTTTCTGTCCAAGTGTTGATAGGAACACATTACTCCAAAAGAGCGTAACTCAAAAAGCCAAACTTCCCCGTCTATCAAAACCAGTTTAATTTAGTTTAACCAAATTGGAGGAAAAGATTCTGCTGTGAGAAAGAGGCATAAGACATCTAACCATTCATTTTCTGAATCAGAATATTGGTTTGATTAATACAGAAATCTTTGCCCAAAACTTGAACTTGAGCTGTTCCTTTTGGGACAACACAGAAATTTGGTGAATGTTTTTCAATGTAGTAGGTTTAAGTTTTTATGTCTGCACATTTTAAGCTGAGAATAGAAGCAGAAAGTAACAGGAATCCTTTGAAAGAGAATGTGCTTGTAAAATTTTCAGACTTAGGATATTCAGTTGCTGTTTGAATTTCATTAATTTTTAAGAAAATTATTTAAAAATGAGCTTGTAAACTGTATTTTCAAATGTCATATATAGTATTTCCTTCAGCCTCTCCTATCATCCACATTCATTCTTTTTTTGCTTTCTTGTTGAATCCTTTGCCTTTTACTTTCTTTTAGCAAACTATATTAAACACCAAGGTTGTAATCCAGGCTTCTAGCCATTCATATTGCATTATCTGAGGCTCCCAACTGAATAGCCTGGCATTTTATGGGAAGATCATGTTTTATTCTATATGTAATTCCTAAAAGCTTTAAAAAAAACCCCATGAATAATTGACTGTGCGGTTCTCTGGATTTTCTCTGTATGAGGTGAGATCTATTTTCTATTAAGCAAGCACTACAGAAAACCTAGGTTTAGTTATGTTTGCATTAGGATGGTTCTATAGGCACAGCATAAACATTTCTGTTTGATGGTGTGGTATTTTTCAAAAATCATGGTTTCTTTATATTATTTAATTACCTAAACATAGTTAAAAGACTGAACTAGTAGATACAGTGAAGAGGCACATACCTCCTCTCTGGTGCTGTAACTCTACTAAGAGATTTGATTTCCCATAGATCAAATTTATTCTTAGTCATTATTTCCAATTTTTCCTCTCAGTTTCCAGTCTGTTCCATCAGATATAGACCAATGAAGAAACAGTTAATGAACAATCAACACTTCTATCATTAGTTTTTAAGATTCACTGCTGAGGTTCACAGTAGAGATTGGTTTTACTCTGATTCCTGTTATCTCTGTGTTGCTCCTACTCTTTCAATTCTTTGTCATCACGTTTTATGAAAGACAAGGAAATAGGAAGAGAAGTGAAACTGTGTAAAGACACTGTAGCATTTGGTCTGCAATTTGTGATTATTGAAGCATGAAACAGCACAATGTGATTTTTGTTTTGTGTTCTTAGATTGTATGGCCTGTATCTCATTCCCGAAGGGATGAGTGCAAGTGGGCTGGAAAAGATATTCTGGTAAGTACAAATCTTTTCTGCATTTTTTTTCCTTTTATAAAACATTTTAAATAATTTATTTTGTCTTATTGTGTTAATTCTTTAACTTTTTCCTCCCTGTAAAGGTATGCATCTGATAATTCAATATTGAGTTATCTCAGCATTCCTATTCAAAATAATGAATTTTTTTCTTCATGACCAAGCGTTTAAATTTATAAATGTAAATCATGAAAATGAAATAGAATTTATGGATCAGGAAAAAAAATCAACAAGAAAGAGGAGGGAGAAGAAACATCAGAATGAGAAATACTAACCCTACATAATATTTTGATTTATGTTTGCTCTGCTTTAGGTCATAGTCCTACAGTAACTTCCAAGAAGTGTTTTCTCTTTGTGGCCTTTCACTGAAGTCTGAAGTGTTCTTTCTTGCAAGGTTGAGATTATAGTGGTTTTAAAATTCTGTATCAGTTTTGGTGCCTCATGAAAGAATCTGTTAGGCTAGGCATAATTTTCTGTACATTTTCCCTCATTCCTGTGTCTATCTTATTGCCTCTATTTATGAGGTAAGAGAGATATAGCCAGTAGCTCCCAAATATTAATCGTTTTACACTGTTAATAACCCTGTTCTTAATAAGAAAAATGTGGGAAATGGTATGACAGGGCTGAAGAAGGAAGTAGAGGTTAAAAAATACATGCGTGCAATAAGCCAAACAAATGCTTGCAACAGCATAGCCAAATGGGAAATCATTGTGGTTGCCAAGATATAACTGAGAGTGGAACTTAGCCCCATGTGTATATTCCATTGGCCTGATTTTCAGAGATGATTCTGTAAAATATTCATAATGCCAACCGTATGCCTCTAGAGAGCTTCATTCCAATAATTTCCTAGGTCATAATAAAAATAGTTTCATCAGTCTTTACCTAGGCCATAGAGGATGGCTGTCTTCCAAAGAAGCCTTTTGGGAACAGTGGAGGTAGATCAGGTATAAACTCAGAAATACGGGCTGAGCTATATATGCGAAGGGGCAGCTAAAGTGAAAGACACTTGCACTACCTCATTACACAGAAATAATACATTTAAATTAATCCATCTTTATGTTCATAAATAATTTTTAGGAGTACATTGCAAGGTGAGGACTAGAATAGTCAATATTCAAGTTTAAAAAAGAAAAAGGTTAGTGTCTGAGCAAATTAACTAATCTTGTAGGTTGATATTACTAAGTATTATGTTATTGCATTAGGTACATTTTTTTTTATCTGGGGCTGAAACCTAGAAAATTAATAAGAGATTCAGCGCTTGGAATGAAAGAAAGATTTTTGGCTTTGATAAATATGTTTAGAAATTCAAAATGGTGAGAAAGACTATGTTTTATAAGTTGCAGTAGGCTGATTCCAATCCATTCATTGTAAAAAGGGACACTATTTTTCTGAAGTGAGCTGGGAAGTTCAAGTCTCCATCCTCTACGTATTTATACTGTAACTATTTTATTTGCCCTGATTGTTAATATATTAGGGCAGCACACATGCTGATCATGAGTAAAAGGTGAAGCCAATACTACACCACAGTGCTGTGTGTGACCCTTATGCACTGTCACTGTGATCCTGTGCATCAGACGCAGCATTCCCATGAGCTGATGTGAAACGTGTGGGGCAGAATAGGAGCATAAAAGTCAGCTAAGCCCAGACTGGGGAGAACAGCAGTACAGCACAATGTTTCCAAATGAATGGGTTGTTTGGGGTGACTTTTTTTTATTATTTTTATTTTATTTTTAGACTTCTTTGCAAATATAGGTGAGAAATAAAAATAAACAAAATGCATAGGTAGTATCCAGATCTAGTTTTGGCAGATAGCTACAGAGATGGAATATGTACCTTCTTGTGTTCAGGTCATCATCTCTAAATATTTATAGCTATCTATTCTTGTCATAAAACAGTGCATTACTAAGTATTTAATGTAACTGCTTTAGCCATAATTACAGATAAAAGTTTACACATCATTTAAGAAACTTACAATTCCTCCCTTGTTTATTTCATATACCCTTAAACATTGCCAGTACATTGAGGGTGTGAAATGTAAAGGTCATAAAAATAACTCAAAAGACTCATTACAGAGAACAAGAGAAATGGAAGACAAATAATGTGGCATATAACACATGCTCAATATTATATGGCTTTCAGCACGTACCTCTGCTGAGCCATTACATACTCTTCATTAGTGATGGTTCAAAACTTTCTACATGTCAGTCCATACTTCCACATCTAGGTCTTTCTAAAGAAGCTTTTTTTTAACTGTTGATCTCCAGGGGGAGTCAGTGCTGAAAGCACAAGTTCCCCCTAATAGGCCAGGTGCACTGCAGCAGCTGCAGTGCAAGTATAACCCCTACTCAGCCTCACTGCTAACCTCAGCTATGACCTCCAAGATTTCTTCTCATAATTACAGGAGGCAGTTCACTGTCATTTGCACTCCTTCAGAGGAGTTCCTTATGCTGACACTGTCAGTCATGCCAGTCCAGGCACAGCAGCAGGTTTATAGCTCAGGACAGTCCATGTGGGATTTGAGGAGAGCAGACACCTTGAGCAGTTCCTGCACTCCTGAGGTTCCTTTGTCCCTTGACTAGTCATTTTCATTTCTGTTCCATAAAGGGTTTATTATATGTTAATTAGTTAATCTTTGCTCATTGTACAAGTAGATAAACCTTTTAAAAGAGTACTTTGGATATTTTTGTATTTTAATATGGGTAAGCTGAGAAGAGAGGCTGCTAAAGTCCATCACAGTTATGCAATATTTAGGCTAGGACTTCTCTGACGGCAGTTTCCCAACATAATTCTCAAAAAAATACACAATTTTTTCCAATAAAATTACTGTCCCATGTAAATACATACTATGACAGTATATTTTCATTTTCTCAATATCACGAGCACCAAAGCAACATTGTTCATGAAATTCAACTAAATGAACAATTATATCAGGATTTCTTGCTGTTCTGGACTTCAGTCTCTCATTTGACCTATTTCGCTTTCTGTAAATTCTGTGAACAATTCTCACAATTCCTGACCAGACCTTGGTTACAATCAAAAATGACAAAATCTCTACAGAATGCTTCTTAGCTTTTATACTAAACTTACAGAACAGACATGCTACTAGTCTTATCCCTCACTACTGAGCCTCAATATTTTATTTTAAGATCTTACAGGTACCTGGGACTCAGCAGAAACACATGGCAACCTCTCCATTACATATGGGTTAAATAATAGCTAACAATAGCTAAAAAAAAAAAAAAAAGGTGGTGGTGGCTGTAATTCCAGTGTGGCATTTCTGGGATGTTATAAACCCACAAAGCTAAGCTTGGGTGACTTAAAAACATTTCCAGAAACACTGGTTAGCTTCACAAATAGGGATAGGTTCTTGACTGGAAAGGTCATCTAGTCCTTAAACTATTATTTTACTATCATTTCAAAAGATATGGCTGTTGTTTAATTGATACATTTTTGTACTAGATTTGGCTAAGACATCATAGCAGAATTTCACATGGTGCACAACCAGAGAAATCCTTACTAAACGACTAAAGGATATGATAGATTTCTAGGAGTTGAAAGCTTTAAAGATGTGTTTCTGAAGGGCACCTTAGGATGTTATTGTTAAGTGTGATTTGACTATCTAATTTATTTACTTGCTTCTCAACTTAATAGTTGAAATGATCCCTTCTGGCCTTGACATGTAGAAATCTTTAACATTTTAGTGGGTACGTTAGCAAAGTCAAAAAAGGACAACCTACAAGATGACAGATAATTTGCTAGTACTTTGTATTCATAGGTTTCTCCTTTGATATTTCTGTTGAGAAATAAATGATATATGAACAGATGCAAAGAGTACCAAGTACTTTTACTTGCTATCAGCAAGCTTCTACATCTGTCAGTGAGTCAATGCAGAAAGTTACATTTTCCTGCCATTTTCCTTATCAGCTAAAGTTTATCAGCACAATTGTGTGTGTGTATGATCACGGACTATGTTATAATTTGTAGGAAATAGAGATCTCCTTAGGCTATATAATTGACATTAAATTTTTCCTAGTTATTACACTTGCCTGAATTCAACTGTGATTGACTTTTTTACACTTAATAGTTCTCCTGGTGGTAATTTAGAATCACTTTAGATGAAAAACCTATTCCCAGTTAAGGAGAAGCAAAACTCTTTCCACTGCACATGATAGAGCTATATTCTGTGCATGCTTCTTTGCATTTGTGTGGCTGGCAGTTAATTATTGAGTTAATGTTTCATGCAGGTAGAATCACATGGTTGTAATTTAATTCACCATCTCATTTGTTATGATAATACTTAAGACAAAATTTTTGCATGCTATCTCAGTTTACGCTTCCTTTAAAGTTTTTCAGCCTCTCTCTAAACTAAAAGAGGATTAGCCACTCCATAGCCTTATAGGTCTATCACTATACAATGATTTAATTTGGAAAAAAGCAAAAAAAAAAAAAAAAAGAAAGAAAACTGCAGTGTAACTTAGCAAGTGTCCCTCAATCAGATCTGGTAATACTTTTGAAAAACAAAGTTGGCAATAAACGAACACTATTCCCTTTAATTCATTTTATTACTGTTGTTGCCTTAGGGAAAATAGAAGAACATGGAAGCAGAAAGTAAAAGTAATTCTTTTCATCTGTATTGTAAATAAAGATCTAAGAAAGGAATTTGAAAATCAAATATACAATGCTGGCTGGGTCTAGGAAACCTGCTTCAAAATTCATCTGACAGGCTCCACTTTTATGGTCAAGTTACCTCTGGCCTTTTGGAGGACATCTACTGCCAGACTTACAGCTTTTCTGTCACCAGCCCTCATCATCATCTCAGTTTCCTTTGTGGCTCCCTGTTTCCAGGGACATTTTAACAATGTCTGTAGGACCAGGACCCTCATTCAGACTGGGGGAAATTGATAGGTGAGTGTCCCCTAGGAGAAGGAACAAGTGAAGTGAGCAAAAACTCAAAGCAACAGACCTCCGGTGATATTAGTGACAGACGTTACTCTCACTGTTAACTACTCCACGGAGAAATGTGATTTTTGAGCCAGCTACAAGACAAATAATGCTACTGCATACCCATTTCAACTCTGTTAACTGTCCCAGTTAGTATGTGGTGTTTGCTTGTTTGAGGGCTCCTTAATCTTGTCCATCATCTTTCATATGGGCATGGTTTTCTTATCGTCTGGGAGTTGAGAGTGATATATTTGCAGCACTGTGTTTCTGCATAAGCTACAAACAAAAGACAAAGACACAGAACTAAAGTCCCTTCACTTAAAGCTTTGCAAAATAGAAACACCGTACATTGGATTGTTTCAAAGTTCTGTGGAACTCATAAACACAGCTTTCCACCCCAGGAAATTCTGGTTGCACCAGCTCCAGTTATTGGATGGACCCCCACATCATACCCACCAGCGGAAAGCCTCATTTATGGCTCTTAGTTCAGATGTTGATCCTACAGCTTGTGTTCATTTAGGCATTTACATGTATTTTTTCTTATGAACTGACCAAGGCAAATCAGTTACTGTAAGGTAATAACATGTGTACTCATATAGAGGAAGAATTAAGTTGGCAGTTGTTCAGGATTCCATATTTTACATGACTTCCCATGATACATAAATGTGTAAGTTTTTCAGTGTGGAGAACAAATTGATACAGATCAAGGAGAAAGCTAATTTTCCAATTTTGGGCTTAATTTTATGTTTATAGGTGTGACTATAGAAATTTGCTTCTGAAGGAAACTTAATATGCAGCAGATTTAATGCAGACTTGCAAAAATGTTTTCTTTGTTGTTTTTTAAATACAGAGTCACAGAGTCAGCAAAGTAGAAGTAAAGGAGAAATAAAAAAAAAATAATTCCTAATCTCAGGGGGTTTAATTTTCTATCAATGCCTATTCCTCTGGAGCCGTCGTTCGGCCTTGCTAAAGCCTAAGAATTACTTCTCTTTACAGCTGAGTGACCAGGTATTGCATTTTTCAAAATGATGTTGGTAATTCCCTGTTAGGATTATTTCATCTCGAGATGGACAGAGTCAGTGCATTCTTCGTACATATTTTTCTAGAGAAACACAGTGGCTGGCTGACTAGTAAAAATTATCCATATGTTTAGTCTCTTTCAGGCCTTCATGAAGACAGACAAAAGCCTTACCCTTGGTGCCAGTCACATTTTTTTTTCTCTTTGTAATTTTCTTAACATTTGTTCTATTTTAGCAAACAGACTGAGTTGGGGGGTGTTTTGTTTGATTTGGTTTAGTTCACAAGAATTTCTGCTACTTTAATGAAAGAAAGGCTAAATTAAGAATTAAGGATAGATCTGCTCCGAGAAATCTTATAATACAGTTCCTCTATACTCATGATGTGCTCTCAATGTCACTATTAAATTAGTTCATAGCTATTTTTTTCTGTAGGCCTGTTACTTACATACACCAAAACCAGGCCTACTAAATTCCTCTGCTGCACACAAGTCTGAAATGTTATCATTTTATTTTACAATAAGTAAAATAAATAAAGGGGAAGTTCTTGAAATAACCTAGGAAATAGTAAGAAATTATTTTGTATGTCAAAGCTAATGCTGTGTTCACATTCTACATTTTCACGTCAACAAAAGACCACTAAAAAAGCTTTTCATTGTGTAGAAAGTTTTATATTCTAAAGAGGAAGGGACAAAAAAAGTAAGAACAATAAATAAAAGGAGAATCTTTCTCTTGTGCTTTTTTTTTTTTTTTCTGACTCCGTGATGTGACCTGTGTTGGATCAATAATCTATTGATCTCTTTTTATCTTGTGTAATTCCTTACAGATTAATATCTTTCAGAACATTAGGTTTGTATCATGAATATTACAAAACAAAACAAAACAAAAACCCCACAACAAAAACAACAGCCAGAAACTCAACCTTAGAAAAATCAAAAAAAAACCTCAGCAAACTTTCATTTCAGTGATTTTGCTTTGGTGCCACATTTTTACTGGGTGGGAATTTTATGCTCCTGAAACTTCAGTGTTTCTGTATTCACAGTCTCTCTGTGGTGTGAAAACATTTTAATATCCACACACAGATTTCCAGATTCCCACAGTAAGGCATATATAACCTCACAGTCTAGCTTACAGTGTATTTATTTACAGGCATACATATTGCTAAGCAACTGCCCCTTCTAGATGCAACAGCCTTTAGCTTGCTTTAGACTCTTCATGATTTTTTGCTCACGTTCAGCACAGAGTTTTTTGAGCATATTTCTGTTAGTTGGCTTTGAATGTTAGTCTTTGCAGGACATACCTAAAGTATGCTGAATAAAGGCAACCTGACTAGCACAGTCTAAGTGCTTTATGTGTCTATAACAGGCTTTACAACCTGTTTACTGAAATACTCCACTCAATTAGCAGGTGTTGATCCTATTTGGAAAGGCATGTGGGGCGTAATCTGATTTCTTCAGAAGGCAGGTGATTACCCCACCCAGACAGAAGAGATAGATGAGAGAAACTTTAGATCTAGACTGTGATTGCATCTTAAATTGCTGCTGGGCTTGGTGAGACTGCTTTAGCTGAAACCCAACAGTATTGTTCATTCCTTTGCTAATAAAGCCATGCCCAAACTATGAGACACGTTTACAGAGAAAAAGCAACTTTGTCTTAAAGTTATGATCAGAAAAGTACTGCCTCAATATTTTGAGTTATTACTGAAATGCTTTTTTGTTCCTTAAATTAATTCTGTGCTGTGCATTAGGAAGTGCATACTACAGAGACTTATGACAATTCAAAATAAAGGCAGCTCGCTAACACTCATATACAACAATCATGCAGTGGCTGCAAAATCCTGAAAACCCACTTGTTTGCTGGACTACTGAAGTCTTTGTTTTGCCTTGTTAACTGTGCATTAAACAGATGTACAAAAATATGAGTTGGTCCCTAAATCAGGTATTTAGTGCTACAGCCTTTTCTTGTCATCCCTGTAGTTGTTAATGGGTCCAAACAGTTATCTGTATCTGCTGAATGAATATATAGAGTGCAAAAAGAATTTTGCTTTCTAAGATTGCTAGGTCAGAGGGTTAGTGCTAACAACAAAGGTTTGAAGAACTGGTATGTTTGGTTTGGCAATCTATGTAGGCATCCTTGAGGCATGACTTCTACTGGCTTCTAGTTTAAGGCTTTTCAGGGATTGTCCCACCTGGCTTAGCTACCTCCATGTTTAGCCTGAAAGATTTGTCCCATGAACAAACACCAGTAGCCTTGCAAATAAATAGACAGGCAGGGAGTAATTATGTTTCACCATCACTAACACAAAGGAAGAGCCAGAGGAGGTTTCCATCTGCTCTGCAAGAATGCTGACAAAAACACCTGTTTACTAATACGGTATACAGTTCTGTGGATTGAAGAAATGTCTGCTTTTTCACAATGGCGGTTTTTGGTTTTTATCATATGCTCTGTTAATCAGTTTCTTTTTTTGGGTCTTGATCTTTTAATGTTTTGAAAGTATACAGACATCCTGCAACTTGACTAAATTATATGTTTTAAATATTTTTATGAACTCCTGTCATATTAACAAAATCAGGTAAACGGTATAACATAATGGAAAAGATGGTTTGAAGTATAGTAAGCTGTACTAGGCCACCAGAAATATCTCATCAACCGTCATGAGAACCTTCACACTGACATTTCTCAGGGCACATCGTGACAGCCCAGAAAAACCTAGGGTTAATAAGTGGTTCCTCTAGCAGCGGTCATGTACAGAGGAATTGAGTTCTTTAGATCATAGTCCAATATAATGGCCACTGAATCTGAGAATGATTCAGCTTTTTCAGAGCTCTGAGGTGGAAAATCATGTACATTTATAATTCACTGTATAAAGTAAAATAGATTAATAAAAAAGACTAGGTATTTTGTTTACCTAGACATAGTGTAAGTTCATTTTGTATTTGTGTGTGTGTGTGTACAATGCAATACAGGCTGCTTACAAGATTTTGACTAAAGCAAACGCAAACCCCAATAACTAAGTTAGTAGAAATACCTTTCTGTGATACAGACTCCAGCACTTCAGCTGCTCAACTTACTTCACTCAGCACTGCAGAGTAGCTCTTTCTCAGAAGGTAGGACTGTAAAACATTGATAGTGCTAATTGTAAAGTACAATATGGCAAAACGGGGATGTAAATTATGTTATTGATCCCAGCTGTGAGGGGCACACAGCAATAAATCATACTCTGCAAATATTTCTGTGCCAGACATTCTCCCCCACTGTAAACTCATGCACCTGCCTATACAGGTTCAGCTGGAAGGTTATCTCATTGAGTACAGGTGCCAGGCATGATTTCCATTAGGGCCTCTAGGAAGCTCTTAGTGCTCAGGGACTTCTTGTTATTGCCAATGCAGCACTTGATATAATAGTTTTTCACTGTATTAGCAACTATATTCCTCTGATAAAATTACAAAAGATCACAGAATCATTCAGGTTGGAAAAATTCTTTGGATTATTGAGTCCAACCATTGACCCTACTCTACAAGTTCACCCTTAAACTATGTCCCCTAACAGTACATCTAATTCACTCCTGAACACATCCAGGGATGGTGAACTCAACCACCTCCCTGGGCAGCCTATTCTAGTGTTCGACCACTCTTTCAGTATCTTTTCCTGGTGTCTAGTTTAAACCTCCCCTGTTGCAGCTTGAAGCCATTCCCTGTGATTCTGTCGGTAAATACCTGTGAGAAGAGACCAGCACCAGCCTCTCTACAATGTCCTTTCAGATAGTTGTAGAGAGTGATGAGGTCTCCCCTTAGCCTCCTCTTCATCAAACTAAACAGTCTCAGCTCCTTCCATCGTTCCTCATAAGATCTATTCACCAGATCCTTCACCAGCTTCATTGCCCTCCTCTGCACTTGTGCCAGTACCTCCATGTCTCTCTTGTACTGAGGTGCCCAAAACTGGACAGAATACTCAAAGCGTGGCCTTACTAGTGCTGAGTATAGGGGGATAATCACCTCTGTCTTGCTGGACACACAGTCTC
Organism: Upupa epops; assembly: GCA_013397515.1. Taxonomy (NCBI): domain Eukaryota; kingdom Metazoa; phylum Chordata; class Aves; order Bucerotiformes; family Upupidae; genus Upupa; species Upupa epops. The sequence continues at coordinate 167,825 of VZRI01007260.1, forward strand.
TAGCAAAAGCCAGGATGCCGTTTGGCCACTTGGGCACAATGCTGGCTCATATTCAGCCACTTGTCAGTTAGAACCCCCAAATCCTTTTAAGCCAGACTACATTTCAGACACATTTCCCCAGGCCTGTAGTGCTGCATGGGGTTATTGTGACCAAAATGCAGGACCTGGGTCTTGACTCTGTTGAAGTGAGTGCAGTTAGCCGCAGCCCATCAATCCAGTCTGTCCAGGTCCCTCTGTATAGCCCTACCACCCTCCCGCAGGTTGACAGTCCCTCCCAAATTGGGGTCATCTTCAATCTTACTGAGGGTGCACTCAATCCCCTCATCAAGGTCACTGATAAAAAGTTCAACAGGAGTGGCCCCAGTACTGAGCCCTGGGGGACACCACTCATGACTGGCCTTCAACTGGGTTTAACCCCATTGACCACAACTCTTTGGGCCCAGCCATCCAGCCAGTGTTTCACCCAGCAGAGTGTGTACTCATCCAAGCCACGAGCAGACAGTATACTCATGAGGATGTTGTGAGGGACAGTGTCAAAGGCCTTACTGAAGTCCAGGTAGACTACATCGACAGGATTTCCCTCATCCACTAATGATCTGCCTCTCATGAGCCCATGCTGACTGGGCCTGATCGCCTGTTTGACCTTTAATTGTTCCATGATGGCACTTGAGATTATGGGTTCCATAGCCTTCCCAAGTGCCACTGCATTTTAATAGGATTGGAGTAGTTTGCTTTGTTCCCTGCCTGTTCTAGGCTTGTTTAAGCAGATTGTGCCCTTCAACCAATGTTTTTCTAGTTTTTTTGTTATGGAAAGAAGAAATCTTACGGGTTTTTTTTTTTAATATTGTTGCATTTTACAAAAACTTGCATACAAGCAGCAAGACTGATGAAAGCATAGGACTTGTAGAGCTCACCCTGAAGACCTTGCAAAACTTCCTGATGTGCTATCATGCTTGCAAGATCTAGCTGAGAATTGATCATCTGTGTACACTGCAGTCACACATTATTTATTTGTTACACTTACACTCCAGAAATATTTCCTTGAAGCAGTGCTGCTGTATGCTGAAGAAAATACCTACACAATACAGACTGAACTGATCAGAGTTGACTGTAGCCCACTAGAAGAAGAGGGAAGTTAAAAAAACCACCTGATAAATCTGGAACATCTTTCAGCAGTGTGATAAATTCAAATGGCAGCAGTAATATCGGGGATTACTTATTTTCCAGATAGCCTTGATCTCATCGCTTGAGAACTGAACTAATTAGACAGAAGAAAACTGAACACAAACATGCTAATTAAACTCATGCATGGGAATTTATATGGAAATTGTCCATCCATTTTGATTTAAATAACAAAACATTTTTTTTTTGTCTTGTCTGTTAGACAATAGCTTTAAATCCCCTTGTCCAGCCAGTTTAGACAAAATATTCTGATATTTTAACCACTTCACTATGTGGAAAGGCTGAAATGAGGAATTTATTAGTGTCTTATCCATATTTTGATTAAACCAGCAAAAATCTGTCGAAGTTAATGATACTGTAATGGATTATTTAGCCTTCTACTTATGGCCTGCCTAATCTGGCTGTTTGAATTTGCTCTAAGATCTGGGAAGCAGTATGGATATCAATACTGGTTAATTTTTTTTTTAAAGCTTTCTTAATTAAGGAGAAAAATCTGGATATTAGCTGGTCACAGGAACTTGCCCTTTAACTTATACTTAAAAAGATGTCATTAAAGCTGTTTGCTGCGTCAGTGATCCAGACTGAAGGAGGTTCCAGGCTTTTGGAGAAGAGATAATTAGTGGAAAGTCATAAAAACCACCTCAATTCTGTTTTAAATTTTATACACAGAGCAGATGTTTTGACAGATGGATGGACTTTATTTTTGTAACTGTCCGGGAAAAGTCTGCAAAACACAGCCTAATCAGTGTTACATATCTGGAGTGTTTGTTTTTCAGTCTTTCTGCATTTGGCTCCTATACTTCTGGTTGCAGACTTTTTCTTTGCAATTTATTTTTTCAGGCTAATCTCTTTCAGCATAAGCCCTTCTTTCAATTTAATATATAAATATGAGAAAACTCTTAAAAAATAAATGTGTATATTTGGTTAGTAAGTCAGACATACTGATATTCATATAGTGGGTGCACTTCTCACAAACTTAATTAACACTGTCTTCAAGACAGGACCTCTGGCCTTACACATTATATATAATATTTGGAATTGAGATTTAGAGCTACCATCTCTGTCCAGACACACTGGACCTCTATGACTTTAATTCACACACTGAGTGTAAGCGACAGTCAATAATTTTCTCAACTTGTCCTACAAGCAGGCATTTAGCACAACAGAATTTGCAGTGGGAGTAGTGCTTTGGCTGCATTACCATAGAATGATGCAAACGATTTTAGCCAATGACATTGCTGTAAACCATCTAAGTGAAGCTGAGGATCTGAGCCCCATAACCTCCTCGGTCAAGCTTGCAGGAAGCATAAGCATCTGTAAAGTGTCTGAAATTAAAGCCTTTTTCATGCTTAGGAGTGCTCAATAAACTTATAGCCACTGTTCTCTCCAGGTGGCCAAATAAACCTTGGAAGGCTGAATGGCTTCACTTGGATGTCTTTGTGTCCTTATATGTGAAACTAATCTCAGGAAAGCCTGTAGTGTATGCTTGGCCTTTGGTGAGGTCCATAATTCCTTCAAGTAGAGAAACAAACTGACTGTGCCCCATGGTTGGAGTGAATGTTTCAGTCACCACACGTGGCAGAGTTAGAACAGGGCATTAATCATTTCTTTAGCCATGCTTTGGAGGATATTGGCAAGCATGCCATCACTGGATTGTTTGCAGAAGCAGATCCAGCAGTGAAAACAGATCCAACTGTAAAAACATGAAATTTGTTAGAATTTCCTTCTGTTAGGACACAGAGGGCTATGCTAAAAGGTCTCAGAAATTATGTAGAAGATTAGCTGCTTGGATTTCAAGATAGAGGAACTTCTGAATAAGTCCCAAAGCAGAACCCACAGGTCTTGGGGAAATCTTATACCACATATTGAAAAATAAATGAAGATTACTACTCTCCAGGGGTAGGCAAGATAAATGAATGGGGGTTTTGAGGACTGCAGTAACTCCCATATGATGTACCTAATTGTCTTTTTGAATAGCTGCCTCAAACATCCTTTACTGTATGCAATCACTTATGCTTTCTGAGATTTATATATATAAGCTTTATATATATAAGCTTTAAGGCATAAACCAGGGGCTTACTTTATGTGGGCAAAAAATGTTTCCTAATATTAAACTGCCATAATAAATAGGATTATTGGGTGGAATAATTTATAATGATTCACTATGGTAATTCCAGTGCTCTTCTTTAAGATTTATTTTGATAATTCATCAAAGTACTACTTTCCTGACCTTGGAGAACTTTGTAAACCTTGCATTCATTTTCACTCAGATTAAAAGAAGTTAAAAGTATTTAGTCTTCCACACCACCTTACTTTTACATAGGAGAAAAAAACCTGATTTCTGTACTGTGAAGCATTTTTCTTTAAGTCCAGTTTTCTTCTTTTGGCTGTTTTATGTGATGAAGAACAATATTCAAAAGATATGGATATGTCCAGAATGTGTCTCCTTTAAACAACATCCCTTTCTCCAGGAAAATGAATACAGAGGTACTGGGAGACTGAACTCACATGCAGACTGAATTCTCTGATGATTTGTTCCTTACAGCTTCTGGCTCTGGGTTGCTTCCTCTTCCTCCAGTGGATATTTTCTCCTGTCTGCTGTGTTCTACCAAGATACTACATTTCTTTTGTTGTCTTTGTCTTCTTTCCAGTGCCTTGCGCTCTGAGATCATGTAGTAAAATGGCTTACTCTGTTGGCACAGACCTTCACACTAACAATATAGTGCTGGCCTGGGGCTCTGGCAAGGGAGAATGCTGCTGCCAAGTGGGACAATCCCAGTTGGAGACACTCAAGTCATTCCAGGCCTCCAGCCAAGGGGGTCGGGGAGTTGCTTTGTAATCAAGTTGATGTAGCCACCAGTGTCAGCACCAGCAGATTTCACAACTGGTGGTGCCTGAATATCATTGTAGAAGCCTTACTGTGAAGACAGGAATGGAGAAACAGGAGGGAAAATGTGAGACTGGCACACAAGCCTTATGTTGTGGCACATTCAAGTTGCATTCAAAGCACAAACACTTTCCCTGATCAGAGTATCTTCTTTGTCATATACGTGTGCTGAGCTTTAGAGTCTAATATAAAGTAATTCATGGCGATTAAAGTTGATATAGTACAGAAATATGGGAGGCTTTTTCATTCTAGAGCCACATAAACCAGGGAAACATACCATCACAAAAGAAACTCTTGCTACATTCAGAATAAGAAAAATGCAGGTACAGCATTTCCACACACGATGCTGTACCTGTGCAGCTGTACTTGCATGCAGTTAGGTAAAGGAAGGAATACGATTCCTCTGACTTTGAAATCAATGTGCCTGTTGCTCTCGTTCCAGGGACATCAGCACACAGGGCAGAAAATTCACTTTGAACTTTCTGAGTTGACAAGGGCTTGAATCAGAACTGTAACTTTACTTTGATGTCATTTATTGTAGTTTAATCCCATATTTATTTAATTATTTACAATCATGAAAAATATATAAAGAAACCTAATCTGAGAGGAAGGTGTTATGAGAATTTACTGAATAGACATTAATGAGTCCTTTATGCAACTGTGAAACACAAGGAAGCTATAAGAGCAGTCTGAATTGGACTGGCAAATTTATATGTTAAATAAATGTACTTGTCATTGTCAAAGGTTTATTGCTGTAGGTATTTACCTTCAACATTGTTTAACTAGGCTGTGTATTTCTCAGGCATCTATGATAAAAAAGTATGTTGTACAAGGAATTAAATAGAACATAAAAGCAGGGGTGAGTAAGCCAAATCTGCTTTTAGAAATATGTTATAAATCCATAGTAACTTTACTGATATTAACGCAGTTACACTACAGTTAATCCTGAAGACTGTGACAGAGTTAAATTCTACCCTCAGGCTAATGTGGAATAATTGAGTGAAGCTGATGATAGAACTTTTCTTAATTTCCATCCATAAAATCAAAGACTCTGTCCCTGAACTAAGTAGGGTTTTCTATCTCACCTTTAAAGTATTAGCTATTTAATACCTGCTTGCTGTATGCTACAGATAAGCAGCTGAACAGTATTTAGCAAGTACCTATAGAGTCATAGATAACATAAGTCAGATCAGCTCTTCTGAAATCATCATAACCTGTTTGGATTCACATTGACTGCCAGTGCAGCCTAGCATTTTGCAAAGGTATATGTCCAGTGACCTCTTACAGTTCATGGTGGACTGTTTGTGAAAGTGTTATTAAACATAGCAGTAGTCTATAAAGACCTTCTTTAAATCATGATACATCTAACCAGATAAGGTAAAGCATGTCCTACTGTAACAGTGATGTGAATAAATTTGGCCAGATACAACTGGGAGAATGTTTTGTATTGTTTAATAATGCAGTAATCACTGTTGAGTTTTAAATTAGGTAGAGTCAAAATCATAGAATCATAGAATCATCAGGGATTGGAAGGGACCTTGAAAGATCATCTAGTCCAATCCCCCTGCCACAGCAGGATCACCTACACACAGTCACACAGGATCACATTCAGGCTGGTCTTGAACATCTCCAGGGAAGGAGACTCCACAATCGCCCTGGGCAGCCTGTTCCAGTGCTCTGTTACCCTCACTGTGAAGAAGTTCCTTCTGATATTTATATGGAACCTCCTGTGTTCCAGATTGCACCCATTGCCCCTTGTCCTATCACTAGATGACCTTGAGAAGAGCTTGGCTCCATCCTCCTGAAACCCACCCCTCACACATTTGTAGACATTACTGAGGTTACCCCTCAGCCTCCTCTTCTCCAAGCTCAAGAGACCCAGCTCCCTCAGCCTTTCCTCATAAGGGAGCTGTTCTAATTCCTTCATCATCAAATGGTCTGTCTGAAACACAAACTATCAGAATTTAAGGAAGGAACAATTTCAGTCTTTTTAATTTCTACTTTTACATGAATTTGCAGTATTTGCCCATTTTTACTTTTGCAGGTATAATATGATTAACACACTTTCATTGTTTTTCCATATTTCATTTAAAAGAACAAAGGGAAGCAGCATTAAGAAAAAACTTGAAGCATACATTGTAATCTTGATGATTTATGTCAGGTATTTGCAACAATGGAAAGCAGTCTATGGATACGTAGAATAAATGTGTGTTCATGTTTATACATGTGTAGGAGCAAGAATACATACACAGCACAAATTGTATGTGTTTTTATCGATAAAGGTCAGAATGGAAAGAATTAAGAGGGACCCCTAGTAACATCCATCTCTGGTTCTTTCAATTTCCTGTTGGATTACCTTAACTATCTCTGCTTTCTCTTCCATCTCAGTTGAAAAGACAAGTTACCAACAGTAATGGAGGAACGTAGTAAATTGTATACTTTTCTTTGGGTACTCTTTTTAATACATTGCCATTATATGTTAGGAAAATAAGCAGTAAATATAGGCATAGCAATGCCATTTCAGAACAGTGCTTTGTGTAAGGCAAGGAATTAGTATTTTATCTAAGTTTATGGCTTCTCCCTGCAATTGCCCAAAGCATGCCTTTTTTCCATGGCAGAACTGTTCTTTTCTGTTTGAGAGTGTCTGGTTTAATAAGAAAGCAGTTTATAGAGAGGGATGATGCCAGTCAATGAGATTTCTGTGGGGGGTGGTATTTCCATGGACCCTGGTCTACTGTCATTAAAAGATACATGGAAACATTTCTTCCATTTTAAATGCGAACTTTACTGAAATTGTTATTTTATTTCAATGTTCTTATTTTTCTCCTATTTGAAATCCATTATTTGATATTGTGTCACTAAACTGGTTCACTAACATTGACATATTTCTTTTCATTGTTAGACCTGATTGAATTAAAAACAACAGATAAATGTAGCGTCTTAACTCTTGGGTTAGACATTTCTATTTTAATAAAATTAGACATAAATAATGACATTTTTGTTAACATATAACAGCTAGTGTTTGTCCTAGGGACTGATAGTGATGAGTAATTATACTTAGGAAGAAAATATAACAGAATCACAGAATTATTGAGGCTGGAAAAGACCTCTGAGATCATCAAGCCCAGCCTATGACCTAATGTCACCACAATAACCTAGATCATGGAAGTAAGTGCCACATTGTCTTTTCTTAAATGTCTCTGTGGATGAAATTGGACTAGATGATATTTCGAGGTCCCTTCCAAGCCCTAATGATTCTATGATTCTGTGGGGACTCCACCACCTTCCTGGGCAGTCTATTCCAATGTCTAAACACCTTTTCCATGGGAAAGTGCTTCCTAACATCTAACCTAAGCCTCCCATAGTGCAACTTCAGGCCCTGCCCTCTTGTGTCCTATCAGTCCTTGCCTGGGAGGAGTGTCCAGTAGTGTCAGGTAGTTAAGGTCACCCCTGAGTCTTCTC
>VZRI01007262.1:4584-41966 GCA_013397515.1 Upupa epops
TGGTTGTACATTAAACCCCAGAGGGGGCTTCAGCACCCATTGGCCTGTTCAACAAAGTCCTTCCTCTGCCTGTTACAGGGAGCTAGGGCTGTGGAGCTCTGAGCAGTCATCAGAAGGCCACAGGGAAACTGTCCTTCAACTGGCCCCTTGCAGCAGCACTTTCTTTTTGTGAGTGCTCATTATTTTAATCTTTTTACATGAACAGGAGACTGCAACCACACTTTTAACTACTCATCAGAACAAATCACATTGATACAAAGGAAGCCTTGAACTTGCAAGATCTAGGAACTGGATGAGCTTGGCCCAGCACTGCATGCTGTGGAGTACTGCTGATGAAAGGCAGGTCACTAGGAGCTCTCCACAGGCCCCACTGCGACTGCATGGCCTCTATTTCTGCTCCAGTTACCTGTGTGCCTTGATCTCTTCTCTTTGTGTTATTTAGTACAAGAGATAAGTGTCACAGAATATTCAGAGGGCTCCACAGATGCGGTCTGTAATTGAAAAATGCTTCATACATGAACTGCCTGAAGTACTGAGAATTGTTGTTAGTCCTCAACAACACTCCAGCTGGAGTTTTTTACATTGCAGAAAGGGTACCTCTCAGTGAGAGTCAAATCAGAGTCACAGAGATCCATGATCCTGCATTGCCACAATGTTCAGCCAGAGTCAGCCTGAGAAAGAGGCACTCATCCACCCTTGGAATTTGCCAATCAGTCTTTGCTAGCAGTGAAAGACTAACAGAATGGGGCAGGCAGAGCCCAAGTTGAGACAGATAATTTTTCTCTTTGTGTGTTTATGCAGCACCTACTGCAAAGGGAAAGCAGTCCCCTGGCTGCCTGGGAGGTACCAGCAGATTGGAAATCTGCCAGTGTAACCCCCATATATAAGACATGGAAGGACTGTCTGGGAAATTACAGGCCTGTTAGTCTGACTTCAGTACCAGGGAAGCTGACGGAACAGATCATCCTGAGTACTGAGATTAGTCAAGTATTACTTCTGCCCATAATACTATACCAGGTCATCTCTCAACATGACAGTCAGGGAAGGTGTTTCCCTGGGAACAGTAACCATGGCAAAGCCCTTAGGGTGTCTTCCCCTCTCTACCTACAGCATGAAAAAGAATGCAGATGCCTGAGCTCTGCCTTCAGCAGGCCCACAGGCCCCCAGAGCCACAAGCAACCCAAACACATCTAATCAAAGACTTGGGAAGGAACTTACATTAATTCCTTTCTTTTACTCAGATACCAGACTTTTCTGCCACACTACACTGAGCTCAGAATGCACATTACAAAGAGTGCCACTGGAAACATCAGTGTTACCGAAAGGTCAGCCAAACACAACAACACGTAGGTAGGCATGGAGCCCAAAAATCAGCACGGATAGATGGGCAACAGAAGCAGAGGTACAATGGACTGGCTTTGCAGTTTTCAAACCCTGGCATTGTGTGCTACAGCCCTATTAAAGAAAGCATCTGCAAACCCCAATTTGTAAGCAGTAGCTGCCAGCAGATGACCTGCTTCTGGTCCACCTCTTTTTCCACAGAATAGTCTCAATTTACCAGACTGAATGCAACTCTGCTGAAATGCTAATTAAATCATAATAAACAATTCAACTTGAAAGTATAATTGCATTGCCTGATTTTGGGACTCTTTTTGTCACATACTAGTCAATATGTAATAAATCTTTGGATTTGAGGTTTACTAAGTAGTTATTCAAGTTAACAGAGCAAATGAAACCAGAGGGCTCCTCGGTTAATCTTTCTATCAAATGACACATAAAGTAAAAGTGTTCTATGATTCAGCAGTCTTGGTATGCAACCACAGAGCCAACAGCCTAGGTTTCAACTACTATCACTCCAATTCAGAGTTAACATGCAGTTAGCTTAATTTGCCGGGACACTGGCATCTTAAACTAGCAACCCAGCCACAGTGGAATACTACTGCCCTGTAGCCAGACTAGCTCGTACAGAGCACTCGGCAGTCCAAGTTTTTGTTCTGATGCAATGAAAGAAGAATCTTTACAGTGAGAAAGATGTTGATCTTCTGCAAAGCAATTTAGGAGCACAGGGTGGCTGGGTCATGATACGTACTGCCCTATCTCTTTACATCAATTTCAAAAAGCAATTTTACATGCACAGCAAATACTTGCTCCAAACATATGCAGAAACCTCAGTGCCTAACACCAGAGCAAAATAAGCATCTATTCAGGATAAGCCTTGTATTCGGTTTAACCTCCTCTAGGTCAAAACACTGCAAATATCCCAGGAATATACAGCCAGGTCAGATGATGTACTCATTATACCTGAGTGAATACCCAAATACAAACAGCTGTCTATTTACCACTGCATCCTCAGAAAAAAAGATTAGAAAATCAATCTCTTTTTGCAAATCTAGGAACATAATGCAGCTACCACTAAAAAGAAGATGCTATTTCTTATAAAGATGCTGCACATACCTTTCTTTGCCATGCGCTCGAGTCTAATGCATCCTCCTATAAAATCATGGTAAGATTTCATTTCCCCTTCTGTTATCCGGACAGCAGTAAAAGGTGGGTTCCTGGGCACCTGTTGTCCACATTTCCGACACCGAGAAGCCATAGCCACAGTTCAGGAGACTCTTGACAGGAATCTGCTCTCTCAGTTTGCTGGAAGCCAGCCTGATTCTTTAGCCGTCAGTCCAGGCTGGTGACTTTATCCCACTTAGTTCATTCAAGGTCATCCTCACCAGCAGGATGTTCGCCATTGCAATTGGCTAAGACTTTGATAAGCTTACTGGCTGTGTTTGTTTCTGCCTCCTCGACTTCAATATCAGTTTACTTTATCCCCTCATTCAGAATGAAAGCTGTGAACCTCAGCGCAGCCCATGCCCTGAATGGCTTCCTTATCATTAATTTAAAGCTATCTTATAAACAACAATGAAGAGATTAGATCCCAGAGGCATGATGCAAGATCACAGACTGTCTCTTACAGAATGTGCAAAATAGGTTCATAAAGATTTTTTCTTTAAGAAAACATTTTTCTTCATGATTTTGGTCCCTTTCAGGCTTACAATTCTTCATTACTGGAGAATGGATTTTTTTACTTTTGCATTTCAGCTTGGCCGGTGCAAGGAGACTGCTCTGCAGAACTGCTCAACCAATTACTCATATGTCTGGCAGTGCTACTGGGAGGCTGGAACTGTACAGAAAAGCCCTCTGCTGCTGTGCACGGTCCCTGCTCATAAGATCTGATAATCTAAATGAACAGAATAGGAAATGGAGGACAAAAGGGAAATACTGCTAGCAGACAGGCTCTGCTAGCTGTGCAACCCCCTGACCCAAATTCTTTTTTTTTTTTTTAAAGAAATTATATCCATCAGTCTGACACCAAAATGTGAGATCCGAAACATACATTGAGAAATCCCTCTTTGAAAGTGCTGAATAATTGACTTCTTTTCCTTTTAACAATTATCATAATACAAACCACTGATCAGAACACTGTGAAGAAACCAGAACTTGGGGAAGTGTATGCAGAGAGTGTTTGTTCAATCCTGATGCATGAAATAAAAAGGAGCTTTCCTTGGGGTCAGTGAGGTGAATACACAGGAGACGTATGAACAGGCAAAAGACCAGCACTGGTGACAGTGCAAAGAATACAATGAGAACCTAATGAGTTAGGGCTGAGCTGCAACCCAGAGCTCAACTACAGAGTCCTGAGCATAGAACAAGCCCCTGCAAGCACCTTACACACAGGCTAGGAGAGTCTTTGCCTTCCCCTGCCTCAAGCCCTACAGTCTGTTGGCACTTTACATGGTGCTGCTCAGCTCATGGCCCTCTCAGATCACAGCTGATCCCTAGAAATGGAGTGGAAAAGGAGAAGCCTCAGGTTAATACAAATCAGAGAATGAACTAGAAGTGACAAAGATGCCTAGGAGAAAAAAGCCTTGCATTATGTCATTATTAAAATAGTGACTATCTAGATGAACAGGCATGAATGCCTGTAAGCTAAAGCACACACAAGTCAGCTCAGCTGTACTTCTTCCTTATTCCCCAAACTGGTGCAGGTTCTCCCTGCCATCTCCACTGCTCCCCAATTACACAGTGTTTCATTGCCCTAACCCAGCACACAAAAGCTGATCATGCTGTAAACCACACTTGAGAAGAAGTGAATGCCGTGACCCCTCCTGAGAAGAGAAGTTATAAAGGGGCTCTTCATTCTTAAAGATCTGTCCTCCCCAAAACCCCGTGTGCAAAGTGAGGACAATGACATATTGAGCTGTTAGGTGGCTAGATTCATTAGCATTTGTAAAATATTTATTAGAGCTTCCCCAGAGAAATCCCCAGGGTACTGCAAGATTTTGCAGATAGGGAGAGCATAGAAAACAGAATTAATTTGTAGAAAAAACTGTCATCATGAGATACGAAAACTAGAAACATAATCCAGCAGTTTTAGCTTAAAGCCTTTCCTCCATCCTCTTCTTTCATTACAGGGGGCTCACGATGTCTTTCCTTCCATAGCCAGGCAAACTCGATGTACCTTGCAAAATAAGCTTTTCTGAGAACGTGCTCATGTATATGTCTGACATACATACAATAACTGCACTTCAAGTCACACTTATCTAGATTCATAATGGGGGAAAGTGCAGCATTTGTGACAATCCACTTCTCTCTACCATCCTCCCTTGTATACACTGTTCCCACTGGTATCCATGTGGCTTAGCAACTGCAGGATCTGTGACACACTCCGTTCCAACAGGGCAGCTTGATTCTAGAAGTGGGATGCAAGAATAAATCTGTGCTGGGTGTGAGCTTCTGAAGCACAGGTAGCCACAGCACACAACAGGAAATCATCTCAATCTTTCACTAGGAAATACTGATCCATTACAATGCTAAACACACATCTGTGCCTGGAGTAGCACAGGCACCACCCAGTTCTGTATAAAAAAATAAGCTAACTCTGGCTGCTACACATTTAGCAACAAGGCACATAGGTTTACTTCAGAGACAGAGAGCTGCACTGCAAGCACTGGGATTCTTCTGTAAGGTTTATCTCATTCACTATTCACAGGCAGCTGGACTAGCTTCTCCTGACACGTATCAAAAACCTCTGACACAAGAGCACTAAGACACCTTCCCCGTTTCCTACCACACAAATTACCTCTTCTGTATGGAACTGCATGTGCCTGTGCAGGAGCTGCTGCAAGGGCTGGCTTGCAGGGATGTTTTATGTAACATGCTACCAAACATACATTCAACAATTCTTCACAATTTTCCTCTGTTAGCTGAGAGGTATCAGTGTAACTGAAAGTAAGTTAAGCTCCTTGCATGCTCTTTGTATGCAGACAACCATAGCAAAGCATGTGGAAAAACTAAGAGGACATTTTCTGCTCATAAATTGCCAGCATTGCCTAGCAACACCGTCTTGGTTAGTCTGTCAGTGAATAAGCAAGTAAATAAATGTAAAAAAGTGTCATTAGAAATTAAGAAAAAACAAACCCTCCTCCCCCCCCCAATCAACTATCCAAACCTACCTATCTTCAACTACCCAACTATCTACCACAACTATGCAACTACCTTCAGATACCATTAACCAAAGAGCCTGAGGAGGTGTGCTAGTCCTGGTTTCATTAGAAATATCTCTTCACCTTGAAATTGGAGCTTGCTAGAAGGTACTTATTGTCATTACTGCATGGTCAGAGGACTGCCATTAATTTAAATTCCATTTACTTAGATCAGTTTAAGCCCTATATTTCTTCTTGTGAAATAATATGCTTCTGCCTCAAAAGGCTCCTGCTCCAATGGTTGGGGTAGCACTATTAAGCATGAAGCATGTAACAAACCACAAGGAGATAATTTATTGAGTCAAGTCCTGAGTTTTGGAAAAACATTTAAGTATGAGAGGAAAGAGAGAAAGAAGTCTGCTCCTGCTGCAGGTTTACATGAGGCAACTAGAAAATACTGTAAAGTACTTCCTCTTTGAAACTTACCCCACACTGTTATTAAAGCAATTGAGGGGAACAAAACATCCCTTTTCCAAAAGAGTCTTGTGAGAAACATCAAGAAAGTTTAGTAGATGAAACTCAGAAATTGTCTCTCCCATACATCAGTGATTTCAAAATCCCAAACAAATAAACAAAAGTGAAATAAGCAAGAGGTAACTTATTTATTCATAAAGACCAGCAGCTCTACAACCTATGCATAGTATTCTACAAGGCTGAGAAGTAACCTAAATCCAATGCTGCTGTGAGATTGATAAACACAGAAGCCAAGACAAAAGAAAAAAAATCCATGTCATTCTTGAAAACCCAGCTTCACATTTTCTGACCGTTTATGTGATGTTTTTATCTGAAGTTGGAACTATTCTTTGATAGCTATGCTGAAACACACCATTCGTTTTGCCTATACCTGCATGACTTTCTTTCTGCCTTCCCCACCAGCCAGATCATGAATCTGATAAGCCACAAGGCATTTCAGCAGCTTGACATAAAGGTTTATTTTCAGAACACACTTGGTGCTGTTACAAGTTACATCCATTCTAATGTTCAGCTAGGAACCTGAAAATGGTCTATTCTGTTAACTTCCATTTTTTCCCTTCCAACTAACAAAAAGCAGAGTGAGATTCCCACACATCCCCCTCTTTCAATAAAGGGCTCTTTCCCAGGCATTGTTTTAAGCTCCAAGGAGCTAAAGGAAAAAGTATCTCTGCTGTTGACATTCCTGCTAATATTCAGCACTGTTGCATTTGCACTGTGCCGTTACTGCACTAGAAGGCACTAATTCCAGTGCCATATGGCTTCAGAATCTCATTACACTGATCTGCTTAAAGTGATTTCCTAACTGATGAGCAGAACATTTTTGGTCACCTTCAGCAGTGGGAAACAAGAACTCTGTCACTGTTGACACACATTTACTCCCACGTGAGGTGCTGAAAGCAGGAATGAGTAGAGCAAAGATCAGAAAACAAACCAAAAAGCCAGAGAACTTTTGTTGCCATCTCAAAGCTGTGTAGATACCCAGAGCTAATCATGGGCCATCACCAGCATTATTTTAAAAGAAAGAAAAAGCCAGTGCTATCACTGCTGGATTAGAGAACTGCCCTGGAGATCAGGAGATCACTGGAATCTTCACAGATCAAGCAGTGGGCAGGACTTGCTGCTGCACCTGCAGGGTTTGTTTAGCTCTCTTGACCTGTGCAGCTAAGCACACATCACCAAGAACAGAAGGCACTTCTGTCCTACTAAGAAGCCAAGCATCTGCTTGGCAAGAAAAACAAATAGATTCCCAGAGTTACCTGTCTGTAACTGGCACAGGGGTGCAGCTAAAGAGCAACTAAATCCACAGCTCAGATACAGAGGTATTCCAGTCTTACAAAGAAAATGCCTCAGGAGCTAAGTGAATCTAAGAGCCTTTCTGTGCAATACATAGCCAAACCACAGGTCTTGGCTTAAAGAGTCAGAGGAATAGAATGAAAGACAAGTAAATGCAAAAGGAACAGATGAGAGAGATACCACATAACCCAGAGAAGGCTGTGATCCATACAGCTGGCATGTCAGGCCACCATTCTCCCACACTCCTTAACACCACAATCACCCTACCACCAACACAGCACATGCACTGTGAGAGCTGGCACAGATGCAGTCCTTGGGCCATTGCCCTGCAGTGGCAGCATGAGCATTGGAAAAGAAACTCTGTGGACATTAAGTAGGGAACATGTCTTTCTCCTCTCTGTATTCTGCCACTGGCATACTGAGCTCAGTATGATAGTGACCCTGATTCTTGCCAGCATTCAGAGCACTGCACTATTGCTCCTTTTCTCCCCCTTCATCTTTTTCTCCCTTCAATCAACTACTGGAGCTGGCAGTACAGAACAGCTGCAGATCCGTGCAGCCAAGACCACCAGAACAGCTTCTTTCCCTGAGGAGCAGCTGTGCATATTTCCTGACGGAAGCAGATTTCTTTTTGTTGTTGTTGCAATTCATAATTTAAAGCTGATAAAGGAGAACCAGAAAGACACAGGGATAAAAATAGGATCTGTAAGAATCATAAGGTCTGTTGATATTCAAGGCTTTAGGACATGTGCCAAATGATAGCTGAACAGGAAGAAACGGCTTCTCGAATCACGAAGTACAGTAAAATCATCTCCAATGTTTTATCTCTCAAACACTCAACATCAGTCACTATGTAGGTTGTGATATTGGGCTTTAGGGACTATTGATTTTTTCCTGTTTGCGTATCTGTACTCAGAGACTTGGTTACTCTGAGCAACCCACAAGGTAAAATGAGCTCCTGTCTAGACTTTCCTAAACACCAAGACTTTGAGTGACTGGGGACTCTTAGCCCAGAGATCCATATGGAAAACATTCATTCCACATCCCCTAGGGTAAGGGTTGCATTCTCCTGGAGAACTGAGGATAAAATCAGTTAAAGAAGAGTTATTCCCTCTGGCCTGGCAACTGTGAAGTGCACATTCTTACTTTTTCCCAGGACAGGTCTGCTGACAGAAAGCAGAGGTCTGACCTGCTGCATCAGTGCTGGGGACCTGCAAATGAGAAGCTGCAGCACTTTCCTCTGAATTACCAAGTGCCACTACACAGGGCAGTTGGACATTGCACACCCCTACACCCCAGCAGAAGAAATTAGTCCTACTCAAGGCAGAGAGCTGCTGCAGAGAGCTGTTCCTTCCTCACATCCACCACTGCTTGAACCCCTGAGCAGTTTGCAGCTTATTCTCCCCAGCTTTGTCTTTAAACTATCAGCTGCAACAGATTTAAGATTCTAGAAAGACACAACCTTACAGAGTGATTTCCCAGATTACAGTGGTATGTAACAGAAAAAATAAAGGGATGGATAGCCTGCTGGCATGTCTGATGTACATTCCTTTACCTCTCCCCACCCAGAGCACTGCATCACACACCAGGGCATAGCAAGGCTGAGACACTGTCTCACCACACACAACCACGCTCCCAGCCCTCTTCCTCTCCTCCTCAACCAGTGTAACTACTGGTTTGCAACACCCTACCCTGTCTTGATTCTGTAATGTCTAACAGTAAATTAATGATCAGCTCTCTCACAAGATTTACAGAAAACCAAGAGTTTCAATTCTTTGTCAAAACCAGGCAAGAGCTGCTAAAATTATATGGAAAAGGGCCAGCTGGGGTAGATAGACAAAGCGTGAGCATAAAAGCCTCATTTCCTTCTGCAGCAAGACTAAAATTATCCAGGGAGCATATATGCTAACAGGCAAGTAGGTTCACACAGTAAAAAATGACATTTATAAGTCAGCTTCAGGTGCTGAAATAGTATAGAGCTGCATCTGAGATACAGATGTCCTATAAGACAGGGTTTCTCTGCAACATTACGCTAATGCACAAAAAGCTCTCCTGTCACCTCAAGCGTCCTACTATCAGGACATGCTGTGTTCATATGTTGGGATATCTAAAACACTGCCGGCACTAGGCCAGGCCTTCAGCCAGCATCAAATCTTTGACTTCAACAGCACTGGGGACTTCCATTGCCTAGTGCCGAGTGGTTTAGTGTTCTGAGGAGGTAAGAAATTGCTCTTTAGTCTGCCAGGAAACCCCACTACAGATGTTTCTGCTGACCAGCACAGATTAACTCAGTAGAATATATCTAAATTCCACATCTGTTTACGGGCCTCAGGCCCAATAGGCATAAGTCCACTTTACAAGATGTAGCATTAAATAATGCTTTGTACTTTCTAGTGATTCTCTGCTGAGCACTTTAGCACCACAGACAGCTTTTTATTCCCATGAAACAGACAATTTCCCATTTAATTGCCAACAAAAAGATGCAATTTAATATTTTTGTTTTACTTGAGTATGCACCTAAGAACCGTTTGAAGACGGTTGGGGGGCCAGGAATCATTTCACTTTTGCCCCGCTAAAAACAGAATTCAGTGAGGAATGTGGCAAAAGCAGATATCTGTACATATCTCACTGGCTCAAGAGCCCTTCAAATTGCTTTACACAAAGCAGAATCATTCATTAAAGATGTTCTGCTTAGACAAGCAAAAGCAAAATGGTTCAAAAGCAGATAAAATCAGCAGGTTCATAAATAGGACTACTCTGCTGGCAAGAATGAAACCACATCAGACTTAACATAAGCCGACAGGGGCACATGGGTCAAGCAGCACGTCATCCTCCTAACTGCTCCCAAACACAGGTCTGTCTGCGCTGTACTTCTGACTCTCCGAGGTACCAAAGACCATACTCACATGGGTGACATCTGGAGTTAGAGGCTTTCAACCCATGTTTCAAGGATCTGCAACACTGACACAGAGCAGCATTACCTCTTCTAGACCTACAAACCAGATGCATCTACCAGCACCATCTCAATGTTAAAGCCCCTTTCCAGTCAGCTGTACTTAAAAGTATGGCTCTAAAGACAGCCACAGAGACATGCTGCACATGGACAGCCACACAGGTCAAATCATGCAACATCAAAAACATATGCACCACTAAAAGAAGTGAATTGAGCAGGTGACACATATGCTGAACTCTGCATTGGTTTAAGAGAGATTACAGCTCCCAGTGCCTGGGCTGCTGCACCAGTATAGCCAGCTGACAAAGATCTCTTATCCTGTGAGAACTTTGGTGCCATCACACACCTGGCAGAGACCAAATCCACAGACCAACACCCTAATCACCTGGCTAGTGCTTCTAGGCTAAATTGAAAACCACCTGTAGCAGGAGGACATATTAGAACCAGCCTCCAATCAGCCAGTTACTCAAATTAATTCTTATGTGATAGAAAGACAGTAAAAACAACTCTTCCTTCTCAAATGCTGTTTCCTCTTAAGATGTCATAGCATCTGAACAGTCTCTGCTTTTTCTTCCACCTCCTGTAGCTCTGAGGGCTCTAGGTTAACAACTTAACTCCACAAAATTGCTATCTCTAGTCACCCTAACTGAAAGAGAATCTAATTTAATGTGCTAGTAAATAAACCATAATTGTTACTTGCTTCTCTAGGCTCTGGAATATCCACAGGATCTCTTACAAGTAATTATACTTCTTTCTTCCTTAAGTCTTTGAGCCACTTGAGCTGGTAATGTTGGACTCAGTCCATGTAACACAAGAATTTCCAGCCAGCCACCTGGCCTCCAGGTGTCCGAAATACACTTCCAGCATTCCACTCATCCTTCCAGCTTCCTAACAGCCTTCAGCTCCTCCATACACCCTTGTAGCTTCCCACACAGCATGCATCCTTTAGGTCTCCATGCAGCATACAAGCTTCAGTCCTTCTATCAGCCTTTCCCACAACCTTTGGGTCTCCCACATAGCTCTCCAGCCTCACCTTCCATGCACCATACAGTCTTCCAGCCTCTTTCCTGCATTTCCTTTAATACCTAACAATGACACCTAACTAATAGCACTAACAATTTAACATCTTCTTGTGTAATTTCTTCCTGCTAGTATTGCTTTCACAACCCCTTTGGAACAGGCCCTGTAGCCACTCTCCCCACCACTGCTGGCTCCTAATTGCTACCTGCTTCCAAATAGGGAATAATAGTTTCACCTTCTATTTGCTGCTCCTTTGTAGCATAAACTCATATAATTCTACACAGTACTTTCCTATGTGCCTCTTGTCTTAAATACACTTGCTTCAAGAATAGCCATTACATGTACAATAAGAAAGTGATATATTTGTGTCAGATGCATTATGGGAACTCACCTATGAACTGTAAAATCTCAATACAAATAATGAATCAAAAGGAAAACAATCCAGCTGGAGCTGAATCCCAAAGTATTCATACAACTTGTCTAAGATAAATTGCTCAGTAAAGCTGGAAGATAAATGGGCACATACTTAGAAATGTCCCTTCCTTGATTGCAGCTTTGAACATGGCCCACAGAGTGTTTCTCAACTCTATTTTGTATCATTTGTAGATGCCCCCATCTTTCCAGTACTGTATTTTAAAATAGCATCTTTCTCATCAAGGTTCTGCAGTTGTTGTTTGTGTCAGGCTAAATCACTATTGCATATATTTTTGGAGGCAGCAGGTCTGACAGTGAAGATTGCTGAACTGCTGAGTTGAAATAAAAACACTAAAAGGAGTTTTAAAACTAGACTCAATTACTGATCCAAATATTCAGCCCTGGTACTGGAAGAGTCAGGTATTTTAGAGCACCTGGTCTGCACTGAGAAAATACTCTGCATTTGGCAGCAGCATGAAGTCAGGGTCCCAAGTAGTCAGAACAGCCAGAGCATCCTCACCTGAGGCCCCCACCAACACACACTCCTCCCAGTGCACTAGCTATTTCATTTAAGAGGGTCCCCAGGGTCTTTTCCTTATGCTGTGGGTAATGCTGTTTCCTGCTGCTTTCTCTGCTATTGTTAACCTACAGTTTAGACTTTCTAGATTAACGTTAAGTCTGATGTCATTGGAATCTGGCACCATCTCTTCTCAGGTACTGTCAGACTGCTTTCTAGCCAGTGAGGATGATCATAGTAATGCCAGCCTTATTTTCCTGTAAGAAATACATTTCTAATCTTCATATTTCCTGGCAGATACTGAAGACTTTGAATAACTTTTGCAGCATTCAATTAACGTAACAAAATCAGAACAGACCCTCATGTTTGGCAGAAGACAAGCTGCCATGAAGTTAGGCTTGCTCTTACATTTAATAGAGACTAAAATGAAAGCTTGTGATTACTCCCACACAGAAAAATGGCTTTTATCTAAAACTTAGACTATGATTCCTACAGAGATCTGCAATTACTCACATAGCTAAGTGATGTCTTTCTATATTATGCCTCAGTTTGAATGAAGAGCTTAAACAGAGAACTTGTGAACTACAATGTTCAAAGGTCCAGCACCCACCTCACAAGCTATTTATCTGTGGAGTCCAGTCTGTCTTTGAATTCCTGCTGTCCGAATATGCCGTGCTTTGCAGTTTCAGAATGCAGAGGGAGTCTATGACCTGTCTCCTGCGGAGCTTGTGCAGGGACGTGGTTTCACCCTCCTGTGCCCTCTAGTGGTTCCTCAGCCAAAGAGGAAGCGATGAGACCACCTGAATCATTCTGGCCCGGACACTGTATCAACACAAAGTAACTCCCGTATAGCAAAGCCTTCAATGCCGTAAAATCTCTTGGAGAAGGGGCTTCAGGGAGTGAGGCTTGTCTGCCCAGCTCTGTAACACTCTGCCTTTCACCTGATCTGAGAAAGGAGGATAAAATGGCTTGACGCTATCCTTGAAGGCCTCTGACATCCTTTCCCATGCAGCAGCCCTGCTCTGGCATCCTTCTGGACAAAGGTTGCAGAGACATCTGTGTTTCTTCTATATCAGAAGGGGAAATTGGGAAAGGCAGAGTGTGACCTGTACAGAGCTGCCTTTGCTGACATTGGGGCAGAATGGGCACAGAATATCACCAACAAACTTGTCTTTGCCTCTGTCCAAACAATACTGCTCCTCACAGAGCATTTGTCTGCTGGGTTTCATTTCCCATTCCAGATACAATGATGCACAAGGCTCTGCTATAATTCAACATGATCCAAAATGACAATTGCACACTGCTGAAACTACATCCTCCTCTAGCTGAAAACAAAGCCAAAAAGTAGGATTTTTATGAGCTACAAAAAAACCCAAAAGGATCAGAAAGTTTATTTTGAACTATGACTTCAGAGTCCACTGTGAATCCTCTAGTTGCTTCCCCAAGTGTGGGAAGGGAAAAGATATGAGATGTTGATAACAGTGCTTAGATAGATGAAATGATGAGAGTAGCTTTGAATCTTTCTTTTTTAAAATCCTAGGAAATTTGTTTGGGTTTTTTTGGGGGGGTTTTGGGTTTGTTTTTTTTTTGTGAAAGGAAACTTATCACCACAACCAGGATTAATCAGACTTTCCCAGCAATCTTCCTGTATCAACTACTGGTATTGTAATTGCTGGGAGCTTTCTGATGAGGTGTGCATGTGATTACAGCTCAGGGTCATACTAAGGCCATGGCTATTTAGGTTTGAAATAAGCTTTTCTCTGATTCTTGCAAGATCAATAGCATGGCTTCTGTGTATGTCACCAGCTTTTGTGCTGCAAACACCAGTATTGATCACTTGAGAAATTAAGCCTTGGCTTCAGAGACCTTTGAACCAAAGTGTAACAGGCAACCATGACCTTCAGTCCCAAAAGGGGAAAATATTTCTAGTCATCCTTTCTTGTGTGAAGGTTTATTGACTGACAACAAGACACAAACATTCCTGGTAGTAATTCTAGCCACAGATATTCTATTAGAATATCACAAAAAAAACTGTTTATGAAATGTTACAGTTGTAATACTTATAAACATCATATTCAAACTTTGCACGTCCACATAATCTCAATTCTATTTATTGTTACTCGATCTGCATGTGTTTGCTGCAGTTCTTTTCCCCTCTCTGACTGTCAGCATTTGTACATCCTCAGAAAGTCCTAACTAAACCACAGGTATTCCAATAGTAATAACTAACTGTGGGATGATTTTCTACATGTGTATAATTAAAATATGACTGCTCACCTAAAGGTCTCAGAATTTACAGGCAACAGCCTCTCTCCTGAAAGATACTACATCTAGTTTTAGATTTTCTTCCCCTCTCTGTGTTCCAGGTATCTTGAAGTAGTCCTCCACAGTTAACTGGGAGTCAACTCCTGTAAAACCTCTGGAGCTCAGGAGACCTATTGAAAGAGGAGAGTCAGATCCTACCAGCAGGCAGACCAAAATGCTATATGTTAGCACTGTTTGGCTTGTATTTATGTCTTTGAACTGCAGAAAACTGCTCTTATATCCGGGGCCAGCTGTAGAGAATTCCTTGCCCAAGGGAAACTGGAAATCATACAGCTCACAGTCATGCAGAGAAAGCAATAGCTAAATGGTTTGCAGCCCCTCATAGCTCGTTGCCCTGGGCAACAGCCTGCACTGCGGAAGTGGCAGATACAGCCTTTCTCATATGAAGCCTGTAACATATGCTGTTAGTATATGGATTGATACTATGAAAGCCTGGCTGTAGGACCGCTGTGGGATTCACATATTAGGTTATATGGGTAGGTGCACAAACAATCTCAGGATAAGAGCTGCTGGTTTCCACCCTAGATCTTTGAAACACAGATGGAGGTGACTGGAAGCACAGATTATAGCCTGCCTCATGAATATGGGGCACCTAACTCAAGGTCTTCTCAGCTTAGCTTTCCTTGAGTTCCTAAAGGAACTGGTCCAAGATCCCCAAATGAACTCAGGTCAATTCTGACAGTAGGTCATAAGTCTCAGCAATCAAGGCAGTGCTTGCACTGTGCTGCCTCTTCAACCCGTTTGCAGCAGGGTCTATAGCTGGGTCAGGCACAGTTGAGTACACTCAGACAAAAATATCTAGTCCTATAGATATTTTTATTCACACATAATCAAAAAGCTCTTCACATGTTTGTGGATCAGAGCCACTCTGCTGTAATATTGATGAGAGATCATTTCCCATCACCTCTTTGCAAATGTTTCAAAGGATTTTAGCTTCTACAGCAATTTAACCTTTACTACCATGCCTGAGTAATCCAGATCAAAAATCACTGACTTTTTAAGATCAAAAGCTGTATGAACAACCCAAAAAGGATCTTTGTATCTCTGTTTAAGCTTCCAGACACTCAGCTTCACATTCACTAAGACTGTCCCACACTTAATGCAAAGGAGTCCTCTAAGAACTCCCATCTGTGTTGCATTCATGTAGCCCTGGAGTCAGGGGAGCTCTGCCAATGTGAGGGATCAGTGGGCTGACTGCCTTGAGGTGCCAAACAAGCCCCAACATCCTTAAATTGGGAAGACACTAAATACCAGAGCCAAACCATGGGCTTAATTATCCTTGAAGCAGGCAGGTTAATGATACTGAAAAGAGTGGCAGTGTGTCCATGTGAAGAGTCGGTGCTTCACCTCTGCTTGTTTAGCTCTGGATGCCTAACAGGTTTAGGACTCAAATTTTATGGCAGCAGTGATTTCAGAATAACAAATTTTCAAGAACACTCCAAACAGAATGCAGAGCAGACACAAAACTGGTTTTGAGTTATTGTGTCTGTGGTGTTATGATAAACAAAGCGGACAATCATTTCATGGCAACATGGATTTTTTGATCCTGGCAGCCTGTCTTTCCTTTGACCATACCATCTGGGTTTTGTTCTATATTGTTCAGTCCTCCCAATGGCTGGAAAAAATGGAGACAGAACACAGCAATTTTTGTAACCAAAATCATAGTGTCCACTGCAGTTTGAGATTGCCTGTCTCCAATTCAACTTCATTTGTACTACACTGCACTAGGAACATTCTAATAGAAAACAGGGTAAAGGACTCTTCATCAGTGTTGAATTATTTACAGACCTCTGTTGAAAAGGCATAGGCCTTCTGTAATTCTGCACTGCACATGACAATAAGTGGGTTAAATGTGATGTACTTCACCCTTGAACAAATGCTGTTGCTTCAGTCTTACACCAACCCAAGTTTGCATGCTGAACATGACTCTTCCAGCACATGAGCTCAGTCGTTCCTCAGGGCAGTTCTGTCTTTGGGTGGGTATCTGTGTTGTGCTTACATGACAGCAATGCTTGAAAACACTGCAGTCTCAACCCAGTTGTTCCCTACACCAAACAGGATCCTGCTGTTCTTTCCTGTGTTACATGCACGAGCTTTTCTTCACAGTATTTCTGCTGTCAGAGCAGTACCTCATTCTGTGCCACGATTTACAGATTACTTAAGGTATTTGTAAGTGATGCTTTTCCACGTATGTATGTAAGACTTGGCTGTTTCTCCACCCAGTCTCCCTCCTGTTCCTTGGTTTCAATTCTGTCTGTGTCTGCTGCACTGGTTAGTATGACTCACCAAAGCTGACTAAGAATGATCCACGGGCCCTTTCACATCATTCTTCTGCATTTCCTTGTGTGAGTAGGAGCAAGGAGCTTTGTCAAGAACACAAATTTCTCCCAGTCACTGACCCACTGATCACCTGGGGAAACCCAGATGTTCCTGTGCTGAACTCTGAAGTGAGGTACAGGAGGCTCAGTCAATGGGCTACAACATATCACGGCATTAACAAAAAACAGGTAGAGTTTATCTTCTCACAAATGCCTGAGCACAAGCCCAGCCCTGGAAAACAGGGAAATATGCAAACAGAAGTAGTATCATGGATATTGTGCTATCAGAATTATGTTAGCAATCATTCAAGCCTCATTCTGAAAGGTTCATCCTTGATTGAATGTGGAGTCACTGCTTGTGGACCAAGAAAGGCCTTAAGCATGATGCAGAAGAAAGGAGAAAAGAATTACAGAAATGAAATTGCTTAGTTCAGTCTCTACTCACTGAGAGGGGCTGGTGTTGTAACTACTTTCTCTAGTGCTGACCCTGTTTTCCCCAGAGAGAGGCCATCTCAGGGGATCTCTTGGAATCAGACTCCATATGGAAGGTAAGGAAAGGAATTAAATGAAAGATGAGGCAAGAGGTGGAAAAAGGCTTTAGTATTTAACAAGCTGACAGGAATTTTGATAGATGTTGTTCAGTTTAATTTCCAGTGAGGCCACCTGAGCCTCCCTCTGCCACAGAGATGGAAACGGGCAGGGGCTCTTCTCTACCTCCTTTTGGCCCCATTTCCTTTTTAATCTTACAACTTAGCAGTGCAGAATGAACACAACTGCCTACCCTGTTAGCAAGCGAGGACTTCTGTCAGCAACAGCAGCTTTCATTGTATCTGACCCAGAGACCTCACACAGGAGGAAACCTCCCACACTCACCTTCCCTGGAGAGTGCCCCCTCCCTGCCTCTTCCTGCCAGGTAGCTCTCAGCTTGCTCTGGAGTGTTTAAGAGACTAGCTCACTAAATGATGCTGCAAGAACTCATTTTTATTTTGCTTGTGACCTAAGATACCTCAATTCTTCTGTTTTTTAAATTATTATTTAATAACCAAATTACCTGCCCGTCCCCCACACCTCAAAAAAAGAAAAACCAAAACCCAACAGGAAGCCACTGTAGAGTGTCTGCAAAAACCTGTACAGCTGAAACTTGCATCTTAGAATATTCATTTGCATCCCAACTACTTTCCAGGCACCAACAGACAAACTATATTCTGTGTAGAGCCCAGCAGAGCTTTCTACGGACTCACACAACCCAAGGCCTGGAAGGAATTGTGGCACCACCTGTACTAACACCAAAATGTGGATTCTGCCATCTGACCTCCCTTTAGTAATTTCCTCACATGTTAAACACTCCTCCGTGCATTCACTCCATGAAATACATACCTACAAGCCATTACCAACATAGGCTAGAAAAGAAATGACAGAGGAAAGCGGCTGTAGCACTACAGTTAAAGGCAGCAGTGTGGAGACTTTTGAGAGATGGAGTGACCTGCAGATTGACAGATTGAATCACACTTCGTTCCATCCAGCCGGGTACCCTGTCTCCAACAGTTGCTCCAAAAATGCATTAAGCAGAAGGTGTGAAAACCCTGCAGCAAGCAGATGGTGGATGATAGCTACTCCTATTCCCTTTACTTCCCATCATCCTGGTCTCTTTCTGGCTTGAGAATGAAAACTCACGGCTCAACAGCCAGTTTTGGGAAGAATATCAATAAATGAGAAATCAACGAGGGCTGTAAGCAGCCTTTTGGTTCTGTGTGAATTTGCATGGCTCTGCTTACTGTATGCTGCTATAAGAGAGATTATTAATGGTAACACATCTGGATATTGCAGAATTATTCTAAATTTGCTTGAATTACATTAAAGATGTAGAGTCAGAGCCACACCCCATATGAAAAAGTATTCAGCTATAGTAAAAGACAGAACATAAAAGAGAAAGGCCTCTGAGCTGTTCCTCCCTGAAATAGAAGCAGGCATAGTTCAGACTGCTCTTTCTGCTGGTTGTGAGAAGCTCTGTAGTCATCTCAGCCTCCCTAAACACAAGGCCAAACTAATACATAAATATTTGGTCTTGAGACAAAACCAAACTGGTGTTTCAGATCCCCAATTCATAACAATTTCTTACGGTTTTCATTTCTGACAAACCAGCTTAGAATGTAGACTTTAATATTTTACATTTTGGAGAGTGCAGAAGGCACATCTGCACATTTGTGATGGATTTCTGAGAAAGCTTGATTTCCACTTTTTATAGGCACAAACTTCACAGCATTAGCAAACCACTTTTAAATAGTTCATTTTTAAACAGCTCCCAGTGAAACAGCTGCACAGAATAAGCTACTGAGAATGGGGTGAAATTAATAACCACAATCAGGAATAAGAATGTAAACAAGTAGCTTTTTTAAGCTGTGAATCTAAAAAAGATAAATAGTTATTACCTCTCCTTTCCCATTCCACTTTCTCATGAGGATTCTATGAGGTCTAATAGAATGAGCTAATTATTAGCCTTCTCTTCATTAAACACATTCTTCTTTTCAGTCACTATTTCCATGAACTTAATATTTATGACCTGTATCTGTTCACCAAATTGGGTAAAAAGTGTCTAACAGTTCAAAAGCTTTATTGGAGTAGAGAGAGAAAGATGCAAATATCCAGGGGGTCACCAGGAAACCTGGTGTGCTCTGCTCGGTTGAAAAGACCCGTCACCCTTAGTTCCTAACCAGAAAACTGAGAGTAAGAGAGAGCCATTGAAACATGAATGCTCTAAAACAAAGGGAAGATTTTTCTGTTGTAGGCAGGGGAATTTCCATTGCCTTGATTTAAGCCTTTGCGTAGAAGTAGCAGAAGGTCTATTTGATATAGTACCTTGAAAGCAAATTTCTTTTAAAATCTCTTTTGAGTGTCCTTGCTGCACACAGACACAGATCAGAAACATTGCAATTGACTATCCAGCTGTGACATATTAGATTATTTGTGGCTTTGCAGCATAAAACAGATTTTGTGACTTGTGATGCTAAGCCATTGGCCTCGGACAAGAGCCAGCTCGGGTTATTCCATTCTGCTGACCTAGATTCCTCCCACACAGTCAAGTGGATGCCGTATTGTCATTTACTTCCTGTCCCAAGTCATAGCACACTTTCTCTCCACATACAAGATATTTTGTACCACTTCTTAGAGCTGATGGTTAAACCGAGAAGTGGTAGGAACTGACCCACCACAATTGGCAGACAGGAATTCTGAGGGATGTGGAAGTCCTGAGATGTCCACTCTAAACCAAGTTCTGTCACTGACTTTCCTTTTGATCTTCATCAGGTTGCTTACATTCTTTTATGTTCATCAAATGGGAGACTGGGCAAAGAAGAGTTTGTAAAACCAAATTAAAGCTGACATGAGCATACTGGGGTTTTCCTGTATATATAATTTGTGCCATGAATAGCTTTCTGCAATTTCACATCAGTGCCTTCCCTACCCGGGACAGTGAAAGACAGCTCCTCTGCATCCAGTTGCTGTGGAAAGATGTGAGGAATATTTACAATCTAATTGGAAGTTAAGCGGAGCCTTTGAGAAAATTCTGCCTCGACTGTGCTTCAGAATTCTTTGCTAGTAACAGAGAAAAGCCAAGCTCTGCTCTTCCCTTTTGAGACAACTGATGTCAGCTCTGGCAGCTCCATCTCATTATAAAATCATTTTAAGAATAAAAATCTGTGGAAAATGGGGCACTGGGTGGAGATGCTTCTGTGCGTAATGGTACCCAGAACATTGCCCACATGTAGCAAAGCTGGCATCAGACTTCTGGGAACCAACTGCCAAGCGTAGGTGGGAAGCAAGTGCACAAAAGCATACTCTGGTGGGCTTTGCAAGATGGAAGAGCTGTACCATTCCCACATGCAAACAAGCCTGCTGTCAGCTCCAGGCATGTCATCCAGCAAAGCTTCTACCCTCCCCATCACAGAAGAGCTGCCACTTGTCCACCTACCCAAAGGGCACACTTGTTTCAAGAGAGATGAGTGTTTCCCTAACACCTCCCAACAGTCAAGTTTAATGAAAGTAGGTTAAATTTAAAAAAGAATAGTGACGCAGTTTTGGTAACAAGAATGTGTAACATTTTGTGCTAAATCTCAGATAGTAAGCAGAAAGCCTGCTCACATTCACAAACTACTCCTGTCCTAGACATTCGTGGTGACCCCATTACCTCACCCACAGCGGGGTAATTAAGAGCAATCCCAGCAAGGCCAAGGGAGCACAGGGCTCTGTAAGAAATCTAATAGGGTCTCCGATGTTTGACACTGCATACAGAAGTGCAGGGTGCATGGTACTAGAAAAAGTACCAAGCTAAGTTAGCTGTTGTGGAACAGATGAATAATCTTAGTGCTTTGTTTTTAACCTGGGTGAAGCAGGTAGCTGTATGTACAAAGTCTGTAGCAGGATAAAAGGCTTTTTTTTTGCAAACACATGAGCTATATAATACAACACGAGTCAGCTAATGAGAGATTAAAGCTTTTGCCCAGGCCAGATAAATCAAGCTCTGGGCAGTTAACTTTGTCTGTTATTGACACTTTGTCACTTATTGACACATTAAAAATAAACTGATGTGTCATCTACTTCACACAGACCAAAATAATTGCATTAAGGTTTCACTACAAATATAAAGGTCTATCTTTTGAATACCCTCATAAAGTTTTTGTTTACTTTTTTCTAAATTTTGTGTCCAACTTTCTTTACGCCTGCTATTGGGTGAGTTGAGAGCTCTCAATCAAGACCTGGTTACACTCTGGACAGGTTGAATGCCAAGTGGTAATGTCAGGGTGATGGATGCTGTAAAAATAGTAAAAAACTATAAAGTATGTTCATGGTGAGGGATCCACTCAGTTTGCTAAGAGAGCCCTGCCACTTGTTTGAGCTGTAAAGACTCCCACTAAACTTTCAAAAGACCCCTGTAGCTGTCCCAGAAATTGCTGTTTCAATAAGCTACTGCTGATTCAGGTAAGACAACTCTTTAAAAGGTGTGATTCATGAACATGGTGCATCCTCAGTGACTTCGGAAGAAATATTCTTTCAGCCAATAATAATTATTGTTTTTAACATTACTTGCTTCTTTTTGTACAGCTGCTTTTTCTAGTTACAGGATTTGATAAAAAATGGGCACCGCCTACAAAAAGGCAGGCAGACTCCATAAGTGGGGTCTGATTTCTAAGTCATAAATGGCTGAGAAAATGGTGGAATTATTCTTCCCTGTTGGAAGCTGCTGAACTAGGCTTTTGCCTCAGTGTGAAATGGAAAAAAACCCAAGATCTGTGAACTTCACTGCTGAGAAGGACTGACCTTCACCAGTGCCTCTCCCTACGCTGACCTCCAAGATTCAGCCACAACCCAGAAACCTCTCTGTCAAGGAATGGGGGAAACACCCACTAACGTTTTTCTAATCTCTAGAATTATTTTGTTCATTGTTAAAGACTAACATAAAGCTATGTTACCTCTAACATCCCTCCTAGTAGCAAGGAGGATCTTCATTATGGATGACAGGGGCCTATATTGAGTCTAACAGGAAAACTGGGAGCTGCACAATTCTCTTTGTGTCCACTGAAATATGCTTCCTAAAATAATTAAATGCACCTCACATTGAATCCTAGATATTTAAAATAAAAATGTGAATTCATGGGACTTTGTGTCACTCAGGATGTGACTCATATTGAATTCCAGATCTTCATCAAAAAATGTGAATTCATGTGACACTGTGTCAGTCTGAATTTGTACAACTGCAGAGCAACTCATGTTGGCATCACTGGGTCAGAGGCTGATGCTGCAAGCTCACCTGGCGGTCACACTCTCTCCCATACCAAGTCCCTGCTGACCATCAAGACTGACCCCTGGAAAGCAGCTTGGAGAGATGGGAACCAGGTCTGAAATATTTTGTTGTGTTTAAATCTGCTTTTGTTCTATTATTTTGGGCAAGCAACAGATTTAATTTACTTTCTTAGACTTAGTTCAAGTGTTACAGCCAATATTAAATCCAGTAAGAATTTTGATCTAAAATCTTGTATATTCTCCAAAAGCCACTGTTTCATACACAGATTGAGCAAAGTCAATGGCTAAGATATTTCAGGAACCTGTGCAACATCTTTGGCATTCACAACACACAGTCCATTATGAATGCTGACAGCTATTAAATCTGCTCCCATGCAATTCAACTAAAAATGTTCTCTTTACATGATGCAACACAGCCACAGTCTGCTTTAACTCAACTGTATGTAACTAAAAAGGGTCCCAAAAGATTTTCTTTCTTGGAATTTTAATCACTAACATCTCCTACTGTCTTGCTACTCCCAGGATATTTGGCTCCTTGTAGTTTGCTCACCACTGTCAGTCAGTGGGTAGACAGCTTCGACTTAAAATTATGCCAGTGCTCACAGTATAAGGCCTATTCACTAGTATTTGAAAGTACCGGTAAAATCAAATCTGATACTGGGAAGAGACTTTGGGATCCTATCCTAGCATCTTTCAGAATCCTTGAAACAGCAATGGCAATAAAAAAGACTTTCTGAGAATGGGCTGCTACTCCAGTATCACAAGTGAATACAAAGCACATTAGCACAGCCCTTGTTCCAGCATCCTTCCACCATCCCCTTTTCTATACCAGCTCCCCGCAAAAGACATCGTGCTTAAGTATTTTGCACAGACCAGTTCACAGGTAGGACACTCTCTGCTACACTCTTATTGTTTCTGCTTTTCAGAGAACTGCATGCTTGAAAAACAAACGAAACCACCAATAAAAACCTGTCAATTGCCTGAAGCGACGGGTTTGTAATCTGCTGAAGGCTCCTATTTCACACATAGGTGTGATATTTTCACACAAAGGCTTCCTGCCTCTACGGAGTTTCAGCACCTGCTGAGGGAACAGGGCCCC
The DNA here is from genome assembly GCA_013397515.1 of Upupa epops. Lineage (NCBI taxonomy): Eukaryota > Metazoa > Chordata > Aves > Bucerotiformes > Upupidae > Upupa > Upupa epops. Next base: position 28,331 of record VZRI01007262.1, read on the forward strand.
CAAATCTGCACAAACGTAGTGAAAATCAAAATAAAGGTGTCTTACCCACATGGGTGATAACCGTAGTTAGTCGCTGGGTGAGCTCCTGGTGTGACATCTCTTCTTCTTTTAACCAAAAAAGCATTTCACACAGGGAACTGCACAGCATCCAAAAAAAGATGCTCTGGGAGTGGGAGGCTGCACACTCACTGCCTCGCTTGCACACAAAGCGAGGACCACTCCCACGGCACAGCCCTTCCAGCTCTCACATCTTCTGCCGGCTGCTCACCTCTTCCACTTTGCTGCTGTCCATGCATGGACCTAGAAAAGATCCTTCCAAAGGGGTATTTTACCTCTGCCCCGCCCTTGACAACAGGAAGGGAGCAGGAGGGGAGAGAATGGAAAAAGAAAAAAGAAGCAGACGAGTTGATTGCTTATGGCTTTTTTTCTCTCTTCTCCCGCGGATGAAGCAAAGGATAAAGAGACAAACCAGCAGGCAGATACCTTCCTCCTGGGAGACTTTTGGACGGTGGTGCTGTGAGTCAGGGAAAAATCCTGGAGGTAGGAATGGCATCGGGAGGAGTGGAGCTGGCAGGAGAGCTGTAACAGCAGCAGCTGCTCTTTGATGCTCACTTCAGCAGCATGCCTGGGAGTGAAACGCAACCTGCCCACAGCCTACCATGCTCCCCCTGGGGCCTAGATGCTTTGCAGGTGGAATCCCACCATATAGTCAAACATCTACCTCCCACACCTTCTAAAAGCCCCCACCAAATGGGGCTGTGCATATATGGAGGGGGAGGGGTTCACTGAGCTTTTTAGGGACATTGTGGCCAGAGGATTTATAGCTCTCCTTCATAAACAGTATCTTTGGGATCATGGTGTGACTTAGCCAACAGAATCTTCTCCAGCTGCATGTGTATAATGTGAATTAGCTGGGCAGGGCTCGTCTTCAGTCATGGTCACAGATCTTCAGGCAGGTCACAGATGGGCAGGGAAACACTGGTGGACCTCAGCAGGCTAGTGCAGCTCTGTAGGGACTTGCTGTCCCTGGGTGCCAGGACCACAGCTGAGCACAACCCTACTGCCTAGATGTAGATGATTTGCTCTCACTACTCCTTACAGGAAGGCTGTTCAGGAACATCAAGAATTGCTAAAAGCCTTTGTCTTATTTCCAGCTAAATTCATTCTCAGTTATTTTAAGACCATATGCTCCCATACCAACATCATTATTCAGCTTCAGTAACTGCAGACACATGTGCGTTTGCTGGTTTAAGATACCTTTTCCCTTATTATTTGTTACATCAGCCTGCTTTTTTCAGTAGCTGTCAATTCTGTTGGTCAGCTGCAGTTCAATTCAGGAGCCAGAAATTAGTTCATTCATGCTCACTGAAAAATAGCTGCTATATGAACAGGAAAGGATGTAGTAGGGGCTGAATAATCACATCTTTGTGGCTGCTCCCTGCAGCCTATCCTGTGAGGTGGGTTACATAAGATTCAGTCAGAGATGAGGGTGATGTCTGTGATGTGAGTTACCACCCAAAAAAGGGGGAAATTTGGGTTATTTTGGTGGTAAGTTTGGGCTGCAGGACACAGCTCTGGGACAGCAAACTCTATTAGTTTTACCAGTCATGGGGTGATTTTTTTACACTGCCAAGATTCTGTGGTGTCTGTTAAAAAAGGCTGCTGTTCATAGTGTGCCTCTTCCAACTAGAAGTGTCACAGGGACTCAACTAAGTGAGAAATACTGCAAAAGCACTGGTGATCCACAGTTCAAGACACAAGCTGAGAGGGGAAAACACAGGAACCTGGACTATAGGGATCTCTTAGAGACAGAGAGAAATGAAAGCCCTGTGTCTGTCACTCGTGGAACAGCTCAAAGACACAGAAGCAACTGAATTGATGCCTGTGATTGTAACAATTTACAGTGCTGTGAATATTTGTAAAATTGTGCCAGCACTTCTGTGAATACAGACTTCCCCTCTGAAGGACAAAAGCCCTTGCTGATACACGTGTTACAGGTACAGAAGATGATGATTTACATTTTAAGCATGAGCCAGAGTCTCACCAGAAAGCTGTGCCAGGGGCTGTACAAACATGATTCCACTATTAAAATTATGGCCAAGAGACAAAAGAATTTGATTTATCCGTAGAGTGACAGCCTAACAAATCACCAGCCATTTGTTAGATTCTGAATCAAACAGCTGAGGTCAAAGCATTGTATGTAATTTTAATGAAGGATAAATTTCACATTGAGAACTAAAAATGTTTACAAGATGCTATGGGCTGGACAGCTGGAAGGGGAAGCTATCACAACAAAACATAAAGAACGCTTTTCCTTCTTTTTCATCTTATGTAGCTACATAGCTCTTGTGTCACTAAAAAAAATTCAGCCAACTGAGAGTAAAGGTCTATTAAAGATCAACATGACATCCATCTGTGAAACTATCCTATCTTCTTCACCTATCTTCTTCCTATCTCCGTTTTCCCAGTCCTACATAACCTTCATAGGCTCACCCATCCTGTAGTTCTTCAGGAAAATCTCTTTTCAGAACAGGATCACAATGTTCCGGTGTACAAAGCGCATCTAAAGACACTTTCATACAGACAAAGAAGGAAATAACAGCAAACGTCAGAACGCCTTCCCCAATTTTCTTCTTTTGCAAACAAGCTAGTTTGGTTTTTCATGTCTCTTCCTCCCTTAACTTTTGTCTATAGACAGTCTGATCCTGGTATCAAAGGCTGCAGACCTATTGCTCACTGGGAAGAACTGGAACACTGTTGGCACAGTCAGGAAAGGTCACCACCTCTGTCTGGTCATGGCAGTACTTTGGAGCTGCCACACATTTCCATTAATAGAAGAAACTGGTAAATGAGTTGGATACCTCCTTGATGCACACCTACAAAGAAGGCACAGAGTGCTGTTTCCTGTAGCATTAATGTACTAAAGGAAAATGCCACTCCATATTTCAAATTTTCGTAATTTTGTTTTTTTCAGAACAGTTCAGTCAACAATGCTTCTGCAAGAGGATCACAGGCTAGTGTTTCTGTGTCTGTCCTCGCCTTTCCACTGTCCTCTCAACTCCTCTGACAAATCTGGACTTCTCTGCCAAAACTAGCATGTACACCTATTCACCCACACACAGCTACCCCAGCAATGCTTAGGTCTCCACCTTCATGCTCAAGACTCTTGCCTAAGCTTTGCAAAGCCTCACCTGATTTACCTTGGATGCTGTCTCAGCTAATTTACTTGAAAAGAGACTTCTAACATAATTCTGAAGGAAAAAAGGCTGCTTTAGCAATGAATTGTAGCAAAGCTCTCTGCTCTTTTCCCTTTCTTCCTTCATTCCCCATCATAAACCCTTTTGGCACCATTATTTATATCAATCATTCACTGTCTGTGCTCCAGAATAGTGTCCTCCTGACACCAATTGGGGCAGCAGTAGCCCATCTGTGAGCAGGACTATTAACATACCCTTAGGAAAGTGTGCATGAGACAGGCCACTTCAAGAGAGTCTTCTTGCAGTATTCCCCTTTCAGTTTGAGTGATCTGTAGTTCATGGACTTTCTGGACTTAAGTTTGCATTTGCCTTATCATATTTAACACTCAATTTCTTCATGAATCTACTTATTTTTAAAACTATTCATACTTTTGACAGCCAAGATTTGCAACTTAAATATGTATTGTTTGCAAAAAAACCCACCCTCTTTTGGTTTTGAATCTAAAGACTGATAGTTCAAGTTCAGATCTCTGGCTCCTGCATCTTGAGAAGGAATGAGTAATTCCCTATTCCCAGTATTCATTTTAGTCATAACTTTCCATAGAGTGATTTGATCAAGAGTGATTTAATCACTCTTCCCTGAGCTAAGCCTGTTGTCCTAGTTACATTCTCTTTAAAAAAAACCCCATTTCATTACATTCAACACTCTTGATATCTTGCTTTGAACTTCCTGTTAACACAGCTCAGGCAGTGAAAACTGCCAGCTTCAGTCTGCTCTGTGTTGCTTATGTAGCTCTGACAGAAGTCTTCCAGAGCTGAAAGTTATTAGATAAATAAAATGTTATGAAACACCATATATACCTAATTCTATTACATTAATTTCTTTTCAACATCTTTCCTCTTCACAAACCTGAATTTTGGACAAGGCTGTCAAACAGTGATCCTGTAATTTTTCAGGACAGCTTAATTCCTAAATGCCTATTTTATTTTAAGGAAGCCACTTGTTCACTTCCAGTGTCATAAAAATCCCCTGAGCTCTTCTCCCAGGAAGCACTTATGTCAACTGCCTGAAGGTGTAGATGGATGTAGTATGGTCAGGTCTCCAGAGCAACAAGCAGAGTAACTTATAAAGACAGATGTCCTCCCCCTAATCAGCTCTCCTGCCCTGCTACTGTCCCTAACCCTGACATGTTGGTTTTCTGCCAGATGAGCTCTTGAAGCTTCATTCTGTACTTGTTCACCTGCAAACACTGGAAGGAAGCATTTGCTGGAAAGGAAGGGGACCTGGCTTCCCATTTAGGTCAGCTCAATCTGCTGAGAAAAACTGGACTTGTCAAGAAAACATAGTTTTCACCTTGCTACCCATCCCAGTGCATACTCACACTTCTACTTGTCTTCTATAGTAGTAGTGCAATCTACGGGATCATTTCACTGAGCTGCTGGGTCTATTTGTACTAGCTGTAAAACTAGACCCAAGGTACCTGGAAGATACTAGGGTTCAAATGTGGCTGGAAGATCTGGCCACACTGAGAATGAAGAAGGCTGTCTTCACTCAGTAATAAGGCATCTGCCACTGCAATACTGTTTTTTTAAATCCCAACACACCACGGCTTGTATAGTTTCCTTAACTAGTCTTAAAATTGTCTTTTTAAAGAACAAATCCACTATGCACCATGTGATTAGCATTTTAAAGCTAAACTGGCCTTTCTGTTCATTAGACTACGAGTTTCTATAGGCCACATTTGATGAGCTCTGATCAGGCTAGTGAAAATCAGACTTTGCCATAGGAAATGCTGGAGTTCACCAAACAACAGTGTTTTTCAGTGTATGCAATTCAATACAATGGAGCAAGCATAATTCTCAGGCCTTATATAACTGAAGGGAAGGGAGATAAAAACGAGCAAGTGAAAGGAGCAAGTGAAAAGTCTCCATTATCTTTATGGAGACTTTTAATCTTTTGTTAATAAAACAAAGTTGTGTTATCAAAGCAGACAGGAAGTTCCATGGCTGTACTGAACCTGAGACTCATGCACAGTTGATAAAATGCCTAAACACCAGTTAATTTGAAGCAGTCCCAGTAAGGCATGTGGATCAACTACACACCACCATATACAATAAAGCTTCAAAAATACAATAAAGCTTTACACAGTTCTAGTTGGAAAAATAGTAAGTTCTAGCTGCTTTTACACCCTTACCACTTAAAAGCCACCATGACTTGTAAGTACCAAATATAATCACAGCAGGAAGAAAAAAAAAGCATAGCTTTTTCATCTTGAACAACTTCAGCAATTGTATGTGTGGGCATTACTTACTGCTAAGGCTGCAATCTGGATTTCATGCTTCAATAGCAGAATGCCAGATGAGAGGAAACAGCTTATTTAAAATTGCCCAGACAACGATAACAGGCTTGTCTCACTGATAGAATGATGTATTTTCAGCCCAAATTCCTTCCCACATCTCCTTCTCCAAAGACTGCTCATCTGTTGCCATAGATACCATTTCCAATCTACTCTTTTCCCTTGCATAGTTTCTATTCTGGGCAACAATTACCCTGCTGCCCAGGCTTTGCCTTATGTCCAGGAGTAGCCAAGGGGGAACAGTAAACCTGAACATCTGCAGCCACACAATACACAACTGCTAGTAGTAGATTTGCTCTATTTGTTTATCCACAAACCTGGTACATAATTGGGACGATAAGCTGTAGCTGCATAGCACATGAAAAGGTGGGTGTCCATCACGACTGGCAAATCTCCTAGGATGCCCCATCATCCCTTAAAGGAAACTGTCACATCAGTCATGGCCCTCCTCTATTTTTCCTGATTTTGCTGGAATGAGGATCATTAGAAGTAATGGGGAAACAAAACAGACTCGCTTTCGCCTTCTTGGCAGCTTTCGTTCCGGTACCCCCGGGTTCACAGGCCTCGGGGAGCTGCTCGCACTGCGACAGCAGTTGCCAGAAAGGTTTGAGCATCGAGGTGTTTATAAACAACCGCAGGTGTCCGGGTGGAACCGTAGCAGGACAGGGCTTACACAAGCCCCGGCTCTTGAGACTTCCCCTCAGAGCTGCCTGAGGGGTGCAGCCTGTGTTCCGCACAGTCAAGACCTCCTGCCTTCTCCGCTTGCTCTCGATGTTGCTTCTGCACACTGGTGTCGTTAGTGCAGCGATTATTTTTCTTTCTTTTTCTCCCTCGCTTGGTGGGGAAAGAGCCCCGCAGCGGGTGGCGGGGAAGGGGTCACGGAGAAAATAACGGAAAAGCCCCACAGACACGTCGACCCTCTTAGAACCGTGCCAAGATGGCGGCGCAATACCACCACCATCGAACAGCGCGCGCCCACCCCCACGCCCCACTTCCTGTCAGACTCTGGCACATGCGCAGAGCTGCCGGTGCGCGCGCGCGGCGCTGGGCTCCGACCCGACCCGTCAGTGCCCGCCTGCGCGGCGGGGCCCAGCTCCGTGATTGGCCCGTGGCGGGGCGGAAGCGGGTTGGCGGGAAGCGGTGGCTGAGCCCAGGGCCGTGGCTGTGTGCGCGGCTGGGTTGGGGGGGCGAAGGTGCGGGGGCCTGTACCAGCCGCTGCCATGCAGGCCTTCCTCAAGGGCCCCTCTTCCATCAGCACCAAGCCCCCTGCCGCCAAGGAGAAGGGCGCGGCCGGCGCGGCAGGGAGCAGCGGGGAGGGCAAGAGGCCCAAACCCATCCCCTGGGTGGAGAAATAGTAAGGGATCGCTGGCAGGGAAGGGGGTGGTGGCTGGTAGCGGGGGGAGGCAGTCCTGGCACTGGAACGCAAGTATGGAAGCGGGAGTGGATTCACAGCAAAGGGAGTGCGCGACAGTGGGAGTCCCCAGCCGGGTATCTCCTCTGGGACTTGTTCCGTGCTGCGGGAGCTGCTGCCAGAGCCGTGTGCCGGTGGGCTGGGAAATGCCCCCATCGCCCCTGTCAGGCGTTAAATTCTTTGAGAAGGCTTTGTCAGCTCACAGAGGGTTAAAATATTGCTGTCGGCAGTACAGTTAAGCTTCCGAAAACAGCTAGGGCAGGTGTTTGTAATAGAAATGGGCGAATAGCTTCCTGAGAAGGTAGATCACGTTGGTAACACAGAGCAGATGCATAGGACAGGTTTCCTGTTGTGATTTTGACCTCGCCTACCAAATTCGCTGTGGTTCTTCAGTACCTGATGTAACAAGAAAGCGAAATGGGTTTTTTTCAGTTTTCATTTGTTTCATTTTGTTCTGAAACTTCATTAGCTAATACATTGCTTAATGTCTTTCATGTAGTCGCCCTAAAAATGTGGATGAAGTTGCCTTCCAGGATGAAGTTGTTGCTGTGTTGAAAAAGTCCTTGGAAGGTGCTGATGTGAGTGCAATGATAACATCTACACACGGTGTGTTTTGACAGCAACTGTAGCCAGTGGTAACAAAGATGCTCTGTTTTAAAGAAAAACAAATGTTTTTGCAGTGATTTTTAGCAAATCCATTAAAATTGGCTTCCTCAAAGTGTGTTGTGATGTGTGGTGAAAACATTGGTGATGTTTCCAGCTCAGTCAGCATTTTAAAATTGTCAGCTCTGTGATGCACTTTGGAATTTTTCTGGAAAAGCTCAATTGGTAAATTCCTTGTTAATAGTTTATAATTTGGAAAGGTTTTTGTTATCTCTGCTATTCAGCTAGTACTTATGATGCTCATGTTTAAATGGAAAACGGAAATTTTTCTTCCACAGAAAAGCCTGATGGCTAGCCTAAACAGTCAGTGACCTGTCAGTGTTTCTATAAAACCGCTAAACTTCAGCAAGGATTATATTTGTTTTAATGAGGGAAGTTTAAATTGTAATTGCCAGGTCTACTGTTATTTCCTCCAAACCAGGTGATGGAGAGACAGAGGACCAAATGGAGAAGTAAAATATGTAGCCAAGACACAGCTGTGGATTTCCATACCACTGGTTGGTTTCTTCCTTTGGACATGCTCAGACTTTTTTTTCCTCCACCTTTCACCTAGAAGGGTCCTTGTGCTCCAAAAGCAGTTTCTGTTTTTTGTGGGCTGCTAGTGCGCACTGAAGTGGTTGGCAAGCATGTTCTGAAAATTATTCTTGTGATAAGCCTGTCTGCTCATCAAGAGCTAAAACAAACAATTTGGACCTTTCAAACTGTTATGCAAGAGGCCTTTTACCTTTCAAACTGTTATGCTAGAGGCCTTTTACTCACGGTGTGCTCTAATATGCAGTATGCACAGGTAGTCAGGTATTTGAAGATTTGATCTGTAGACAAATTTGCCTGCAGACCTGACTAGTATGAGTGTATTTCTGTCTGAAAACATTAGTGTAATCATAAGTTGCAGAAGTACCATGCTTGAGTGCAGGGAGACAAAACAAAGCTGGTGTGGCAGAGGTGGGAAACACTTGCATAATTTTTTCTGTGGTTTGTGTCTTCAGACGCAATTTATCAGACGCATACCTTTGTCAGGTAATGTTTTACCTGTGGAAATGTGGGTTTCAGCAGCAATGCTGCTGTACTGTAGTATTTATTTAGTTAAGGTAATTAGGGAGGAATTATTGACAACCAAAGAGAAATGAGATGCTGCCATTTATTCTAGCTGGAGATATCAGTCATGTAATATTGGTTAGGTGATGGGTTGTGAAGTTCTATTTTGAGCGATGTTATTTAAGACCTTGCAGCTTCTGGATCAGCAGCATATCTTGAATTATGAGCTTGGTACACTTGTGTTGATGTGTTGCCAGAGCTGAAAAAAACTGATAACTTTTGCCTATAGTTTTGCGTTTTGCCATAGCTACCCAAACTAAGTGAGCATTTGAAGAGAAAATCATGCAAATACTTAAAAATATTTGTGCTTTTAAAATGTGGACATGTTTATTACTTCCTGAAAGGACTAATTCTGTCAGAAAGGCAAAAGTGTAATTTAAACTCTCAGGTGCCTGGTAATTTGGAGATCTGGTGAGATCAAAGAAACAGCTGTGACAACGCTGTAGGTTTGCATAATGAGCTTTATTTAAACCATAGCGCTGAAAATGGAGAGCCAGTCCTTTGTTCATTGGCCTGTATTTGTGGGCCTCAGTTTGGGAGCTGCTAAATGGAAAAGAACTTTTAAGTCCCTGATATATCTCCTCCTGTATTAGCAACTGTCTGTCGTCTTATAAATTGGGGAGATGAGAGTCCATGTAGTTTTGAACTGTAGTTTTCTGTTATTTAAGATTGCTGATTTGTTGTTGCTTTTTGCAAAGAAGTGGACAAGTGTCATAGGATTCTCTGAATGTCATTTGCTGATGGCAAATCAATGATTGAAAAGAGGAATTGCAATATACATCTTCATTTGTACTGAAACTTCTAGAAAAGGAGCTGAGGTTTGTAGTCTGTGCAGTAATTTTCCCATAAGGGGGATGATGCCTGCAGGTATCCTGCTTACCCCTGGCAAGCATGGCAAAATGGAAAACCAGATCAGGTTGCAGTCTGTTTAAAAATACTGCCACAGTAACAGAAAGGATTAGGCTGTGCTTGATGAAAAAGCAGTGTAAATACTGGAGATGACTTCAGTGAGAAACAAGCATAAATGAGGTTGAAACAGAAACACTAGTAAAGTATGGATTTAATGGAATTGGGAGATGGAATCTTCCTGAAATTTTTTACCTGCTAATGCTTGTTTTGAGAACTAGTAGAGTGTGAATTAGCACAGAGACATGGAATTATGAATCTCAATAAAAATGTCTGCCCTGGCAGGCTGCTAACTTAACATGCTGGTTGGAGAATTATCCACTGTCATTCAGCAAACACTTCCACTCCTTGGAGATTCCCTAAAAAAAAATAAAGGGGAATAATAATGTTGTGGTACTTAATTAAACTTGAAAAATCATTTGTTAATGCTGGGTGCTGCTTACTGTTTAGTAGGGAAACAAACAACAAATGCTTGGCAGGAAAAACAGGCAAAACTGTAAATATATTTATTTACTATAAATGGATTAAAGATTGAAAATCTTCTACCTGTACTTTTACAGGACATGCACAATTGAATCTGTTCTCAGTATCTTAGTTCTTCAAATGGAATGCTTGTTATCAAACTGGTCTGTCTCTATTTTCTGGATATGGATTGTGTACTCCTGCATTTTTATCTGCTCTTTGGATGTCTTTGGTTTTGCTGTTCCCATTCTGTCTGCATTGCTTTCTATATTGAGCATAAAATTCTCTAATCTAACTGTAGTTCACCCTTTTTAAAAATAGGATGACTTGATTTCCAGCCCCTGATAAACTTGACTGAGAGGTTTGTTTTCTTGCTGTTAATCAGAAGCGATTCTTGGATTCTTATTCTACACATGTAGAACTGGAACATCCCCTGCTGTCAAAGGTGCAGCGTGACCATTTGTAAGAGGGATTACTTGAAATAATACTGGAATAGAACAGAAACCTGGGGGTGCAGTAGACAGCAGTGTGGCCAAGAAGGCCAACAGCATCCTGTCCTGGATCAGGAATAGCACAATCAGCAGAAGGGAAGTTCTTGTGCCCTTGTACTTGGCCCTTGTGAGGCCTCATATTGAGTACTGTGCTCAGTTCTAGGCCCCTTGTTGTAGAAAAGACATGGAGATGCCAGACTGTGTCCAGATGAGAGCTACCAAGCTTGTAAGTGGTTTGGAGAACAAGTTGGAGGAGGAGAGGCTGAAGGAGGTGGGCAGGTTTGGAGAAGAGGAGGCAGTGACCTCACTGCCCTCTACAGCTACCTGAAGGAAGGGTAACTGTGGAGGGGTGAGAGTTGGCCTCCTTTCCTTGGTGACTGATGACAGAAGCAGGGGCAATGGTCTGAAGTTGAGGCAGGGGAGGTTTAGATTAGATTTTAGGAAGACATTCTTTCCAGAAAGAGTGATGAGACAATGGAATGCCCTTCCTAGGGAGGTGGTTATGTTGCTGTCCCTGGAGGTATTTAAGAAACTTGTAGACATGGTGCTCCATGACAGGCTATAGTGGCAGTATGGAGGGAGTTATTTAGTGTTTTTCTGTTGATCAGATGTTTAGCTTATTTCTTGGTGTGGGGATGGTTGGACTTGGTGATCTAGGAGGTCTTCTCCAACCAGGATTATCCTGTGATTCTGTGAAAGCTGTCTCTCCTGTGCTAATTAAGAAACTTCTTGATTTCAGCCAAAATTTAGTCACGGCTAGCTTACACAAATTTGGGTTGTACCAGCTATGTTATTTGTCTCTGTGTTGCTCTGATGTATTTATGGAGATTAATCATATTCCCCCTCAGCTCTTGTTTGCTGAGCTGACTAAATCAAACTCATAGTCACTTTTCATAAGCTCTTCACCAATTAATCACCTTACACGGTTTGGATTTGTCATCCATGACTAGGGGTGACCTGAGCTGTGTGTTATCTTATTAGCTCTCTGTTAGTGTTAATAATTTTCCTTCTGTATTATAGGTGAACATCCTAGGACTACCATGTTACATGGGCCTCTGTTCCTCTGAGTGACAGACAAGACAAAATCGGCTTTTATTCCAGCTGCTCAATTCCAGATATCTAGCAGATATTTAGTTAAATTCCCAAATTGTGAGATTTTTTTGCTTTGTGCTGCTAACTGTCATCCTGTAATTAATACTGGAGTCTTTGCTCTGCTGCTTTGATCTTCCCGTGTCAGCACTTTTCTTCAAAGCATTGCTTTTTTTCATGCTGAGGTTATTAGTTAAATTGCCACTGGACCCCAGCTTTGAAAAATCCTTGGATGAGTGTAGAAATTTCCCAGCTCTATGCCTTCAGTCAGCCATTTGAGTATCTCTGTTAGGCGACATCTGCATCCCACTCACTGCAACACAGGGTGGGCACTGGCAAGCTACCTTGTACCTATTGCAGTGGAGTACATGGCAGCGTAGAATTCTCAGTATGGGTTGGAAAGGCAGAAAGGGGAGCTGGGATGGTAAGGGATTGTCAGCCTGTGCCAGAGTTTGTCACAGCTGCACTGCTAGTATCATCTGGACTGTTTAAAGGGCATTCTTAGAAAAATTTGCTTGACACTGCAGTCATAACAGTAAGTTCTGTGGGCTTCAGTGATCTCAGACATGATCTAGAGGGTATATATCTGAATAAAATGTAAATAGCAGTATCTGTTTTGATAGGACATGTGGTGGTTCCACTAAATAACAGCCTGTTCATGCTCTGATAAACAGCAACCGTTTGGCCTCCTTTAGAGCACCTGGAAGGGAAAGGCTTGGTATTATTTACCAGCAGGAACGGTTTCTGTTTTGTTAGGTGCTGAGAGTTTCAGTAGGTTTTCCTGTTTGTGGTTTGTTTGGTTTACTTTTATTAAAAGTGGTGCCTTGCTGTTTCAGCTTCCCAATCTGCTGTTCTATGGCCCACCTGGAACTGGAAAGACTTCCACGATTTTAGCAGCTGCTAGAGAACTGTATGGGTAAGCTGGAATCAAGTTGCTTTGGTGTGATCAAGTATTACATGTCCTCTAGTCATATGACAGAGTACAAGTCATTGCCTGTTCTTATGTAACTTCTAGGTCTTTTTCAGGAATATCCTCACATGCTGATACTGCTCTAAAACGGGATTTCTTTCTCATTTGTCATTGATTTCTGTATAGATTTGTATAGATTTAGATTTATAGATATAGATTTAGATTTATAGATATAGATTTAGATTTATAGATATTAGTATAGATTTGCAGTGTTTGAGACAGGCAGCCATGTACCTCTGTGGCAGAGTATGAAACAAAATGGCTCGCATGTGCCTTACTGGGCTTTGTAAGGAATTCCAGTTTGAATCCTACAGTCAGGAGATTTTTTAGCTACAGACAGATCTCAAAGTACATCACAAAATGTCTGAATTGTAATCTTTCTGTAATGCACCAGTGTATTGTGGATGACTGGAAGGCTGAGAGCCAGACAATTCAGAACATGTACGTCATCAGCTCACTGGTAACACTTCGGGGTAGCAGTGAATTCAGTGATCTGGTCAACAGGGGAGGTACCAGATGACTGGAAGGTGGCTGATGCCTGTATACAAGAAGGGTTGAAAGGAAGATCTGGGGAACTATGAGCCTATCAGCCTGACTTTGGTGCCAGGAAAGATCATGGAGATGATCATCTTGAGNGAGCCTATCAGCCTGACTTTAGTGCCAGGAAAGATCATGGAGATGATCATCTTGAGTGAGCTCTCGTGGCAATTGCAGGGCAGCTAAGGGATCAGGGCTAGCCAGCATGGGGTTATGGAAGAGGGAGATCTTGCTTAACCAGCCTGATATCTTTCTATGACCAAGTGACTCACCTTTTGGATGGGGGAAAGCTGTGGATGTTGGCTGCTTGGACTTTGAGAAGGCATTAGACACAGCTTCCCACAACATTCTTCTGGAGAAACTGGTGAATCATGGTATAGAGAAATGTACCCTTCACTGGGTTAAAACTGGCTGGCTGGCTGAGGCTTTCCAGGGAGTTGTGATTCATGGGGTGAAAT
>VZRI01007262.1:42684-64510 GCA_013397515.1 Upupa epops
CTGTCCCTGGTGGTGTTTAAGAAATGTGTGGACATGGTGCTCCATGACAGGCTTTAGTGGCAGCATGGAGGGGCTTATTTTGTGTTTTTTGATTGTCAAGTGTTTAGGATATTTGTTGGTGTGGGGATGGTTGGACTCAGTGATCTGGGAGGTCCTTTCTAACCAGGATTGTCCTGTGATTCTGTGACCCATAAGAAAAAATGAGAGCAAAGGTGATTTGATGTTGTGATCAAATCTAATGGTACCTTTGTACTGTTCCCTCATCATTGTTTTTAATTTTTGGCTTATGGGTTTTTTTTGAGAGAACTACTTCCAATTTAGTAGTAGAAAGTTAACTACACATTGTGTGTCCATTTGGATTCCCAGGACCTGAAATCCACTTCATTCATTTGTTTTTAATCAGAGATGTTGCTGTGTAGTGCTGCTGCTAAATATCAGCTGTATTAAACTTTCTGGATGTGTCTTTCTGGTAGTGTTGCAAAGCACTGACAGGGCAGTAACTGGGTATTTCACCTGTGCTTCCACGTTGCTCACAGTATAAAATGTATACAATTTTATGGAGTGTTCTGAAGTCAAGAAACAATCTTCCTAATTTTTTTTTTCATAGAGTCACAGAATGGTTTAGGTTGGAAGGGACCTCAGAGATTATTTCATTCTAACCCCCCTGCAAGGACTCCTCTCACCAGGTCAGGTTGCCCAGAGTCCCTTCCTGCCTGGCCTATAACACTTCCAGGGAGGGGGCATCCACGACATTTCTGGGCAACCTGTTCCAGTGTCAGAGCACCCTTATAGTGAGGAATTTCTTCTTAAGAGCTAATCTAAATCTGCCCTTTTTCACTTGAAACCATTCCCCTTGTCCTAGCACTAGAATCCTTCATAAATAGTCCCTCCAGCTTTCCTGTAGCCCTCCAGGTACTGGAAGGCTGCTATAAGGTCCCCCTGGAGCCTTCCCTTTTCAAGGATGAACAGCCCCAGTTTCCTCAGCCTGTCTTCATAGGAGTGGTGCTCCTGTCCTCTGATTATCTTCCTGGCCCTCCTTTGGACTTGCTCCAACAGCTCCATGTTCTTATACTGGGAGCTCCAAAACTGGGCACAGCACTTCAGGTGAGGTCTCACAAGAAGGAGAGAATCATCTCCCCTTGCCTTGCTAGTGACGCTTCTTTTGACAGAGCCCAGGATGCAGTTGTCCTTCTGGGCTGCAGTCACACCCTGCCAGCTCATGTTGAGCTTCTCTTCCACCAACACCTCCAAGTCCTTCTCCTTGGAACTGCTCTCAATCCATTCACCACCCAGCACGTATTAGTGCTTTTTTTCCTGTTAACTGGTGTAATTTCACAGTTCATTTTTTTCTGCAGTCTGGGAGGTGGTTGTAGCAGTAGCTGGTGGAAATTCATTCCTGACTTGGAGTGATCTCAACTGTCTGACAAAGTGTGTTGTTGAGTAGTGCCAGCAGAACAGCAGAACCTGCTGTTCCAAGAGGCCGGAAGGGTGGTGGTTGTACGTAATATTGTGCCATTACAAGAGTCTGCATCTAACATGTTCCAATAAAAATTTTGCAGGCCTGAATTATTTCGGCAAAGAGTCCTTGAGTTAAATGCTTCTGATGAGCGTGGAATACAAGTGATTCGGGAAAAAGTGAAGGCTTTTGCTCAGCTAACTGCTTCTGGAAGCCGTTCAGAGTAAGTGCTGGGTCTAACCCCTCTTGCTTAGGACAAAACATGTGGACAAAGCATTTTTCTTTAGATTAACTTTGTAATCAAGATATAACTGGAGGGTCTGTGCTGCCCAGGTGTTTGCAACACACATGGCTTCATTTAATTTCATATCGAGGCTTTGAATACTTGAGAGGACTTTTACTAGTGGTATTATAATCGGGGAAAACCCTAAAAGACAAGTCAGAAGACTTGGATTCAGCCATTGTTGCCTTTGCAGACCTTGTGTCACTTGACACAGAGAAGATGCTTCAGGTAGCTTGTGGAAAGTACTTCTCTAGCAATGCAGCATCTCATACAAGGTGTGTGCTAGTTTATAAGATACTGATGAGATTCTGGTGTTAGGAGATGAGAAGCCATGTGTAGGTGAAGCTGTATGTGTGGAAAAAAACGTGGAAACTAGAAAGACACTGTGTGCCAGAACTGTCTAGCAAGAAATGGATGGTCTTCTTGCTGAAATTAGTCTGCGGCTGTGTTCTTTGAAGTTCAAGAAAACAGGAAGGCTGTAAAAAGAAGAGCAGTATTAGTTGTTAAAAGAAGAAGCGTACAGCAAGACTAACTCTCTTAGAAGATTTTTGCAGCATTCAAGTGTTGGTCTTCCTGTGGGAACTCAGTCCCCCTCCCTTTATTACGTGTGTTAGTCCTTTATCTAAAAATAATTTCAAACTGCTGAACTTCTGTCTACGTTCTGTTTACTGGGTGTAAATACCTAAGTAAAAGACTACTTGCTGTTTCCAGTGATTTATTTTGTCCCCATTTGCTCAATACATTGCATGTCTCCTGGATAATAGGGGGTTTTATTTTTCAGTGGTAAAGTTTGCCCTCCTTTTAAAATTGTAATTCTGGATGAAGCAGACTCAATGACTTCAGCAGCCCAGGCAGCCTTAAGACGCACGATGGAAAAAGAATCTAAAACAACTCGTTTCTGCCTTATTTGTAACTACATCAGCAGGTATGTGTGGAATTTGTCACCTATTTGGACTTGCTGCCCCTCCTGTTCCATAGTCTCCACCCCTCAGTGAGAGGCCCGATATTTTACAGCGTCACAGTTTTAAATTGCCTTTTACTTCCTCCATAACTTTGTGTGCCCAAACTTGACCCGTGCACCAAACACCTTCCCTAATTTCTTTCAGAATAATTGAACCTTTAACATCTCGATGCTCCAAATTCCGCTTCAAGCCTTTGTCAGATAAAATCCAACAGCAGAGGCTTTTGGATGTTGCTGAGAAGGAACATGTGAAAATCACTAGTGAGGTAATGTTGCAGTTGCATAGTCCAGCACATAGTTGGGTTGTGGTGAGAGGAACTACATCAGCATACTTTCCCAGACTGCTCCAGTGTATGAAATACAATATACAAACTCATCTAGATATTGTTCTTTTTATGTAGATGGGTTGAATTTCAACAGAGCCTTGTCAACTAGAGAAAATCAAAGCAAAGCCGCAGGGCTTCTTGTTCTGTGCTGAGCAGACTGGCGTTGAACATGCCTCAGTCTGAAACTACCAACGCATGTTTGTATTGGTAGAGGTTGCTTGTAACTTGTGAATTGTGCCTGTCTGGGGCAACCTGCTTAGGCACTGCTTGATGCTTTTAAATATCAACGTGCTGAGAAAGTGTTCTGGAGTTTAAATAGCAATGAACATGGCATTTTCTGATGTTTTTTAGGTGGTGTCATACCTTGTTAAAGTGTCGGAGGGGGACTTGAGAAAAGCAATTACTTTTCTTCAGAGCGCCACTCGCTTAATGGGTGGGAAAGAGATCACAGAGGAGATAGTCACTGAAATTGCTGGGGTAAGCTGCACTTTATGGTTTTTCCTGTGATTAGGATGAAGAGCAGTTGTGTACTGAGTTTGCTTGCTACCTCTATCTTTTGATCAAAGCTTGATTAAAACTGGTTTATCCCCATTAGTCTTGCACTGTAATACCAATACACTGTCCTTCAGAATTTCAAAGACTGTTCCATTCTGTGATTCTTGTTACCTGACAGGATCCTAGTAACTTACTCTGTCAGTCAAGAAAAAATGCACAATAAAAGTACAAGAAGTCGTCTTACAATTCAAAGTGAAGTTGCAATATTCTGCCCATAAGTGTTTTGTCTTTGGTGGGATGGCAGAATAGAATGTCCTTTTGCCACTTCTATACCTCTTGTGTGTGTGTGTGTGTGTAGGTACAGATCATTGCAAAATATGGCTTGGAAATCCCAAAGGGGAATGGCTTTCAGGAGCAGCTCATTTCAACTGTAATGTTCATGGTGACAGTGACCTTGTCTCTTCAAGGATCTGTGTAGATTTTGACTTTTAATAAGACAGCAGTGATTTCTTCTCCAATGACTTAAATAATACTGACAGGGACAGGAGAAACCCAAGAGGAAAAGCATTTAATGAAAACTGTGAAGGTGTTCCTATAGCAACACAGTCTTACTCCCTAAAGCAAGAAATGTGAGATTGGGAGTTGAGGAGCTGAAAAATAAATGGACTTTGATGATGGACACAATTCCCTTGGAGGTACAGTACAGCCATCACAGCTAATTGTAGGGACTGAGAGGTTTGCAGTTTGATGGAACTAGCGGCAATTGCTACTGTGTGTATTTTACAGAACAGCATTAAAGCATTTTGTCCATGGCCTCGTTCAGTTGTTGTATATTTAGCAGTAGAAAAGAGCTGGATTTCTCTTACAGATACCAGTAAATCACAATTTCTAAGAAATGAGGCAGAAGCTGACTGACACAATAGGAACAAGAACCCTGAAATTCCATTATTGAAAAATGCCTGTTTAAACCAGAGGAACCCAAGTGTACATCTTCATAAACACTGCATGTTCTTGGTCAAGTGTAGCTTCTGTGGCTCTGGAGTGACCACAGAACGAAAGATTAATCAAAGAAACTTTGAAACTGAATTAAACAGGCACTCAACTGTCAGGGGTGACCACAAGTGAGGAGGAGAATGTGAGCAATGCTTCCCCACTCAGAGCTGATAATGGCATCTTGTCAACCCTTGATCTTCTGATTTATGGACTGATCTTGTTGCACTGGGCTTTTTTCATATGTTGTTGTTGTGGCACTGGAGAGAAAGATCACGTGCTGTTTTGCTGAGGTGTAGAATGGTGCAGAAAGCACTGGCTGATCTAATTGTTGAAGTACGTCCTGCATTTACCGTTCTGAACGAACGACTGTATGCTGGGTTTATGAAGGTGACGTTGATGATTCATTGCTGTTACACCATCAGTATAGGATGAATAGTACAGCTCACTCTGAAAATTCTGCTGGTCTGTCTCATACTTGCTTCAAAGTGTCTGGGTGTGTAGAGGAATAAAATGCTGAAATGGCCTCCTTCATAAACAGTTTGTGTCTCACTGCAAGCATCAATCTATCCACCTCAATTTTAAGTTTACAGAGTTTGAATTAAGAAAAGTAACTTCTTGTTACAGGTTGTCCCTAAAGAAAAGACTGATGAGCTGCTCTCTGTCTGCCAGAGTGGTTCGTTTGAGAAACTGGAAACACTGGCAAAGGTAAAGTTGTCCTAGTGCCCCAGCCTGGGTGTTATCCCAGATCCCTACCCTGTGAATCCTTTGTTGCTGGGCTGCAGCAGTGATCGGGCTTCAGTCAGTTCAGGTGCACATTTTGGAACATGCGGCTTTACCAGGTCCTGTTCTAAGAGCGAGCTGTCAAAGCTGTTGGTGGGATTCCCTACCACTGTGGCTGTGACAATTTGGAGCTGTTAGGCTGAATTAGGCAGAGCACAAGAGACTTGGCTCAGGCCTTTAGAACTGTTTTCAGTGGGCTGGACTAGTCTCCTCCTTTGTTGCCTGGGAGCTGTGTTAGATGAGCAGTGTCTGAATAAAGCTGTACTAAGTCTGCAGTTGTAAACTATTCAGTGTGGATCATTGAATTGTTAGTACACTAGTGATTGTCTTACAAACTGCACTGACTTAAAATAGATCTTCTGAAGAAGACACAAAGTACTGGTTTATAGGGGTGGATTTATTTAATACAGGAAAAAAATCTTAATCTCTTTGAAGAGTGGGAAATCCTTATGAGTTTACAGGAGGCTCAGGCAGTCTTGAACTGGATCTTAAATTAAGTGGTCCCTGAACATGCTGTAGCACTGAAGAAGCCAGTACTGGACAGCTTTGTATTTGCATGAGCCTCACTGAGTAGTTTTGTCAGACTTTGGTCTGCAGTCTGCATTTCTTCTCCTGGAAACTTGCAGCAGATTGTAAAATGGGAGTGCAAGGACTTGCACAGATGGCACTGCCTTACGCTTTCACCATTACTTGCTCTGATGTCACAAAATTTGCTGATCTGGAGAGGGGATGGTAGGGATTTTCTAAGTGGTCTTTCATCAAACCATGATCTAATCTACTGTTGTGGTTTGGCACTGTTGTGCAGTTTCCAGAGTAGGTACTTCATGGTGGGCTTTTGTTTCACGTACTAGTGCCCAACACACGCAGTTGACACAACTGGAATGAGTTCATCTGGAAAGCATGGCTGCGTGCTTGGCTTTACTGAAAAACACGGTTGTGACGACTCATTTTCTATTTTCAGAAACTCCTTTCTGCCTGCATGGCTTCACGGCTTCAGTATTACTGATTTAAAAACGTATTTTATCTTTAGTTACTATGGGGTTTATTTTAGTTTAAAAGTTTTAGCCTTACAGGTCTCTGTCTGAGGCCAGCAACTACCAGAAGAACAAAATAAGTCCAAGTAGGCGACACTTTAAAATGTTGCGGCTGTGAAACTGCCACATGATTCTGTGGATGTTAAACGTTGGAATAAGATGGGACTGATTCAGTGGAGGTTGTTCAGTTCCTAATACGTTTCTAGCTCATGGCATCCCTGAGATGTAGACTGTTAGAAGCTGATAAAGAGTTTAGGGCAAAATGACTGTGAGCCTGCCGTGCTCCTGCAGGCTCTCCCAGGAGCTCACTTTGGCTTGGTGCTGGGCAGGATGTGGGGCTGTGTGACAACTGCTGACCTGGCCTTGCAAGTTCAAAAATCGCTTAGTAAATTGCAGCCGTCTTTCAGTTCAGAGAGTTTCTCAGATTGGTTCTGCAGTGTGTGGTGTGTCTGCTGCTGAACTATTTCCATTTCCTCTCCCTGACACAGAACCTCATCAATGAAGGCTACGCTGTTGCTCAGCTTGTAAACCAGCTGCATGATACTGTTGTCGAGAGTGAAGATTACAATGATAAGCAGAAATCTGTCATAGCTGAGAAACTTGCAGTAAGTCTGCAGCTTGAGTTCAAAACCTCAACTTGTTGACTTCCACTGACTAATTCTGGTTACTCTCTCTCTCTCTCTCTGTATACTTATGTGTGTGAAACACGTAATTATTTGGGGTTTAGTTCGGAATGGTTCCTGGTGGAATTTAACATCTTTGTTCTTAGAAATCTCACTGGAAATCCTACGCTGTGCCTTATTCGCTGGATTGCATTGTTGTGAGGGGAGTAGAGCAGTAAGTTTGTGTGTTTGCATCTGTTGGATTTTTTCCGTACAATGTGGGAAGGAAAATGATGATGGGAGTAAGCACAAAAGAAAACTAGGAGCTGCACAATGCAAGGGTTTTTCGGGTTTGCAAAACAGACCTTTTTTAAAAGTTGTTAATTCATTAACTTTGATTTTGCCCATGAGGTCAGCTTGGTGTAGAGGTTTTGCTAAATTCACTGCAGAAAGGCAGGCCATGTTGATGACCTGCAGCAGTGCCCCAGGCAGGAGGTAGTTGCAGAGCTGGTCTACTAACAGTCACATCTTGGCCTCCTCAAAGGCCAGCAAGGTCATCTTTCCCAGGCTGGAGTTTCTGCCATTTAGGAGGTGTCAGGCTTCATCGTGTTCTCCAGTGTAACCTCAGCGAGCTGTGCACCACCATTTTAAGAGGGTTTTACCTTCTCTTTGCAGGAAGTGGACAAATGCTTAGCAGACGGTGCTGATGAGTACTTGCAGTTGATGAGCCTCTGCACCCTCGTGATGCAGCAGCTAACACAGAACACGTAACTCCTCCAGCAGCAGCCTGGTAGCGGAGCAAAGCAGCTTGTTCTCTTGGGGGGGGCTGAGGTTGGGAGAAGTAGGGCTGGGGGGCTTTTGTACTGGTTTTTGCAATAAAAGGACTGTCTAGCGGTTAAAGAACTGATTCTCCAGCACGAGTTTTTCTTACAAGTTGAAGGTGTCTCGGGTTGCTGGGGGCCTGTAGCGTTCCTGTGCTGTACGTTCGTTCATTGTGGACTTGCACATGGAAAGGTAAATGCTTCAAAAATGAGTGGACAGAGGCTGCACTCAGTTCCTGCCTTCTGAAAGGGAGGAAGAAATCGCTCCTTTCAGCACTTGGGTTCAAAAGTAGCAGCTTGACAGAAAAATCCTGTCTGACCAAACCCAGCTCCTTCTCAGCCCCTTCAGCTCTGTGTTGCAGAAAATGACACTGCATTACTGCAAAGCTGAAGCAACTGGACTCGAGTTAGAAAAGACCTGCTTAGATCCTCCTGTCTTGCTCACAAAAGCAGTTTTAAAGCTGTTCCCTAGACAGAGAGCACAGCTCCCAGGGGTGACTGAGTGTCTTGTGCCCCTCCAGCCCATCCTTTCCTGAGCATTACTTTGAACGCGAGTTGGAGCTTGTCCTGGGAAGTGGAATTCACTGTACTGCCTCACCTTCCTCGATGCAGTACAGAAGAAGCAGATGGACGAGTAGTGTGCAGAATGCATGCAGGTAGGGGTCATTCAAGCACTGCTGTTTGACCTTCCATCGGAGTAGAAAATGTCTGCCTTAAACTTTTAAGTAATCTCCTGCCCCCACAAGACAGAGCCTAGCAAACTTCCTCAGCCCCTGCTAGAATTAAGAGACAGAAAGCACCTCAAAGCCCCATGACTGGTGGGACAGGGACAAACACTGAGCCTTGACCTTCCAGTGGGCATTTTACCTTCCACAGGTCAGGTCAGACAGCAGCTGCCAGCCTGTCCCCTAAGACAAAAGAGAAGCCACCCTCGCTACCAAGTAGCTACTTACAATCTCAGTGAATATAGAAGTATTTTATTGAACATTCAAACTTCATTAAGACATGTGCAATATGGCAAATTTTACTGGGTTTAACCCTAACTAAGACAATAGTATGATTGCTTGCTTGCTGGGGCTTAGCAACAGGGTCCAGATCACACTTAGCACTAATTAAATACTTTATTGAATAAATACATATGAAACAAATGCATTTTAATGCTCCTATAAAAGTTTAAATTTCGAAAGGCCTTTCCAATTTGATCTGAAGTGTTAAGTACATACAATAAAGGAAGGTACGCTAGTTTAACATAATTGGCTGACTTTATACAGCACTTATATCTTTTAGTCCATAAGTAAATTATTAAATGATAAAGAACATCTAATACAACCACTTCTATGGAACTAGGAAATAAATTTCTAATAAAGAAAAAATTTACAGACCCCATGACTTTCCACCCAACCCCAACAGTCTAACCCTAAAGTGGATAAAGCCAACGGCTTTCCCCACAAGAGCTCACGACAGAAAGTCGCTTCGCTTATCAAAAATCTGTGTGTCTGATCCGTTATGAGCATTGAGACAAGATTCAATGTATCCCCAAAGAAAGAAGCACAATGCACGTTGTGAATCGCCTATTCAGCAACAGCGAGCACTGCATTCACAACCACCTCATCCCCAGGGATTAAATGAGATCAGCCACATTCATCGGCATTTCCTCCACTGTAGTATTGTAGAAAGTCTCAATGTCTCGCAGGATCCTCTTGTCCTCTTCAGTGACAAAATTGATAGCCACACCCTTTCTGCCAAAGCGACCACCCCGGCCAATTCTGCACAGAAAGACAAAACACAGTGACACAAGTTAACCTCTTGGAATCTGCTTTCAGTCCGCATGATTCATTAACTACTTCTATCTGCCACTGGCTGGTTCATGTGGTTTTTACAGGACTAGCTGGCCCCAAAGCCAGTCTGGACAGGAGAAACTGCCAGCAGGACAAGAGATGTGCCCATCCTGTGGGCAGCAGTGCAGAAAGTTACTCTTCTGACTGCAAAGAGATTTTCATGGAGTGGCTGGTGCTGTGGTATCCAGTCCTAGCTGGGCTTCTCATCCCTCTTTCTTCACCCAGACCACTCATTTCCCACCCCAAGCACATGGCTTTCCCAAGATAAATCATCTTCTGAATGAAATTAGCCACTCCACAATTTATCCAGTGGGAAAACTTGTTTCAGAAGAGAAACAAACTCAGCCACTACACTAGTCTGGTTCAGTTACGCTCACCATCAGCTCCACCTTCCCTGCAGACTACAGCACCAAGTGCTTCATCAGCCAGTACTGAACACCCAGAATTAGCTGACAGAACTTGGTGCATAACCATGACAAAAATACCAACTCCCTCTTCATTCACAAATCCTCATCCTAAATTAGGTCAATGCCTTCCCAAGCATCATCTCATATCATCAACCGCTGCTACCAACTCCTGGTTTTTTCACATCAGTTAACAAGGTGGGTTTCTTAGTTTAATGACAACCACTGGAGGCAGATAACCCAAGAAATCCAAACTCTATTGCTAACAAAAGCACACCACATCAGACTAGCACAGTGAGCTGCCCTTACTGTCCTTGTGACACATTTAAGGTTTCCCAGTGCTTTGTTTTAGTATTCGGAAGTGAATTCTGTGTAGAGTTCTGTTGACTCAACATTCAGCACCACACACAAAGAGAGAGCACCCACAAACCTGTGAATGTAGTTTTCACGATTGGTCGGCAGGTCATAGTTTATAACCAGTGACACCTGCTGCACATCAATGCCCCGAGCCTGGAAAACAATACAGTCTGTTACATGAGGCTTTAGGTTCCACCATTTATCATAGACTGTGCTAGGTTGGAAGAGATCTTTAAAGCCCATCTGCCTGCAGTGAGCAGGGACATCAATTAAATCAGGTTGCGTAGAGCCTCTTGCCTTTGTTGACCACATGGTTAGTGATGAACTACAACTGTGTAGCCCATAGTGGAGCGTAGTCTTTACTCTTCCAATAAGCTCCAAGTAGCTCAGGCTACAAGAACCTTCACTGAATTATGGAGCTTTTGGCATTGCATTTCAAGAGATCCGTGTTCAGTGCAAGATAGCAACTCACCAGCAAGTCAGTGGTGATCAGGACACGGCTCGATCCTGATCTAAACTCTCTCATGATAACATCCCGCTCCTTCTGGTCCATGTCACCATGCTGCAAAGTTACAAGGTGGAATTACTGGAGTTCACATACTTCAGCCTAGAATATCCTTTTAAAGAACACCCTAAGTGATGTATGAAACCAAGCGTCCCTACCTGCTGTGGCAACAAAGCAGGTAGGGATAGAAGGAAGCATTTTACTTTAAGCAGGGGGAACGATAATACAGCACCACACAGCTATATCATAACTTTCCTGCTTTACACACAAATGTAGATCACATCTTGTCTGTAGTACAGACACGGCATTTCAGGAATCTATTTATCAATACTCACCAGAGCTGAGACTGTGAAGTCCCTGGCATGCATTTTCTCTGTAAGCCAGTCTACTTTTCTCCGTGTGTTCAGGAAAATGACAGCCTGTGTAATGGTCAGTGTCTCATACAAGTCACAGAGAGTATCCAGCTTCCACTCCTGAACAAAAGATCAGAAAACGCATCATGCTATGACAGCTCAGTACAGAACACGATTTCCCAACAAAGAATAAAGCTCAACAGCAACAAACAACAGGCTCTAGTGTGCAACGGCATTCTGTAGGAGAGGTTGGAACAACACTCAGACAAGTTACAGCACCAACTGTTGCACCAAATCTTCAGACATAGGACATCGGACATTAAGAAAGAGGTCCACCCTAGTCCTTTTGGATCCAGTGCAGAGTTATTCTTCTTCTTGCATTTACTCTACTAGCATTACTACAGAACCCAAAGCTCAGCCTTGGTTTCTGTAGTTTTAGTACAGTGCTTTCACAAGAAGGTAGGAAAAGTCTTCCAGTCAGAGCAAGTACAGCTGATACAAACCTCTCTTTCAACATTAATGTAGAACTGCTTGATACCCTCCAGAGTCAGTTCTTCCTTCTTCACCAGGATACGTATGGGATCTCTCATGAACTTTTTGGTCACTTCCAACACATCCATTGGCATTGTGGCCGACAGCAGCACAACCTAGAATGCATTATGTGGTGTGAGTGTGACTGCAGGACACAGATTTAAGATTCAGACAATTGAGCAGTTCTCAGCATGCTTAACCAAATCTGCACCCATGAGCTCAACCACATAGAAGGTTTATACCTGGATGTTCGTGCTTAGTTTTTGAAAGATCTCATAAATTTGATCCTTAAACCCACGGCTCAACATTTCATCAGCTTCATCCAGAACAAACATTTTGATCCATTTAGGCGCTATTAAAACAAGAAAACAAGTTTCTGCGTTTCAGAAATGCACTGGATACCTTATCTTCCTCCACTACTAATCCACCCTGTAGAATCTTCTACAGTGACAACAAATCCATTGAAGGTTCTTACTGGTTGCAGTATCTACACTGCAAATTTATTATCAAAACCAAAACGAAGTTAATACTTACACAGATAGCGTCTGTTTAACATATCAAACACACGCCCTGGAGTTCCAACCACAATGTGGGGAGCCTCAGCCTGAAGTTTTTGCATTTCATTGCGAACATTTGTACCACCAATACAAGCATGGCATGTTGCTCCCATGTAGTCTCCAAGGGCCAGAATTACCTTCTGAATCTAAAATAAAACCCTTTTATTAGTAGTTGTTTCTGGAACATTGAGCCCATTATCATTAGCTTGCAAAGTTCACAAGCACTACGTAGGCAAACAGCTATGACTACACAGCTCTTAGGGTTATAAAGAGCAATCGAGAATGATTTTGCCCAACTGCTTGTTACTGCATTTGTTCCTTAGGAAAACTTAAGTCAGAGGGGCACTTCAGCTGTAGTTTTGTCCTTAACAAGTTCAAGCAGCTGGAGAAGTTAACTACCATGCACCTACTATTAAGTTGAATAGCAAGGTCTCCAGAATCAAACAAGCTTTCAGCTGCCAAGGCCTGCACACTAAGCACTTGCACAATGTTCTAACAGTGTACCAAAGGTACTCACTGCTCTATGCCAGGCTCATCTTGATGTCTTCAATGACTTCAGTAGAACAAAGGTTAAGCACTCCTATTCCACTGATCTGCCCTCGTGTGACAATTTTTCCTCATTAAATGTATTTTTAGTTTTTACCTTCTAGAACAATCTTTACTACAGCACTGGCAACTTTTATGTTCTACTTGAAAAAGAAAGGAAGTTGTATATAATTCATTTTCTTCTGAGTTCTGCTCAGCATTTCATCAAGATCCCACTTTACTGATATCCATTCACCCTAAAAAAATTAACTATCCTGTAAATTTTGTTTAACGTTTTCATTTAGAATCAAGCCTTAAAGGTGAATTAAACATGCAAGAACAGTGTCAAAAAACCAAAACCAATAAAGTTACTGCAGTTTTCATGTTGCACAACTGCACACAAGTTCAAATACAGCTTCTAAAATATGTATTTGCTTCCACTCAGAACACATTGCTTTAATAGTGTATCACGTAATTTGGTGTGCTAAAAGTGCTCCCTCAGAATTATACGCAGCATAGCAGCTAGCTCCTGCATGCCTGCAATGTGCATCAGTACTTTTCATGCAAGTGGAAAACTTCTGAGGCAGAAACCAGTTTATATTCCCCATTACTCAAGACAAAAGGTTCTGAATGGATCTTAGTCACAGCCCCTTAAGAAGTCTGTTTATTGTCTAACAGTTGTGAAACCTGAAACCTATGCAACACACAAGCAGTGTGTAGCTTTTTAAGCTACACTATCAATACCTGTTGAGCCAGTTCTCTGGTAGGGGCCAATACTAGTGCTTGGGACTCCTTGAGATCAATCTCCAACTGCTGCAGGATGGAAATAGCAAATGTGGCTGTCTTGCCAGTACCTGACTGAGCTTGAGCAATCACATCATACCCTAAAAAAAGTAGGATACACATTTACTGATCCCAAGCAAGTAATTCATGGTTTTAGTTTCATTTCATCCCCTCTGAAGTGATCAGTATTAAGGGTTCTCTCCATTTCAGGTCAGCCCCGAAAGATGGTGTACCATCATATCACTTGTTCAGTAAGAATTCGAAGTAAGTATTGTCATACACTGAAGCATATGTATTTTATCACTGCTCATTATCTGAACGTTCAATAAACAACCAGCATACCTTTAATGCATGGAATGATAGCTCTCTGCTGAATAGCTGATGGCTTCTCAAAACCGTAAGCATAAATACCCCTTAGAAGGGATTCTTTTAAATTCATATCATCAAAATTGTCAACGATTTCATTCCAATTGCTCTGTATTAAAGAAAAAAAACAGGAAATATTAAATCAAAACTATCTCCATCAGGTATTACATTCTCGAGTCAGTTTTTCAAGTGCTCACCTCAATGACACCATCGGGGTCCATTCCCTCAGGGCCGCCATGGTCTCTGTCTCTGTCACCAAACAGAACAAACAATTAATACAGCAGCAACTAACATCCTGGCTGTCAAATGCAGTAACTGGAAACCGTGAAAAATCACCCCAGCGGGTGCTTTGATATTTGGCCAGGGAAGGAATGTACATCTCACTCCCACTGGTTCACGATACAACTAATCCCAGAAGACTCGCAAGCCACCTAAGGCCCAGTGAAATTTCAGACTGTAAAAGAAATATATTCCCAACAGAAAAATACGGGTCCATAACGGGCGGGCAACCTAGCCTGTGGAAAACCGCTCCGCCAGGATCGAGTTGGGCTATTCACGGCAGGTCCGGTGCGGCGGGGTGGGAGCGGGGCCTTAGCTGCCGCAGCGCTGGCGCGGAGCAACGTGGGGGCGGAGAGAAAAGAGGGGAGCGGCCTCAGGCTCTGCTGCGGTTCCCTCCGCCCCGCCTCAGCGCGCCAACTCTCGCGAGAGCTCCACCCCTGGGATTGCGCAAAGCGGGCGCCGGGCGATGGCGGGGGCCGCGCCCCTCCCCCTCCTCCCTCCTGCAAAATGGAGGCGCCTGCGGCTGGGCCCGCAGACCCCGGGGAGAACCAAAAAGGAGGGAGACTTGGAAGGAGAACAGAGTGAGGAAAGCCTTAAGAGAAAGATCACTTAACAAAAAAAAAATCCTGAACAAGGCACTCCAGCATTTAATTACAACTCCGATCAGTGAAAATTATTAAATAAAAAAATCCCTTTTCGCGAGTTGGGAGATTGTCCCTAAACTAAAAATAGTCGAAGTTAAGGAAAACGCAAGGCTTAAGTAAAGAGCTAAACCCCGCTGAACGCAAGTAAGGGGCTAAACGGGACCGAAACGTCTAGAAGCGGGAGGGGCCGGGCCCCGGGCGGCGTCTGGTCCCCGCGCCGAGCCACCCCCAGACCCCCCCCCACCCCAAAACACAAATTCCGGTGGTTCCCTGCTGCTCCACTGCCCCCAAAGAGCCCTCTGAACCCTCTGCGAAGACAGGGCCCGACTAGGCTCCCCGCACCATTACCTGCTGTAATCCGCGGAGCCGCCTGACATGTTACGATCACCAGCTCTGTCCTCCAGTGAAAAGGCAAAGCCTCCGCGGCGGCCGGTTTATATACCGCCCCTTTGCCGGACTCGTTTCGCGCTGCTCTGCGCATGGATATACGCCTCACGCCACAGTGAAAAAAGCATTAATTTCCCGGGAACGAGCTCCTTTCCCAAACAATTCCCCTCTCCACGCTGTTTAAGATACCCTGGAGAGACTTTCCTGGGTCACTTGGGGCCGCGAGGTCAGGGGAAAGTGGAACTACTTTTTTTTCCCCCTCAGTATGCGGAAGGATATTGCAGCATTGACAGCGTGCCAGTGCCGAGCTTCTTCCTCCCGCTCTGCCCCCCTCCCTCCCCGGTATGCACGGGGTTTCCTGCTTCGGCCCCTGCTGCAGCAGAGGGAAGGGGGAGCAGTGGGAAGGGGTGAGGGCGGCCTGAGCTGGGCTTGGCTTGGCCTGGCCTGGCCTGGCTTGACCTGGCCTGGTCTGGCCTTGCGGGGGGCAAGCGGGGAGAAGAGACAAGGGACAAGAACTGGGGCAGGCACAGGCAGCCGGGATCAGAGTGTCACCGAGTAGCCTATGCGACAGCATCTGAGGGGGCAAAGCGGGTGTCTGTCATGGCTACGTTTTCCCCGCCATGTCGGATATATAAAGTCTCAAGGCCTGGAATTAGGGGGCCAGAAGGCAGGAGGAAAGGGCTTCTGTGCCGCGGCGCTCGACCTCTCCGTCCCCACGTAGAAATAGCTTCTTCGTCCTCCCTGTCAGGCAAAGCACAGCCCGAGTTCCCTCGTGGGAAACCACAGCGTGGTGAGGAGCAGGAAAGGGCCGAGGTCGGCTCGGTAGACTCGGGGCAGCATTAGATGAGGAAGATGGAGACCCCCTGAGGGCTCCCCGTGGACCCGCTCGGCCCCAGAAACAGGGTGAATTTGTACACGAGCTGACATCCCTGAGACAGGGCCAGGGTGGGCAGGGCCGAGTCCGGGTGTGGGGCAGCAGCTCCCTGAATCGTTCAGATTTGTCTGTCACCGGCTATTATAAGTGGATCGTTGCTAAAGGGAATGAAGGGACATTTGGAGAGTATTTGTAGGAGATGAGCAGGGTGGTCCTCAGGCCACTGCTGAAAATCATGTTATGCTGCAGTTCATAGAGATGTCTGAAAAACCCCTGTCAAGACTGACTTAAAGGTTGGTGCAGTCCAAAATAAAGCAGCGAGGACAGTGTATTGTGCAAAATGATTCAATGGAATGATGAGTGATCAAACCCGTTGCTTTCAAGCTGTGAAAAAATATATTTTAACGCTATTCTCAGGTTTTGCAATAATCCATTCATCAATATTTCTTATGTAGGCAAATAATATCAATTCTAAGCAATAATTTATGTCGCCTTTAGTGGGTTTATGTGTGTCAGTTCTCAAACTTGTTTCCATAGTGATTATATATGAACAAAAGGAGGCAGTGCTTGAAAAACTCTACCCTTTCCTTGCCCAGAATATTGCAAATTGACTAGATTTGTCTAGAATATCCACACAGGGAATCAGAAACAGTAAATGCACATTAACTCCTCCTATGGTAGCATCTGCTGAGGTTTATCGATATTCCAGCTAAATTATATAAATGCAGATCCTCCTTCAACGCATCATATTGCTCTGAAGTTTTGAGGATGCCTCTTGTATTTGCAATTTAGTCAGCCATGCAACAATAACCAGAGGGCTTTAGAAACGAATGACAGCAGTTTGTGTGAACCTATAAACATCTGGCTGTAAAAGAAACAGAGTAGGCTGATAAAAAGAATATGAACACAGATATTTAGGCTGGCACAGTTAGATTTCCCAATAAAAATTACTCTATATGGAAGAAATAATGGTACAGATTTGGGTGTTTTTTTTTTTTTAAGGATCTTGAACATAAACCAGGGAAGCTGTGGGATGTATGTACCTTCACGTATTGCAATTAGGTCTTGGTATATTTGCAAGTTTGAGTGGAAAAGATTTCTCAACATATAAGAATTTGAGGAAGATAAAACATTTTCCACAGACTTCAAATGTAGCTTTTAAAAAAACATTTGTCATCTCAGAAATGGGTACGTAGTTTATATTTTCCTGTAAAGGAAATAGTGTAATTTCAGATACCACTGTATTTAAGCCACTTTGGCAATTAGGTTTTGACAAAAAATGGTTTATGATGAGGCTTTCCACCTTTGTAGGGGAGCATTAAAATTTCATGTCTTTTGAGGATTTTGTTAATCTGTGATTTACCTGATGCTTGAATATAAAAACCAAAAATCTGTAAGTGTATTGTTACCTCCTGTCACATGGTTGTGGCAGAGTTTCATAGCATCAAAGAAGAATGGTTTGGGTTGCAGCGGATCTCAGAGATCATCTAGTTCCAGCTCCCCTGCCATGGGCAGAGACACTTCTCATCAGTTCAGGTTCCCAGAGTCGCATACAATGTGGCTTTGAACACTTCCAGGGAGGGGACATCCATAGCCTCCCTGGGCGACCTGTTCCAGTGTTCCATCATCCCCACAGTGAGCAATTTCTTCCTAAAATCTAATCCTAACTACCCTCTTTTAGCTTGAAACCATAACTCTTGTCCTTGCACAAAACACTCTTGTAAAAAGTCCCTCTTCTGCTTTTCCAACACCCTTCAGGTGTTGAAAGTTTGGCCGTGTGTTATTTGCTCTGGTCTATAATTACACTGCTATAGAATTGGGTAGTCCCCAGTCCTGTGGTCTCTGGCCAGATGCTGTTTGCCTTAAGCATTGTATGACTGCAACTATGAAACTTTTTTAGGAAATAAATAATCAGTTCTATGTTAAAGAGTTTCATATGGATGTTCTACATCAAGGTACTTGAGGAAAGAAATGTAGTGTTTTCTCTGGTGAAGATCAGATTCCACCAGTAATTGTTTCACCAATTAGAAAGATGGAAAGAAATTTTGTTTCATTAAATTCGGATAAGGGAAAGAGTTGGAAACACTGAATCAGTCTTCTCTTTATGTGAAACAAGATAGCAGAAATTCAGGGGTGTTGTCCTAGCAGTGACCCTGACTATGCCAGAGGGAAAATTTTCAACATTTTATGCCTGCCTACCTGAATCAAGTGTTTGAAAAATATTGAAAAATCTTTGGTTATACTAGTGGAAACAGCTATTCAATGTGTGATCTCATGTCTAATGTATGTATTTTTAGACTGGTGGTATCCATGCTCTGCTTGAGATTATTTGTGTTCTGAACATAAAGCTTCATAGTGAGAGGTTTTGAAAGGGCAGATTTTGTCACTGACTAAAACCTTGGATTGACACTAGGATTTGTTATGGCCCCCTGGCTTTAAATCTTATTAAGCTTTCTGGAGCTGAAAACTTGCTTCTTAAGGGCTAGGTTCATTTTATCATCAGGCAGAAAGCAGAGAAACCAAAAATATATTAACTAACATGTCTGTGTTCCTAAAGATAGGCTCCACAACCACGTATGTATGTGCACATAATATACTGCAGTTGATGTCTTCCCAAAAGACAATCCTGGTGAATCATGAGCTCTTTAGTGAGAGTGAACATAATGATACATTTATTAAGAGGGGACAGCAGATGGACTAGCAGGTTTAGCAGCTGGGTTTCCAGTCATTATTCATGCAGATCGAAGTAGAGCATGATGTATCTAAAGAAATAGGTAGGAGCTGACACCTCCTGAAACTGAGTTCAAGTTGAGCAATTCCTGCTCATCAATATCCTGGCAAACACAATGTTGCAGTTTGCATTAAGAAATTCCAGAAATCTCCTTTTAGAAATCTCATGCCATGGTTTGAATTTACTATGAATCTGTCATATACTCCACAGAAAAGCTAGAACATTCAGAGTTCCTCTCTTCCATTTGCAAGTCTGATTCTAGCATATGTACTGTATATTATTTGATTGTCACAACAAGCCAGGCATAGAAAGTAATTGTAAGCAGAGGGAGTTTATTCACAGTAGGCTGCATTAAGGATCAGGGTGATTTGTTAGGATGTTGTTAGCAAGCAGTTACATTTTCTATTCATCATTCCCAAAGGATCTTTCCTAAACAAAAGTGTGCTGCCTTAGATGTAGGAGTGGAGAGGAAAGATTCTGGAAAATCTCCAGGGCAGACAGAAACTCCAAATTCCAGGAGTCCCATGATTACTATTTAAATACAGTCATAGTGTTTCTTTAATGCTAACTTACCATCCTTTTTTTTTACCATTCCGCTGAAATTATAATATAAATAAACTTAATAACAAGAATTTACAAGATGTAGCATCTTTAATGCACTGAGAAAGTTTGCTTTGTATTCTTTATTCTCTCAGGGTAACTTGAACTCCACATTACAATGTCTTTGGTGCACTGGGCTGCTAAGCTTGCTTTGTCATCCTTTTTAGAAGTTATTTTACAACTTTGTTATGCTTTGACAGATATTTCTACTCTTGGTAACTGCAGTCAGGCTTGTGTTGTGAAATCTCAATTATGTCTTCTTGGAGTGAATTGAAAGTACATCCAGAGACAGAATTTTCTCTTTCAGTCAATAATTTTTCTCACTGAATAGTTGTGTATGAGGCCAATAATGAAAGGTTTCAAAAATGCCGAAATGATTTAGGAGCCAAGCACTATAGAGAGCCAGTGGGAATTAAGCTGCTTGGGTTAATTTAATTGCCCCACATGCTCAGTCTTTTCAAGATAATCAGACTCGCACAGAGGATGCAGGTGGAGAGGACCTTTGGCTGACCAGCTGACTCATTGGTCTGAAATGTATGCATGATGGTTCATGGCATGTGCTCTCTTATTGCTTCAAATGCAAGTCTCCAAAGAATGTTTCTGCTTCAGTTTTGCATAGGTTTTTTTTTCTTAGATGAAGTTATTTCATTCCCAGTGATATTTTTTTCTTGATTATATTAATTTGTTATTTTTTTTAAGATTAATTTGCTTGTAGGTTTGCTTTTTCTAAAGCAACAAAGTTGTGTGAATTCCATATTGCAAGTTATCTGTTAATTCATCTCCTTTTAAAGTTTGGAGCTTAAATTCAGATTTGTAGTGCCTTTAGTGCCTTCAGATATCTGAAAGTATCTGTTACATACTTCTGGAATAATGAAGGTCTTTGTGAATTTTTAAGAAAGATGGTTTCTCTTTTATACAGTAAGAAAGTTCTTGTAACCTGCTGAAAGAAAGTGGCAGAAGTGTTCTGGAGTTTCAGAGGAACCTGGGATTCTCAACCCTTTTTTAGCAACAAAATCTGTAGAAGTGAAAGAAGTTAAATCCTTATTTTTGTAATATGTGCATATAGTTTCATGCAGTGGTCTCTGAACTTGTGACAAATTTCCTATTTACTTCAATTATCATTAGATGTGGCTTCTAATAAAAGAACTAGTGTTAATTGTAGGAATTGAGTGCTTGCTTTATTAGAGTATGTAAATTACTGTTCTTTCAATGAGTGTAAAGGAAGAAAAGTATCATATGGGATCACTTATGGTGGTCTGGTGATTTTAGCAACTATTCTGGCAGTAAGAAGAATGTTGGCACAATAAAATACAATGCAAATACTTGTAACGGAAATATACTTTACATTCCGTGAGTTTCTTAGCTGTTCAGTCCTCTGCAGGCTATAAAACTTGATAGGTCTTGAATGTTCTCCTTGATGGAGCAATTAGATTCTTGCAGTATTTAGGTCTTGTAGCCAGGCCCAGGACATGGAGTCATCTCAGCTCTGTTCTCTTATGCCTCGCTGTGTTTCTCAGTATGACCACAGCCATGTAGTTTTAGCACTAAAACTGAACAGATAATATTTATTAGAGACTTGTCATTGACTTTCATTGGAATGAGAACTCTCTCTGCACTCAAGCTTTGTTATCTATAAAGTGGGAGTGATAGTGTCTCAGAGGTTACGTATGGGCAAAACATTGAGATCAATAATGGTTGGAGGCTTAGAAATCTTTGCCTGAAGATACATGCACACTTTTGGGGCAGAGTTTGCTCTTTCTATTACAGAAGTAAAGAAAGCTTGAGATTAAGCAGGTGGAAGCTGCTGATAACATCCTGACACAGTACTGAGGCTGTACTTGGGGTTTAAGTCAATTGGAAGATTTCTGCATTAATGTGGAATAGCACATGTCACAGTATCACAGTATCACAGTAATGGTGAGGCTGGAAAAGACCTTAAAGATCATCCAGTCCAACCTAAAACCAACCTAGTAAACCTAACATCTAACATCTAGATCATGCCACTCAGCACTTCATCCAGCTTAACCTTGAACACCTCCAGAGATGGTAACTCGACCACCTCCGTGGGCATCCCATTCCAAAATCGGATCACTCTCTCAGTGACAAAACCTTTTCCTAATGTCAAGTCTAAACCTCCCCCAATGGAGCTTAAGATTGTGACCCCTTGTCCTGTCTCCAGTGTCCAGAGAGAAAAGACCGACCCCAACCTGACTACAACCACCTTTTAGATATAGAAAGTGATAAGGTCAGTCTGAGCCTCCTCTTTTCCAGGCTAAACACACCCAGCTCCATCAGCCTCTCCTTGTAGGGCTGACCTTCCAGCTCCTTTACCATTCTAGTT
>VZRI01007262.1:65096-120824 GCA_013397515.1 Upupa epops
GAACTGAGGTGAGGCTAACAGGTCTGTAGTTACCTGGATCATCCTTGCAACCCTTCTTGTGTATGGAGGTCACATTTGCCAACTTCCAATCATCCGGGACCTCACCTGTGATCCACAGCTTCTGATAAATTATGGAGAGCGGTTATGGTAACTAGTACCTCTTGGATAACAGGGGAACTACACTGTACCCTATCCCCGTCTACCAGTTTAGGTAAGTAGTCATCCTGAAGACAGTCTACCCTGTTGTTGAAGACAGAGGCAAAGGAGGCATTAAGTACCTCTGCCTTATCCTCATCTCTAGTTACTAAATTTCCCTCCATGTCCAGTAAGGAGTGGAGGTTATTACTACCCCTCTTTTTTTCCATTGATATATTTATAAAAGCTCTTCATATTGTCCTTAACAGTAGTGGCCAGCCTGAGTTCAAGTTGGGCTTTAGCCTCCCTAATTTTCCTCCTACACAACCTCGATACATGCCTTGATTGACCTTGCCCTTTTTCCAGAGGTGGTACATCCTCTTTTTCTCTCTTAGTTTTTTCAATATATAGTCCTGTGAGAGACTCTGCAAAGAACTTCTTTTTTTTCCAATTCTGTCAGGGAAGTATGAGTCTTTGCATTATTTTGAAGAAAGCACATTTCCTTGTGATATTGGTTACTTGTCTATGTAAGTTATTACACAGAAAGCTTTTGTGTGAATGTCTTACAAGCCTTTATAGTGAGAATATTTAAAACATGTATGTCCCTAAGCAGCAGGAGTAAGATCTCCCAGAGATTACTTCATTGTTCTTTAACAGAAGCTCTCTCTATCCATATCCAGCCTTGTGTGGTAACTGAAGTCTCTTCTTCTCTCTAGGAGAGCATTTTAACCTCCAAAACGCAGTATTTTGCAGTTAAAAAGCTTGTTCAAAGAAGTAGATAGTAACAATAAATACTTAATCATTAATAAAATAAGCTATGTAATTAGAGGTATTGCCTCAAGGTAAATCTTAATTTCTACAAACTTAAAGTTTACTAGTGAGCTTTCAGTTTGTAAGAAAATTGAGACTATTCATTTCTGCTGGTGGCTCAGGTTTCCTGAGTTTGTTTCTGTCACTGATAGTGGCTCAATGTGAAATTACAGATGAGTAGTTTCAGATTTGTGCCCTTGTTTCACCTGTCTGCAAAATGGAAATTTCAGTCCCCTGCTTTTGAAGGTTCTCCATAGGACTGATTGCTTTATGTGCTCTGCTTTGGAAGCCTACTATTACTTCTTCAAGGGACGCTGAGGTTCTACTTGGTTTAAAAGAAAAGGTTAAAAATTTATAAACACTCTAATAATTTAATTTGCTTTGTTACTCATTCTGATATTTATTGGATGCAAAGTATAAATATTACAATTGTAATATTACAATATTACAATTTTTAAGTGTGACAGGTGCTGTTGTCATGATTGGGTCTGAAATGTGCGCTCACAAAGCTGAAGCTGTCAGGTGGGCTGAGAAGAACTGTCTTGTAACTGTTCTGCTCTGTTGTTTGGGGTTTCTTTTTAGTGCTATGAAGTCTCTGTAGGCCAGTCTTCTGTCCCAGAAGACTGTTTGTGCTTTAACCCATCCCATAATGTTATTATATATTTTTTGTATGCTAATGGAGTTCTGCTAGGAGAGACAAAAATGAACATACAAGGTTCAGAATAACAGGGAATTCTTTCTTTTCCTTTCAGATCACAACCGGGAACAGCTGCCCGTGTTTTCATGGAGTCTGCTGACACAAGCAAGCATGGACATCCACTGATGCAGCCCCAGGAAGGATGGAGGTGATCACATTATTTCAGCCAGAAGTAACTGTGGCATTGCTTGAACTAATCCAAGGCATGCACTTAAACACATCATGTCACAGGAATTGGCAGTGGCCAGAAACCTCTGTTCTGTACACAACAGGAAATAGAAATGAGAGTTCATGCTGCACTGATAGACTGATTAATTTATTTGATGCACATATTAAAAGTCATTAGTTCATAATTTAGTGGCTTTTTTCCCTCAATACATAAAGAATATAAATAGACCTTTATTCAAAATGGTTTTATCTTGTGCTAGGTACTTTATTTTAAAGTAAAACCTTCTGATAATAATAGCTTCTGGGTCTTAAGGGGTTATTTGATATTATATTCAACAATTATTTGTAGCACATTCGTTTGACTAATTTAAAAGTAGCAAAGTCAGGGAAATCCTAATTTCTAAGCAGGCAGGTATTATAGTACTTTATAACCAGGCAGTTACTGGTGTATTTTTCTTTGCTTTCTCTTCTGTTCTCTTTAGCTTGTGTTAGAATTTCTAAATAAATTGTGATATACACATTTCCATGTGTCATGACTCTACAGGATCTTGTATGACATTTTTTCTTCTACTTCAGCTGGAATGTAACACATGACCCACTGATTAATAACAAAAAAAATCTCAGTTAAACAATGACAAGATTCTTTTGTGGTTTAACCCCATCCAGCAACTAAGCCCCATACAGCTGCTCTCTCACTCTCCTGTGGTGGGATAGGGAAGGGAATGAGAAGGGCAGATTTTCAGGACTCCATTTGCTTGTTACATTTTGTGTATTTTAAGCTTTTCTGTCCATGAAAGCTGAGCTATGACAAAGGTGATTTTGTAGTTTATTGCTCAAAAGGAGTTATCTGATTTCCTTTAGAATTATTTATTTGCATTGCTAATATCCAGCTCTTCAGGGAGTACAAATTTGTACTCCCAGGAACACCCTTCTTTTCTGAAATTAGAATGGAATTATGTTTGTTAATTTACATCACATCAGAATTGTCTTTGCTAATTTACTGGAAAAAAACTGTCTATCTATGCAGAAGGAGAGAGAGAAAAGTGAGAACTGTGAAGGACTGCTGCCTCAGAGCTGCTGTTGCCATAGAGCTGCTCACAAGGAAAAAAGCTGCAGCATGGATTTCTTCTGTTGAAGGTAAGATGAGGGCACAGCAAAGGCTGTAGGAGGGGGAGGGGAGGCAGAGGGAGGGAGAGGAGGAAGAAAGTCTGCATCTTTACTGTCTAAAAAAGGAAATTCAGTTCCAGCATTCATGACTAGAACTGCTAGTACAGAAGAACAAAGCTATCACAGTTTGTTTAGGGCAGAGTGATGAGCAAGCAAGCAAGCAAGCAAACATACATGTGCTTTCAGGAGGAAAGACTGCAAGAAAGAAGGAGGAGAAAAGTGAATTTATCATTTAGAAAATACTCAGGTACTTCAAGATAGTTGCTTTTTGATACCACTTCGGCATTAATATTGTCCCCCTGTGATAAAACACAGTAGGTAGAAAAATGAGAAGAAAAAGTGGTGCTAAAAAATTCAGCATAATCTTGGGCTGATAAATTCTGCCTATATTAAAATGTGCCAGTTGTTGCATTCAACTGTGCTGAGCTGAATGTGATACTTCTCAAAAATGCTAGTGAAATTGTGGGGGGTTTGTGGTATAATGTTACAATATACTGATATTATCAACATTTTATCAATGATCTTTCATCTTATTTAAGTAGATGTCTTTTGAGTGAAAATATATTAAGTTGCTGAAAAGTATGTATTAGATACTCAAGAATACTGACTACAGAACTGACATCAGTCATGCTTTCTGTGGAATCTCTTTAATGGGGTGAGCTTTGCAGGCTAAACTTCTTCATGATCATTACAGAATTATCTGCTAAACAATCATCCAAAAGCTGCTGCTGCTGTTTTGCATCTGTCCAGCATGTTACATATTGCAGCTTATTACTGCCTGTCACCTGCTTCTTCCCTCAGTCTATTGGCTTTTCCTGAGGCAACTTAGCCCACGTGCCCTTCTGGGCAAACCCGGCACAGCTGCCATGTTTGCATGGTGGGGCCTTGAAGAGAATGAAACAACCTTCAGTGTCTTAGCTGTTTTGATACTAGAATGTTGATAGTGCTTAACCATACCATTGCTCTATTAATGATAGAGAAACACTTGGATAGAACAGCCTTTCCTCACAATTTCTTTGTTTGCACTTTATCAGTGTTTATCCTGTGGTGTTTGACTATTTCTCTTGGAGTCAGTTTCAAGGAGGTGTCAGAGCAAATTTCTCCTTTAGCAGCCTGTTAGCTTCATCGAGCATCAGCCAGCCAGGCTATGAATACAATACATCAGGGATTCAGAATTTTTTTATCATTACAGTTTCTCACTGTGAAATTGATATTCTTTGAGATTATAGTTCTTAACCCATGCTTGCCATTTCCCAGTCATGATTGACACAGGGCGAGATTGATTGGTCATGAACACATGAGCTGCTATTTCAAATGTGTGTCAGGAAGAATTAGGTGTGTACAGGTATTTGTACTACTCAGACTCATTTGATGATTCAGAATAATTTCGTCACACGTGATAATTGCTAACAATTTTTGGCCATCTCCAGAACTGTTGTTTTATTTTACTGTAATCCCCAGTGCATTCATTGGTTGATGACATCCTGTCAAGGTTTTCATGGGTCCCTTTAGCCAGCACATGTGAAAAACCAAGTTTTCATCCATGATTGAGGCAACACCTAGAGACACAATTGATTGTGATTTAGCTCTGTCAGTGACTGGTTTAGTCATCTTCTCTTCTGAAAAACTGGTAATATTTTGCTGGAGTGAATAATTGTGTAAAGATTGAGTTCCACATAGTAGTAAGTGCTGCATTTCAGAAGAGTTCACTCAATTTGCGGATCAAACCAGTTCATGTTTCTTCAGATATCTGGGGTGATTATTCATACAAGAACAACTCTGTGAAATACACACCTCTGTGTAGAGAAATTATTCAGGAAGGAATGGATGGTCTTTGTGCAGAATAAAATGTAGCTGCCTTGGATAAATATTTAGTGCAAGTTTAGTGTTGTAACCTTAAATCAGTTTGGTGTGGTTTTTCATTGACAAAACCAGGTAGTCAGAAGCAAAAAGCTGCTAACCAACAAATTAGTCTCACTAGTTTGCAAATAGTATGTGTATTCATTGGTTCTACTCTGTGGTGGCTGATACATATTTACAGTGAAAAAGAGAAGAGCTCCAGTAATGCTGACACTAACAGGGCTTGAGTGATTAGCTGTGTCCAGTGTGTGAAGCACTGTGCAGATACATTACAACCTTCACATTGATGCTGTTTCTGTGCTAGACAGCTACAACCAACGGATCTGTCAACTTTAGTGAAAATAGAGTTTTAATGAAAATAAGGCGACATTTTGGTTGTCTTACAGCATAAAGGCAACTTAATCAGAAGCTAAAGGAAGTTGTTTGTAAATCTGCTAATCTGTCTATGCATTTTTACACAGCTCCAAAGAAAGAGGTGGTCCTGTAGTCTGTGATTCTTTTTCCTGCTTCTTCCATCTGGCTTGTGTTGTGGGAGTGGTCAAGAAAAGAAGAAAGTATGTCAAAACATTGACCAGAACACTCTAATCTCTGTATTTTGGCCAGAAAGAATGCTATTAAGTCACCAGTGCTGCTGTGGTTAATGTCAGGACCTGCACCAATTCCCTAAATATACCAAAATAAAAGAGCTATTTTGAGGATTAATACTGCCCATAGTTACTGTTTTCTGCTTGCAAGGAGGTGTTGCACTGCTCAATGTCCGCCTCAGTCTCTCCCAAGTAGTATCAAGTTTTTACACCCTAGGCCTTGGCTGAGTGCTCTAGGGCCTGATTTTTAGAAATGCTGAGTACCTGCAATGCTATTTAAAGTCAATGGGAGCACAGACCTCTCAACACAATTTAAAATCAGTCCTCTATGCTCAAACAAGAGATCTGAGCTTGGCAATTACAGAGCAGCTTAAGTGATCAGTCAGAGTTCAAGTTACCTTCTGGAACTGACTCCTTTATTTTATTTTTTTTTTTTTGTCATAACAAAGC
Source organism: Upupa epops (assembly GCA_013397515.1). Taxonomy (NCBI): domain Eukaryota; kingdom Metazoa; phylum Chordata; class Aves; order Bucerotiformes; family Upupidae; genus Upupa; species Upupa epops. The sequence continues at coordinate 70,968 of VZRI01007262.1, forward strand.
ATAACGCCAATACTTGATTAGTTCCAGGAAAGTTGAGGTCTGTCCCATTATATCCCTTGATTTTTATTAATTTTGTGAGAATTAGTACTCTTCTAGTTAATGTACAGCTAGTAGAACAGCTGGCACATATGGATGAAGAGAATTCAGCTATAATTGATTTACTTCTCTGTGATGTTTTATGGTATGAATCTTTTTTCTACTGGATTGAATGTCAAGGAATTAACTTTTACTGACATGACTGAGGGATAGAATAAGAAATAAAATAATGTCCCTTTATTCTTTATTTGCATGTGTCTGGTGGATTTTTCAAAGCGCTGAACTGACTTTTCATCATGTAGGTGAAAGTCTTTCTTTATGCATAACTCCTCCTATTCTGTAGAGGGGCATTATGTTTCCTTCATTCTTGTCTCCTCCGACTGTTTGAGTTTTTTATTGTAATCAAAATTTCTGTTTAAAAGATGCCCTTCCTGGATAAAAACTGCATCTTCATGCATTCCCTGCCTTGATCAATTTTATTTGTTCCCTCCTTTGGTTTTTGTTCACACAATTGTGTTTTGGTTTCAAGCCAAGAGATCTGTTAAAGCTCCTATAATAAGTACATTTAGTGGAAGATGGAGACTCATCCAACTGAACTCATACAGTGACTTCTTAGAAAAGATATTTTGGGTTCAGGCTCTTCAGTTTTAAAACAAATCTTCTTTGGCATGAGTCTGGATTCTGTGGGGAATTTTGTGTGACTCACTTTGCTGGAACAGTGATATTTGCCGTGTGAAGTCAGTATTTTAATGCTTCATCTTCAACTCATCAATGTAATCAGAATTCATAGCAAAAGAGAAAAGAATCACTGTCATATTTATAATCCCTGTTACTCCATGCTGATAGGTGTTATGGCTTTGGAGTTTATGTCTGGGTTTTCTCTAAGCAGCAGATTAAAACCAGTTCAGCAACAGCAACAGTATTAGTATTCATTGCAGCAAGATGCCTTACCCAATTAGGAAAACCTTCAGACTTTACTTCTTAAAGCAGCCTTCCTTATATTTAGAATGCAGTGAGAACATTGTCTTGTTAATGACATTTTATCAAATGAACTTCACTAAAGCTTAATTAAAACTGTGGAAGCTGAGTTATAGTTGTGTTGTTTTGTAAGCACAGCAAAGTTAGGAGTTGCATGTGAGTGGCTGATCACAGAATTGAAAATGCTTATCCCCATTGCTTTTTAAAGAATATTTGTACATTAGATTTGGTACAGCTCAGTCTATATGACAATGGCCATGCAGTGCTGACATTCCTAGTTCTGTAGCCACTTAGACCTGTTTTATCCTCAGAGCTGATATTCTTAAATTGGGAGAAATTATCTTGCTGGCTGAGAGACCTGAGAAAAAAAAATAAGTTCTTACATCTTATCAAATACTAGTGCTTATCACTAATACTCCTTAATTTCTGTTGTCAGGTACCTGTCCATTTATCTTTCTAATTCCCTCTGTGAATTTAGCATAGACGATGACAGTGACTGTTAGGTGTGATTAAAAGGTCATGCCTGTATTATAACAAAAATTCAATAGGCCATCCACAGTAAAGCTGAGGAAATTTTTCATACGCCAGCTAAAATAAAGTATTTCATCTCGTTGTCACAGATGGAATGAGCAAGAGATCACATTAAATCTAGACATCTGCAGAATGGCCATCAGGTGGCTCTGGATTTCAGCAGTATCACAAACAGCAGTTTAATTCGGACATATTTACATACCCCAGGCTCCGCTTCTACTTCCAATTATCTGTATCAGTAAGAATGCAATTTTTCTGGTGCAGGACTAGCCGTTATTTTTTATGTTCAGGAAATCACACATACAGCATTTTCTAATACACCTTACTCATAACAAGTATCTGGCAAACTTTTAAAGCTGTATTGATAGAGCTTAATATTTAAAGCAGATTGTCCAGATGTGTAATTTTTATCTACAGTGCTACTAACTCAGAAGAAATGCTGAATGTTCTGCCTACTAACCCTTTCCTGGCAATTGCAAGCCCTGATTTGTAGCTTATAAGCTGCTGTGGCAAAAACATCTGCCATCTGCTGACCAAGGAGAAAAGTATTCGTCAGGCATTGCAGTGTGTTCCAGTGTGATTCCAGCAGTAGGAGAAACTGGTAGTTTCGCAGAGCTCTTCAGCAGCAGATCTGGAACAGGCCTGGTCAGTAGTTTTCTAACAGCACATTTCTCCATTGGTAAGTGCAGTTATAATTAAAACTTTCTGTGGGAAAATGTCAATGAGAAATTGAAATGTTCCATTCTAAAAATACCAGAACATTCTGCATCACAATTTGTAGACCAGAACACTTTGATTTTTACTCCAGAATGGCTTTTTTTGAAACTTTTTTCCTTTAGTTTACATTACAAAAACAAAGAAGTCAAAACTGAAGTTATCATCATCATGTTAATCATTAATGAACCCTCACATCACTATAGCTCATAAGGCAGTCAGGAATCTAGGAGTATTGCCTTTTATTACCTGGTGCTGATCTTTCAACCTGTATCTCAGTATATGTTGTCAAGTTCTTATGATCTGTTGGGAGAATATGCAGAGTGTGACTATCTCTTCATTCATGGGAGAGATTGGAAGAAAACTTTGTTTTTTCTCTTGTTTGTATCTTTATTTCTTTTATTGTGATTTTTCATTAATTACTTAAATTGCTACAGTCACTTCAAGAAAAACTGTTTTGAGCTTATACTCCTTTTAAAAATAGATCATACCCGAAGAGTTCCCAGTTAGAGCCAAAATCACATCAGTCAATATTTAAAAAAAAGTAACAAGTAACCAAGGCTTTCCTTTGCCTCACTTTGTTTTATCCTTCAAGGAAAGGAGCAAAAGAAAAAAAATAGAGGATTCAATAAGCAACAGATGCAAGAGTTATTATTTTTATTTCTTTCCTTAAAATGAGCCTCCAGTGAATTTGTATGACTTCAGAGAGATCGGTAATTTTGTTTTCAGGAAGTGGGTACAGTGGTTCCTATTATATATCACCAGTCATCACAGGTAATCTATCTATCTCTCTATCTATCTATCTATCTATCTATCTATCTATCTATCTATCTATCTATCTATCTATTTATCTGTCTATCTATCTATCATATGCCTATGTGGCAGCTAGTTATACTGAGTTCCAAAAGAATATTTAGATGCACATAACCTGGCTGAATTTATAGTCACAGGAACAGCTTCTAATTTTGGACTTCATAGCTTTTAAAACATAATTTTAATGTAGTAAAACAAAAATTACACATGGAAAATCATATAGATTCTCCCACAATGTGGATTATTTTAAGGGCTGAGTTCCTTTGCTGAGGAACCAAGTGAACAAAGACTGTTGTTTACATTGTTAAGATTCAGGCACTGGAGAGGGGGAGTGTGCCTGTGCTGTCAGGGTGTGTTTGATCCAGAAAATATGAGTTTAGTTCTCATTTATAGGGATTACAGTGAGATATATATAGTGATATATTATAAGGAGTGTTCTGTCGTGACTGGGGAGACCCTCCTACTTTTGTTTTTTATTTTTGCTCTGACTTTACCTGTCCAAATCTTGTCCTTTTTCAGTCCTTGGCCATGCTACCTTCAGCATCTTCTCCATCACATTCATTCTGTTTCAATTTTTGCCACAAAACTGCTGTTTCCTTTTTTTTGTCACTCTATCCATATAGTACCACCCTGCCTCTCTCCTTTCTGTTTTGCGTCTTTTGATGTTTTCCTTTAGCTGTCTTGTCTTTCAAGTTTCTACTGGACCTCTTGTGCAGAGACCTCCTGATCCCTTTGTTTCACTAAGTAGTCTTCATCTGTTTAGTTCTTCCTCACTAGTGGGGTGATGGCAATAGAAGCATTGTACACCAAAGGACACGTTCCCAGCTGTTGAATATAGCCATGGTACCACAGCAATCCGAGGAGTTGCAGTAAAAAACAGTGTTGGAGGATACTTACACTGGAGTGTCAAGCAACTTGGTCTTTTACAATATTAGTGCCACCTGTGGCAACTTGCACTTTCAATAACCTCTTAAGGAGCTGAGTAGTGATTCAAACTGGTAAACTGGTTGGTATTGAAGTATTTATTTATTGCTGGTGGCTTTTTAGCGAAGTTATTTGATCCATGCTTAGGGAAAACACATTTGAATTTTTCAGAAATATTTGATAGTTTTTAGCTAGTATCCTACTGAAAACTCAACTTTTGAGAAATACTCAGAAAAGAAAATTCAGTATGGTCTCTGAACTACACACAGCCTAATAATGGAAAAGAGAGATGAATTTTAGGTAACTCAAGTGTTTGCAATTTTGTCACCTGATCTGTAATATTTGTGCATCTCTGCCACTTGAAAATCTATTAATCATACTGCCTCTTCTGTGTATTTATTATAATATGCATAGGGAATCATAAAGTTGCTTAACATAGAATTCTCTCAGCTGTCCCTGTTATCTTACTCAACAGAACAGCCTAATAGTGTTAGGTTGATGGTAATATTAATTTATTTAAAGACATAGACAGGTAAAACAGGTTCCTTTATTTTTTTCTTTAAAGGATTCACTACAGTAAATTAGAGAACTATTTTGAGTATTTAAAAAAGGCATCCTTGCTCCTATCTTGCCCATATTTCATTGATATTCTTCATGTAATCTGAGAAATTCTTTGTGCCATTGTTTTAACATAATACATGGGATTTGGTGCAGTGAGTCACTTGTTCTTATAACAACCTCAGGCAGATCGGTTGGTTCTGAATCATTGGTGCCATCACCTGACCTCCATCTTTACAAATATATGTAAATACAGAGTATTGCCGTATGGTCTTGGGTCCCCAGAAGTGCTGGTGAGCTTGAGTGTATTAGCTAACAGAATAGGAGCTTTAGCCTCTTCACACTGTATATTTTTCAAAAGGCAGTATTTTTCCTATCTTTATATATATGACTTTTGAAAAGGATGCTACAATGTTTGAATTATAGTAAAGCATCTGAGAGATCCAAGTCTTTTTCTGGAGGTGTTGAATCTTCCGCTTCTGGGTTGTTGTTTTCTATTGCAGGAGGCAAGAGATCCTCATCTCTGAATTCTCTGGTAAAGCTAGAAGGAGCTGGAAGGTCCATAACTTCTTTCCATGGTTTTCCAGGACATCTGGAGGAAGGAGATTCTGGGCGATCTGGCAACCCATTAAATAAAGAATGATCAGGAGGGATTAGTGGTTCTGCAGGCATACCAATTTCCTTTTTTGCAACCTCTGGATTAAGTATATCTGGTGCTGTTTCAGCACTGGATGATGGAAGAGTTGCATTTTAATCAAAACCCTTTTCATTGGACTCCTCAGAACATTTGGGATTTGGATATTTATATTTTTTACTGTGTGTTTTATGCCCATACCTATGGCCAGTTCTTGCCCACAACCAATTTCACACTTATGCCTTTTGTCAGACTCATGATCCTTTTTATGTCCATGCTTGTGTTTATTCACCTTACCTTCTGGTTCCTGTCCACCATCTTTTCTTGTTTCTTTGCTTGGACTTTGATTTTCTTCATCATTATCATCAGAGCATGAAATTTCTGTTGACAGGTCTACCATATCTAATTTTCGGAAAGGCGTGAATCCAGGAGGCCTTCTTACAAGTAAGGTCTAAAAACATTGCAATAACAGATGTATTTGTTACATGAACAATAGCTTCAGATTTGGGAAATTTGTGAATTGGCTCACTGCACTACAGGAGTCATTTAGCAATTTTTTTTTTAAATCTGAAAACCTATAAATTATATCATTAGCTTTTCTATAATGAACATAATAATAGATGTAAATATCCTTTTACTTATCTCCAGAATATTATAGCACTTTTATGTTAAAAGAATAGTTTATATTTCCTGAAATTCTGCCAGTTTATTATGGGAATGGTACTATACATAAAAACATGTACTGGTTTTAAATTGTGAACAATACAGTTGATGCCTAGAACTTGTAAAAGGATTACACTCATACATAAAACCAATCTGTGGTAAAGGATAACGCATTTCTGATTAGTCTGAATACCCAAATATATGAAAGATCCGTGTCATTTCGTTACATGAACTGTATCTATTCAATCTTTTGTTTCTAGATCTGACATACGTATTTCATAAGGCTGCTGAGAAATACCACACATAGGTTACAAGTGATAAGAAGCAACTTTCAGTGTTTTTTTGAGTAAATTCTATTTCTCCACCATTGTTTAACCAGAAAGACAATGCATAGTGCACAGCCATTATCCAACATGGGCTTCATGTCTATCCACCAAAATGTCTGATCATTATCTAGCTGCAAATCAGAGTTGTTTGGGATGGAGCTAAATTGGAAGGTTGCTGTGGATGCCATACTGAAATGAAAACAAAGAGGAAATATCTATTACTCAGTACATAATGAATGAATAGGTAATTAATTATGAAGATCCTTAACATGGTGAAGCTATTGATCATGAATGAAGTTGATCAATCTGAATTTTTTCAGTGCATTTTTTCTTCTTCATCAGGGAGCATGGGAGTCCTTGCACTTAGTAAAAAACTCCAGACATCAGAACTAAAATAGTTCTGATAATAAAAAGATTTACATTCCATTCTGAAATTTTCAAACTATTCAGGGTGTTAGTTACCGAGCTGGGCAGGAAGAAAACTCAAACAATTTTCCTGCAGAGATTGAGAGCTCATGGCAACAAATCTGCTGCTCTACAAATATGAAAAGATTTGCAGATGCTTTTGAAATCTGTGGGGTGTCATTGTTGCATTATCCAATACATTTCAGAAGGGCTATGAGGCTCATGAAAGGTCTGGAGCACAAGTCCTGTGAGGAGCGGCTGAGGGAAGTGGAGTTGTTCAGCCTGGAAAAAAGAAGGCTGAGGGGAAACGTTATTGCTCTCTACAGTTACCTGAAAGGAGGTTGAGGCAAAGAGTGAGACAGCCTCTTCTCCCTAGTGGCAAGCAATATGACTAGAGGAAATGACTGCAAATTGCACTGGAGGAGGTTTAGACTGGATGTTTGGATGAATTTCTTCACTGAAAGAATTATCAAACATTGGGATATGGATGTTTGGGCCTGGTTCTTTGGGACATGGCAGTGATGGGTCAAAGGTTAGACTTTATGATCTTAGGGTTCTCTTCTGATCAAAAGATTCTATGAGTCTGTGATGTTTGTCTCAGTTTTAAACTAGGGTTACTAGTAATTCAGAGAAACTGCTGGAGATTGATACTTCAAAGCTTAACTGTTAAAGTAAAGGAGCTGTGAACAAGCAGAATGTTTGCTGTAGTGTGTTGTCTTTGAATTTCTGTAATCATGGTGTTTTCTACAGTCTCACCTTGTGCTGAAACGGGCACAAGAGGGCAGAAAGAGTGTGGTGCTGAGACTGTTTAAAAGAACTACATGGTTCTTTATTTTTCTTATAAAATATGGGATAATTTGGAATGCATAAAGAGTTTAATGTCTGCTTTTGTTCTATGCTTTGCTTATGATGATGAGTAACGAAAAAGAGTCATACCGCTGTCCGTTCTCTTGAGCAGTTAATTTGGGGAAAGATTTTATTCTCCCATGGGATCACATGAATTTGCGCTTCACATGGTAGTGGTGCCTGTTAAGACAAAAATCAACATGTTAAGGAAACAAAACATCAGGTACAATGGAAGAGATTTGTGCATGACAAAATTTAGGATTTTTTAAGTAATACTTTTAATCCAAATGTGTTTGAAACTTCACCAAAATATCTATGAAATCCATCTTAGTGATGGAATTCTATATTGGGACACATCGCTGCTTACCTTTTTGAGGTTAGAGTATATCTGTGTAAACTAATTCAGCTGTGGTTTGGAGATTGAAGCTTGCAAAACTGTATTTTTCATCTCCATCCCTTTTGGGACACTAACTGTTGATCCTTCATGATATATCTAAGAAATATTTTTATCAATGCTAATTCTTCAAGTAAAATTGTGGAATTTGGATAGAGAAAGGCATACAATTTTTCTATTTAGTGCTTGCTGCACTAATAGATTTTAAAATCTGTTAGTGTGCACAGTTCATATGTCAGAAAAAGAGAGGGGAAATAAAGCCTTTCTTTCCCCTACCAGCTCCCTGGACAGTGGTTTCTAGCCCTACCAGCATTACTTCTAGTGCCCAGTATCTGCAGCTTGTACTCCAGAAACATCATTCATTGCACATCAGTAACATGTCCGTTTTATTTCTTAGCTTCAAGTCCACAGAATCAGGAGCATTGCAACTGTTTAATTTTTCATTCTTTCCTTTCTTTGATTAATTATTGTCAGAATAACATACTTTTTGCTATGCAGTGAGCAGTGATGCAGCAGCTGGAGTGACCTAGGTTATGCTTTGTGGTTTAGTGCCATCGTCACTGGCTTGAGTTAGAGTGAAAAAAGTAACAGAACTCAGGATGTGATTTTTCTGAAGTATTTACAATTTTTGGTGCAATGACTTTGTCCACTAGGAACATTGTAGTTGGCAAAATTATTTATTACTTACGCTGTCTGGTGTGGCTTCACAGTTTTCATTAAATGTTTCAAACTCTTCCTTTGAGCAGTTTGTCTTTCGGACTGCAAATCTTAAATGGTACTTTTGTCCTTCAATCACCTGAAAAATTAGCAAGATGGCATTTTATTGAAAAGCATTCCCCAGAAAGATGTTTTTCTACAGGCTTATACTACTTACATTTTGCAAGTTCTGACCACTAGGACAATCTTTATCAAGAACAATATTAAAATACTTGGCAGCAAACTTACCTGCTTCTAATCAACTTACATATTTACCTCAGTTCCCATTCTCAAAAATTCCAGCTTTGAAATTGAAGGAAACAGAAAGGTCAGAACAATATCAGACTCGTAGTTTTGGCTATGTTTTATTGGATGCCTGTAGTAATTCCATTAAGAACAAATGAAATCATTAGAGACACTGCTGTAGAGAGCCAAATATGATGTCAGAAAAGTGGAATGTGAGTAAAATGAAGTGTCTGATGAGCAGGCTCTGTTAAAAAATAAACGTGTTTGCCAAATACATTAAGAAAAGAAACTTCATGGGTTCAAGAATCTGCCTGGTATGATTTCTTTTGGTACATTTTACACAGCCCAAGATAATATATCTTGCTTCAGAGACAGCAGGCAAAACTTGAAATATGCTTTCTTTTAAGTCTATTTTGAAAATGTGTGAATGCTAGTATTACAAGTTTGAAAGAAGAAAAATTGTTTAAAATAAGCAAAAGCACAGATATTATTATTAAGATAATAGGAGATATTCATAAAAACTGGTGTGCTTTTAGTATTTTCTCCAGTAGTACTCCAGTACTGGAGTAGTACTCCTCATGCTCAGGAAAAGCTACATGAGAAAGTATTTTCTAAGCCACTCCATTTTGTCCTAAGCCTCCGTTTTGGTATGTTGGGACAGTGAACAAAGCAAATACACATGCTGACCAATGTTATCCTCTTGAAGAAGGATATTCTTTATTAAGTTATATTTATCTTCAGTTATGTGCAGGCATTCTTTTGTGAATTTACTGCAGTATTATTAGCAGTGGAATCAGTATATAAATTAAGACATTTCTAAGGGGAAGTAGGAAAATGCATTTCTCAGAGCTTACAGCTATTGTAGGCTGAACAGTACTTAAAATAACATACAGAATGTGTTATGGGGAGTACAGATGTGGTGGTTGGAGAGGGTAGTTTTGGCTTTCTACTCTAAAAATCTAAGGTCATTTAAAAAGGCTGGTAAAAATGGAGTAGATACAGAGAAATCAAATACCCTTAGTCATCCTCTTAACCATGCTTTTAAAATCACAGTGCTTAAAGAACAGTTTGGAAATCAAGAGATGGGAGATATAACAAAAAACTTCTAAATGCAAACCAGGATGGATAAAATTTTAAGAGAAGATTGCATGGACATTTCAATTACGGCATGTATCAGTAACATTGCCATGTCTGTTCCTCATCTTTGTGTTATGTCCTGACCTGAACTGTTGCCGCTTCTATTTCTCCACCTTTATAGTAGAACTCATCACTGCTCTCCAAGTTATACTTCTCCATAGCAGCCTTCAGTAGTCCCTTCAGTTCTGCACTGTCTTTTGGGATATTCTTTGGACAACCATTTTGAGTCATCCCTTCTTCAACTGAAAGAAACCAACAGATTGCACATTTAAGATACAAAAGATCCAAAGTAGAGAAAGGCTAGGAAAAGCAGTTGGTAAGGAACCTCTGCCTTCTGCAATGCTTCATATTTGGATCAAATTAAACTAAAATGTATTTGAGTTTGATATTATTAACCACATAGTATAATATCTTGGTTATTGAGTGGAGAGCTACATCAGCATCTGGTGTCACATTGGACACTTACCAAGAGTTTTCTCCTAGTAACAAGAATTTTATGTGCCAGTATAAATAGGGCAGTATATACATAATGAAAAGTAATTTTCAGCTGTATATCAAACACTTGTAAGAAATGAAAAAAATCTGTGGTAACCTTTCATTAAGAGAAAGTGGTCCCAGAAGCACTGCTTTGTCTCATCTTTACCTGGTTTAATCTTGTGCATTTTTGTCTTTTTTTCACATTTGCAAAAAAAGAATTGAAAATGGCAGAACTTTAAAAATCGCTAGTGTTGGTGACATACCTGGAAGCGTGCATTTGCTTGCAACATCTACAATCTGCCCTTGAAGGTTTTCATATGCCTTGGTATCACATTTACCTACACGCTGCAGTAGAAAAACCAAAAACAGCTCCTTATTATTTAGAAATAATGAACAAGCTCACATTCTAATACCTTTTTACTATCAGAGTAAGTCAAGCATACTAGCAGTTCTGCCTTCTTTCAATATACTAGGAGCAAGGAGCCTAACAGACAGTCTGTATAGCCAATAAAACGTCAGGGTTCAAAAGGACCACTTAGAGAAAATAAAACCATAAAAGAGAATTCAAATGAGCTATTTGTATGTGTTCATTACAGAAAGAAATGGGGACATTTACAAGCTGTAATCCTATTTTATGGAGAACTCACCGGAATTTCTGTTTCAAACCGGAAAGACTAAAAAGAAGACTACACAATAAACAAATCAAGCATTACCGAGTTCCTTGTATTTACTCAGGTGTTCTAAAGGAACTGTGGTAGATGACTTGCTTAAAATTGCCTTTATATCTGAGGGCTGGAAAAAAAAGATGTAGATTCTGTTCTCTATTCAGAAAGCTTATAGACCCATAAAACCATTGTTTGTACTATTCAAGTGGTTAGAAATGGTAATAAGGAAAGAAATAGGGGGCATGAATACATCAAAGAGAGATGGGGATTTAGTTGTAAACATGAGCTGTATTTTGCAGATTTGTAAAATTTCTTAATCAACAGAAGTGGCTAAACAGACCTGTTGACAAGTATATATAGATTTTCAAAAAGCTTTTAGTGAAATCCCTGGTCACAAGCTCTAAAGGAAACTGATCAATGGTAGAATAAGAAGACAGACAGATATAATTCAGGATCATGGTCTTAGGGATATGAAGACACTTTAAAATGTCACCCATAAAAAAAATAAATCTGTTCAATAGATTTAGAAAAAGTGATAAAAAACTAACGTAAAGGCTTATTATCCAGGTTAGAGAGATTGACTTTGTCCCGCTGTGGCTCCGTGTTTCACATGCGTGATGAACAAGGGGTGCAGTTCTGGTCTTCCATTTCAAAATGAATTGTACAGAGCTGAACAAAATTATGACATAACTTCCATGAAATTCAGTCATTCCAAGGTTTGAAATACTCTTTGAATAGCATATTCTAATAATACCTGTTGATGATCTATTAGCAAAGCTGCTTAACAGTCCGGGGGATAGGTTATAAAGATCCAGTCCCAGAAACTCTGCTTGATCAAAGTACTATGTGAATGAACTTCAGGTTTAAGGACAAGCTTGGGGAATGGAGAGATTTGCTGATTCTCACTCTTCTGTTATTCTGTTGTTTACCAAAATGTTGTTCTTCTATTAATTTGCTTTAGTCAATATCTATGAAACATTCTTGTGACATCCCTGGAGTAATTTTATAAGTGGAGAGGCTCTTGAATGTCATGCTCAACAGTGCACTTCCACAATAGCTGACACAGATGTGGGTCAGCACTCCTGTGGTTCCTCCCCTCCCATTTACCACCACTGTTCATTATAACCCTGTCCTCCTGCCTTCTACCTTGTATTTGGAGAAGCATTTGTCTGACTTTATGGTGACGTGGTCCAGGGAGCAGCTCTCTGGATTTGGTAGAGTTGATTTGGTTTTACGTCAGAGAAGCCAAGGAAGCACCCATTTTTGTAAAACTGTTTAGCCAGAGTGTGTATGTTTGTTAATAAATTTTCTTTGAAGCTTTCTTGTTTGGACTGTGGTAGAAGTTAAGTAACAATTCTGCTATTTATTTTTCTTAGAAAATGTGTCATAGGCTGGAAAGCAGTGCTAATTTAAGTATCACTATTTGGGCTGCTCATTAATAACTCCTTGAAAATCTAGATAGGAAATTAACAAGGATGTTGTTTAGATGCTGTAATCTGTAAATATTTCAATGTGGTCATCTTAGTCACTGATACAGGAGAGGCAATGAATGTTCTCATTGCATAAATATATAGCTAGCTATAAGCCTAAATTTAAACTTCATTCACAAATTGTAGAAAGACTATAAATATTTTCTGGAGTCAGATCTCCATGGTTGTGTGTTCATATATTTTATTGATAAACAGATTTTGGAGATTACTTACACCTCTAGAAGTGGTTTTGCACTCTGGAGTTAAATCTTGAAATTGATCTTTTGAACAGTTAGTCTCCTCAATTTTGTATTTAATTGCATAGTTCCATCCAGCTACCACCTGGAACAGATATTTAGGAAATAGATTATGTAAATCTATTCAAACTTGTAAATTAAACTATTACATGTGATCAGCAATGACAGTAAAAATACTCTTCTAGTACCTTCCATACATCAATTCACTTTGATTTGATTGAGCAATATTCATGGACAGCAAAAAAATCCTTGTGATACGAAAAGTAAACTAAGTCAGGCATGTATTAGCAATGCACTTTGCATTTGGATTCCACTTCTGGCACTTCTGCTGCCTCATCGTGTTTGGTTTCTTGCACTTTCCTCCAAGTCTCTGTTACTTATTATTCCCAGTGACAAGAAGCTGGTCCAGATAGATGACTACACTAATACAGCTTGGCAAGTCCTACGTTCCTGAGTGTGGGACATAGTAAAATAGTACCTGAATAATGTAACTTCATACTGCTGGCATCATTTGCTGTTGAGTGTTGTGCATTTATCATCTACTTATAATTGCACCGGCCTTGGACTTGACCTTCCCCCACCCACTGTTTTGTCCAAATTGTGACCCTTTTTTGAATTTTCTCTCCACTGTGGATACTGCTTCTCACCTATGAAATCTCTTCATATCACTTTGTTGGGTCAGTGCTGGGAATAAAAAAGTGGAAAGAAGAATGCAAGACAGGAATTTTCTATCCCAGATCAGTTAGGGTGGGGGGCTCTGGCTAGTCTCTGCTGGCCAGAAGTGATATGATGGGTCTTTTCCCAGCCGCTAGATTGCAGTCTGTCTGTGACATTTTGTCATGTGTAAGCATTGTGTAAACTTGTCTTTCAGCTAAGAGGATCATTGCCATCAGTAAATAAAAAGAGTACAATCTGTATTAAATAGTTGTTCAAATTGACATCAGACCAGAAGACCCTCTTTGACTAAGTAAATACATACACATTCGAAGAAAAGCGCATGTGCTTGGTGTCAAATTATGTACTAGTTAAAACCCAAGTAAAAAACTTTCCATTCTAGCAGTGTCGTATCAATCCATCAAAGTCTTTCACAGGGAAATAATTGTTGCATGGAACAGCAGACAGCACAGATTTTCTGTGATCTAAGAAGTAATTTCTTGCAAAGCAAATATTCCTATGTGCAGAAATCTTATAGGAAGTGACATGCTGGCTTTTTGTTTTTCTAACCCATCTTTCCTGTATGGGGTTTACTCATTCTGTAGACTATAGCAGATGCTGCCATATGGATCCTATTGTATTGCAAAAACATAGATGCCTGCTGCTGTTCGAGAGGCTGCAGTGTATATGAGACATCTGTGCAGGCTGACAGTTTTGGCACAGAACTTAGATCTGATCCTGCTGGAGCATCAGGGAGAGGCCAAGCAGAATTACCTAAGAACATTTGAGATGACATGAGATGCCTATGTCAGCACTGAATGCAAATAAATTGGTGCTAAAACACTGGTTAGATGCAACTGCAAATGAGAAAGTATGTTTACTATCATTCTGTAAAGGTGACAGGCCCAAAACCAATTATGAGTAGGTAACCATTCGTGGTTCTTTATAAATGTACTATTTGCATGGTGTACATTCTATGTGTATTTCATATGCCTTTTTTTATAAAACATAAGCCACCTTATAATTAGAAGTGTCTGTATAAAACAACAAATGTAGCTGTGTTTTGGATTTGTTGGGAGGCTTTTTAGTGTAAAACTTGGAGAAAAATAATCCACATACCTGTCTTTTAGCTTCCTTGACTTCCACAAGCTTAAAGAGTGCAGGTTCACCGCTGTGCTTGTTAAACTTTTGAATGGCTTGTTTCAGAATTTCTGATACTCCTAAACTGTCACTTGATATAGGGTGGTAGCATCCAAGACAAGGAGCATGACCAAGCGATACCTTTGGAGTAGCTGGAAAAGAAAAGTGTTTAATATAAAACAGCCTCAGATCTAAATTTTTCTTCTCTTGGAATAAGAGAAAAGGTTCAATGAGCTTTAAATTGGAGTGATCAGTAAATCCCATGTTTCAGTTTTGGGGTCTGCAAAGGCATTCACTGTATTTAGAAATATGCTTTAGTTCATGGTAGTAGTGGCCATCTGTGACATTAGGATCCTGGCATGGGTTCAGCAACTAACTTAATTCACAGGGGTGTTTTAACTTGGGAATCATTGAATCGCTGAAAAACCTTGCATGTAGTTTTGACACCATTAAGGAAGGGTCATCTCTCACTCATTTGGGGAAGACCCAGTGGAGACTACAACGAAGGGGTTGTTCTTCAGATTCTTCAGGGCTCACCCACTGTGAGCAGCTGCTTACTGTCTTCACAATATTTCAGGATGGAAACCTTGGCATGAGAGTTTTGGCTCATTCATGTGAAGTTCTCTGACTCTGAGCTCCTTAGGGACTGTAGTTGAACTACTGTACTGCTCTTTGAACTTCCCCTGCTTGTCTCTGTGGCTGCCACTTACCATTTGGTGTTATCTTCAGGCTTAACCAACTGGACTGGCTGGAGATAGACAGGCTTGATGGGGATGGTCAAACTTCTGTTCCCTACTACTAATCCTATTAACTCTCTTTCCTTTCTAGTAATCGTGGATTGGATTTTCATAAATTAATTTTATAGTTCAGTACATAAATTAATTTCATGATTCAGTGAGCTCGAGAATGAAAGTGGGACAATATGTGGTCTCTGTGGAATTGAAGCAAAATTTGTGTGCCTGATCCTCAGCTGGCACAAACTGGCTTTGATGGAGTTATGCCAGCTTGCAGCAGCAAGGAAACCAGTCCAGGGTCACTGTGATCAAACTGTTCCACCAGGAAGGCTGGATGGTATGGTACTTCACTTGTTGGGGAGGAAAATCCCTCACCACTCTCCTATTTCACTCCTTGTTTGAATTCTTTGGCTTCTGTGTACATTTGGAATATCTCAGTGCAATACTATTTAGTAGTAGCCCTCCAAGGGGTGCTTGAAATAATCTGGCCCTTTGTATTTCTAGCAACACATTTTGACTCAGTAATTACAAATGCACACGTTACAGGAAAATGAGACCATGTTTTCAGGGAGTAATCACAAAGGAGGTAATAAAACAACAGTACACCCTGTTCTAAATTGGCAATGGTTTCAGCATATTCCTAAGTGCTGAACAAATGTCTTATTTTTTTAGAGCTGCTCTAACTTGGTAAAAAGAGATGATCTCCTTAGGCTGAATACGTGATTCACTTAATTTATGTATTTTTTTTGGCTTTCTAAGCAAAGATCCAAATGCAAATTTCCCATGTGTTTTCGGTGGGATTCACATACCTTTCACTGGCAACTAGATGTCAGCATTGCCCTACCAAAGTATCTATACTAAGCGGTACCATGATGTGGAGGTCCTAGAAGGGCTGGCTGTAGGTAGAATCATTTGAGCTTTAAACAAGGTGATCAGGGACAAAAACCAAAGACAAGCTGCCAAACAACTCAGCAATCATGGTAACTATTCCTGTAATTGATGTGGTCTTAGCTCTGTGCTACCAGTTAAATAGATATTAGAAAACTGGCTGGGATATATCTTATAGGAACATAGTGGTCTCTGTTGCAAAGCTTTAAAACAGTGTCAGTTCTTTCTAATACAGGAAATTACTAGTATAATAGTACTATGCAAATGTCTTATAGACAAGTAGTGTAGTGCTACTTAATGTTAAGATAAAAAAGATATCACTGTCTTACAAAAATATGTGATTGCTAAATATTTAGTTTGTAAATGAAATTTTTGTTTATTTTAATGTTGGGTAAATATTTGTTTTGGTAATCTTTAACAAAAATAATTTGGTAGTTTATAGTTTGGAGAAAATTAAGACATGATCTTGTAATATAAAGGGGTTTTTTCTAATTATTTCTGGCACTAATTTATATTTGAATAAGTAAGGCAGTAAATGAAAGAATGACAAATAAATCTGAACTAATCTAATATGAAGTTACTGATACTGATAAATGTGATCTAATCTAATATGAAGTTACTGATTTATTTAAGACTTTTGGTCTTAAATAAATTCATTTTACTTGGGTATAATTCCAGTGTTTGAAGAAACTCACTACACATGCATGTGCTGGTCTTCATTGCCCTTCATAGAGACTGCCAGTGCTTCACTGACTTGGCTTTGGAACAGTGTCTTTCATAATAGTTGCCTTTGGAAGATGTTTATAAATGTCTGAGTAGAATGATACCTTTAAAATTAGCTGAAATTCTCAGTATTATATTTGTCACTGATACCTGTTGAATGTTGCCCCAAACAGTCACGTACCCGGAAAAATTTTGCAGTCTTGTGAAACGTTACTTGTTTGTTCAGCATCGTTCATGTGAACTCGAGCTGTGCATTCTCCTGTTCTCTGCAAAACCAGGAAATTGTTTGTCTTAAAATTGCTGAAATAAAATACAGTGTTACGTATTTGTCCAGCTATTGAGTAAAGTCGAGGGTTGCACATTGACTTTGGGGAGCAAGTTAATGTGTGCGTTTGTAGTTACGTCTAATTTACTGTTTTGTTACTTGGAAAGGAACATTTATGTTGACTGTGAGAAGAGTAGAGGATGAAACAAGCAGGTAAATGGAAAGATTACTTTGTATGCCTATTAATTAACTAAAGAATTTAATTAACTAAAGCATTCATGGTCAGAATAATGGAAACAAACACATCCTCATTAATAAAGTCTGTATACATTTTGTATTTACCTAATTTCCTCTCGCTAGTATAAGATATGCAGTGATGCACTTAATATTGACTCAGGTGATATCACCACCATCCCTTTTTTTTCCACAGTGTACTGTGTGAAACAGCCGGGACTTCCACTGGAAGTGTGCAGTGTTCCTGCATGCTGTGTTTTCCCAGTTGTACCTGCTCTACTTGCTCCCTAGTAACATGAGTCAGACATGCTTTGCACTGCTAAAAGCCCTCTGGTAAACTTTCTGCCATAGAGGCTTCCATGTCAGTGTTATTGTCTGAAAACCAGTGAAAAGATCAAGTTTCCACTGTATATAATGAATAGAAAATTTTACATCCCTCACCTTCTCATGAGTACATATATCTGATGTTGAATTTATTGTGAACCTTCAGGTTCACACTGAAGTGCTGAAATGTTCCCTTCTGCACATATTCAGGATTAAAACGTTAAACTCGTTTTTATAATGGTTACTTTTAGGGTTGTAAGCATTTTTGTATTGTTCTTTAGGCCTATAAGCTCTATAAAGAAACACAGCCAAAAAACTTAAATTGTCTACTGTCTTTTTCCCCAGGTAACTGCAGTTCTGATCATTGTGCTGATGTTTCTTTTGAGAGAACTTTTAAAAATACTTACAGCCTCTACAGATGCTTTGTATTCACAGTCTTGCCAAAGTTGGTTTTCCTCAGTGGTGCAAGTGGTTTCTCGTATTTGATATTTCACATAGAATTGGCCATCGGGACCTGCCTGCATACAAACAATATGCAGGGTGTCATTTGCAAAGTAATAAATCAAGTGAAAAGATATTTGCAAAGTAATAAATCAAGTGAAAAGATAAAAGCTTCCAAAGGCAAATACTCTCCATTGGTTACCTTATATTTTATAGTGTGGTTTCAGATTAGCTGCTGGTCTCCATGCAAGGACTCCCAAATCTTGGTAGTTCAATAATAAATGTATCTAATTATATTGCTGAGTCCTTATCTACTGTTAGAATATGTACGTACAATAGATACAGGCTATGCTCAGCTACCTTCATTTTAACTGGTAGTACCAAGGGTTTTAAAACCAGAAAGAAGTGATTACTTTTTATACTCCTAATCGCATTTGGGTTGTTGTGTGGATAGTCAGCATAACTGTCAGCTTGGACTTTGCCCCTGTCTGACTCCCCCACTCTTACTCTTGGCTTCCTCCCAGATCTGTCTGCTTCCCTTCTGTACAGTTCTGCAGGCAGACCAGAAACAGCAGCCAGCACCCCTCAGGCAGCCTGGCAGTGCCTAGATTGCCTTTACTCTGTGGTACCAGGTTACTCATGCTGCCTTGCCTGCTAGGGGAAAGGAGCAAGGAGGGCATGTGCTATGGAGACATGGCCTGGCCAGTGGTAGTGTTTCTGATGTTGGAAAACCAGTATGAGGGTATTTTCCTTGCCATTAAGTAGTGAGTTTGTACCTACAGGTAACATTAACACAGGACAAGATTTGTGGTTCATCTTTCAGAAGAGATAAATAGCCAGAAGTTCCTAACCTGTTATAGCCACTGAAAGGGCTCTGCTTCTGTGGCTTTTCCAAATACAAATACAGGCAGCTGCTGTACTTTAACACTGGTTATCTTCAAATGCTGTGATAATTCTTGTAGTAGTAGTAGTTTCACCACATAAGTGAAGTTCAGGTGATGTGCGTGGAATATAGTGTATTTATGCTAATGTATAATTATATTCTGCATTCTTTCAATTTCTGTTGTGTATTGCTAGGACTAGAAAGAAGTGTAGGTATAAGGGGTATAATGGTTGCAGGCTGTAAAGCAGCATGAAAAGATCTTAAAACTATAATGGACGTAATCCTCAGCAGGTATAAATTGGCATTTATGGAACTGCATCAGATTATACTATCTGGGGTGTGGGCTTAAAAAGAGCTAGATTCTGTTCTAAATCTGCAGTAAATCAACTCAGGGAATAAACCAAATAAGTTAGAAAAGATATTGTTTCTGTATGTTGTTTGTTGTTGGTTTATTTAGTTATTATTATGAGCAGCTATGCCTTTAACTGGGGCAGGTTCATTCTTTCAGCAGCTAGCTTTTATTAGCTTATCAATAATGAATGTACATGAATATGTAATAACTAGCTATTTAATTAATGGATTCAACATTGTGAGACTAGTGATGAGTAAAATCTATACTTTTTTTTAGAAGAAGAATATCGAATATAGGAAAATTATTGCAGATTTCTCTGTTTTTTCTTAACATAATAGTCAGGTCAATGATTTAAAGTAATAATTGATTTCAACCTCAAATCTTTTAAGAAGAAGAAAGATGGATACGTGGAGCAGGAAAGATGAGTAATGAGGGCAATAAATATGTATTTTTAAAAATGCAACATTGTATAAGACAAAATGCTGAAACTAATGTCTGCCCTTTGGGAAAAGGAAGAAGTTGTTGCGGTTCTGATACAAAGACTTTGCATTTGGCTCTTGTTATGGATGTCTGTAATTCCCTGAAGACAGTAGGAGTATTCATTTATATAATATTAACTGTATAAACGATTTGACAGATTTTAGTCTTTATCACTACATGCTAAAATCTTCCAAGTTTGAAAACAGGAAAAGCAGAGGGTAGATGCCACGAGGGCTGGACAGTTTACTATAGGGGGTTTAGCAATTCGTGTCCCTTTGCTGAAGTCAATTTTTATCTGGGTGAAAGTGTCTTATGATTTTGGAGTGCAAAATATTCTCTCTGACATTGGGTTTCTTGTGTTTTGCATCTGAAAATCCAATCCACTAGATAATAAAACCTAATGTTGTTTTCAAGTAAAATAATGCTTGCCATTATTATGGTAATTCCATCTTTGTATGCTGCTCAGAGGTAAATACTCTTCTGTTAGATTAACGCCATACAGAAGGACTCCAGGCAAAGGATCATGTTTCATTCTCCTCTTCTGTCACATTATTTCACTTAAAAAAACCCTAGTGCTTTCAGATAGAATTGTGACTTAGGACTAGTGTCAATCAAATAATATTCACAATCTATACAGAGTTTTGCCAAATTTTATCAGATCATTCTGTTCTATGTGTGATACCAGATTTGCCCACTTAAAGATAATATTCAGGTTTTTTATTTAGTGTGGTTTTGATCTGAAAACCTGGCTGATAATGACAAGGGGTAGAATTCCCAACAGAGAGAGGAGAAAACAGAGCAGACTAGTAAGAGGAATTGTATAGTGATAGAAATTTTCCATTCTTTAGCCCTTGCATTAGTAAGTAATTCACCAGCATACACAATAAGGTTGATAAGAACATAATATACATTCCTGTTTGTCATGGTGACAAGTCTCTTACTGTGCAGGTCATTCTTTTACTTAGTTAAAATGTTTTTGGAAGATGCTTTGCTGCCATACTTGCTCTCTTATGAACAAGATGGAGATAGTCTGATTCAGGTTGCATAAACAAATCCAACAGGTTTTTCTGTCATTTGCAAAGTCTACTTACAGTTTTCTCAGCTTCCATCACCCTGTATAGAGCAAATAGGTTACCAGTTGTTCTTTCTTCATTGTATTTCTTCAGTGCTGTGTCGACAGCTTTAAAGACATCAGGATCATCACAATTTGAAAACTCAGATGGAAGAGGGGTGGCTCTGCTAGAGAAAAAACTAGAGCAGAGTACTAGTACAATGAAAAGTTTCATAATTGAATGAAGAAGGCCTCCCGAGTTTAGAAGGCTCCTTAAAAACCAAATGGAAAAGAATGCTTGTCAGGGTTTAGTCACTTCTTCTGTTTTTCAGGAGCAATAGCTAAGTAAACAGAATGAGCATTTTGCTGGGGTTGGTTGGTTCTTGTTATACTGTTTATACTGCAAATAAACTTCTGAGTTTATCTAAATAAACTTTGTGTGGTCACCAGAATGACACTGAGGTTATCAGCCTGCCATCAAGATAACAGGCTAATGGCTGCAGCTGGGGACAGGTTTAGACTAAGCAGTATGGCTCCAGAGAAGAGAAAGCAGCAGGTTTGTAGTAATCTGGCTTCTGTTCTTATCATCTAACTGCTACTGAGAATTAATTTTAGAAGGCTTAAATAAAACACCCAAAAAAGGTCACAGTGAAAATGAAGTTTTGGTTCTGCACAACAGCGCTGTAAATGTTACAGATCTGTTTAATGTTCAGACTGCAATAGTTCTGAGGAGCCAGAACATGTTTGAAAATAATCTTTGGACAGATGTGTATCATTGAATGTCACATAACTCTTCAATAATGCTTGATAAGCTTTGTCCTTCTTGCTACTGCTGGAAGTGGATGTCTGTAGCTATGTGAGGACTGCCTTTGGACAGTCTTCATAATGCTTTGTTATCATTACAGATAGAGAAACTGACAACCAAGAACAAGGGTTTAGATCACCTTGTCTGCATCAGACAGAGCCAGAATTAGAGCTGCCCAGGAACATCAGGTGCTTGTCTCCAGTGCTGAGCACCAAATAGCTTTCCTTTGAATTTGTGGACACTCTGGGCTTGCCTCAACTCTAGTGTATCTGTTGTGTCTTGCTACAACTTTTGGTTAAAGAAAATGCACTTAATAGACTTTGGGGAAAGCTATGCTAGAAATAGGGTCCTTTGTGGATGATAAGGCATCGTTGAAGATTAAAAATTGTTCCACAGCTACACAAAATACTGTGCTTGTTTGATTTATTTTTCTTAAGTGTAGCCCCTACAACACATATTTTATGCCATTTAAAAGCTATTTTGAGGATTAGACCGCTAACTTTTTGAGATTAATCTTGCTTACTCTTAATTATGAGATAACTGTTCTGACCTCACTCATTGGGGTCTCAGGTCTGTCTGAGTGGACTTAATCTTTGTGGGGTTCACTAATATTCTTTTTTCCTGCTCCTCCCAACTCACTTTTAAGTAAGGAAGTTTCAATGATAAAGAAAACATTTACATGGAAGAGTTATTTCATGCATCTGCTTTTCTCCACTCCACAGAGCAATTATAAACTATTGGAAAAGGGCTGTCCTTGAATGAGTATTGCTGGTATATCACCACCTGCAGCTGTGGCAGTGGTGGCACCTGCACAGGTCACCCTTCAGCGTTATGCTACAAGTCATTGACTATTCTCAGACCTTTTCTTGATAATGGTGTTAACTCAACCACCACTAGTCAGTTTATGCTGGAGTGTGCATCAAGGACATTTACCATGCAGCTAAACATCAGAGGAATGAAAAGAAAAATCTTTGGCAACTGTATCAAGAAAAAGAAATGCATGCACATTTTTATTTTCTTCGAATCTTTAGAAAGCATGAATGTAGTGCCAGGGATCATTTTTAATGGTCAGATTTCCTCTAGGTCAGGTTTCCTCAGAGAAGTATGTTATCATTATGAATTATGAGAAAAACATAGATTTCACTATCAGGAATTTTCCCTTTTTGTTAGAAATAAAGGAATGTTGTTTGCTTGGGAGGTTTGTACTCAGTTAAATTATCCAAAGGACTCAGAGTTTTTAGACTTTTAGTTATAGTGAGGTTTGAGATAGTTTGGATCAAGAGACAGACTGGAATACTTTATCATTATTTTCTGTGCTGCTTCCCCCCAGAAATTATATGCTTTCTCCCTTCTCCACATGCCATTTTCATTCATTGTTCAACAGTCATTGCCCCTGCAACTCTCAAACCAAGAACGCCTTTCTTTGAAGTCATATCTGAAAATTTTCTGCCTTGGAGCTATGTGGAAATAAAGGCAAAATTTTTGGAAGAATAAGTTTAGGATTTCCTGGGCATGACTTGGATTGTGTAGGGTGATCTGGAAACCCCAGAGTTTCTGGCATCTCCTTTAGACTTGAGCCATCGAAGGGAATACCTTCATCAGTGCTGGAGGAGTGAGGGTCACTTTGAAATAGCTCAGGAAAGTTTGCAGTGGGAGGTGTAAGAGAATCCCGCTGATTTAGAACTGGAATGCAATAGATAGCTCCTGTTACTTGGAATGGGAAGTACTTTCCCGATTTGCTTGTCTTATTGCAGTGATGTCTGTGAGGGTGTCTTGGAGGATGGTGGTGGTGTGGACCACAATGGGGAGGAGGATGATGATGTTGGCCACAATGGGGAGGAGGATGGTGATGATGTGGTCCATGAGGATGGGGAGGACAGGGTGGTCCATGATGGGGATCATGAGGAGGATTATGTGGTTCCTTGTGAGGAGTAGGAACTGAAGGTGGACGTTGTGGTACCGCTTGGAGATGATGATGTGGTACATCATGGGCAGAAGGAGCAGAAGGGGGATATTGTTGCTCCTCATGGGGAGGAGGATGCGAGTCATCATCAGAAGGAGGAGGAGGGTGATGATGTGGTCCGCAATGGGGAGGAGGTGGAGGACAATGGTGTGGATGGTGAGGGTGGTGATGTGGTCCGTCATGGGGGGGATAAGGATGAGGCGGTTCTTCATGGCTATCTTTATGTTCTTCATTGATACTATGGTTATTTTCAGGGTCTTCAGATTGAGAAGGGGGTGGACATCCATGCTTGTGATGATGCTTGTGGTGATGTCTGTGACCAAAGTGATGATGGCAATGGGGATGTCTGTGTGGGTGTCCCAGACCTGCGTATCTGTGTCTTCGCCAATAGTTAAGTTGCTGTTTATAAAACCACCAAGAGAGGAAATATTAAATGAGATGTTAATAGGACAGAAGAAAGTGGTGAGAGAGGTGGGAAGTAGAAGGTTTAGATTTACAGTTCTGGTGTCTTAACTAAAAACCCACAATTTTTGTTCAAGCTAGAAGGGTTGATGATAAAATGTCAAATACTGAAAATCATCTGGAAATACTACACCATATCAAAATGAAATGATGTAACCAACTGAGCAAAATCTGTGATGGATTGAAACAAAATAAACTGCATACTGGAGTAGCTGTTGTAATACAAGCTGAAATACCAAATATGATGGAGATCATGTCCCCTTCTCTCGCTTTGTAAAATTCCTTTGAACTTGTTTCCAGTCTCTACTCACTTGAACTAACGCGTGTGATTGGCCTGAGAGGAGACATCCTTGGAGGAGGTGGTAGGGTCAGCTCTGTACTAATTATTCCTTTGATTGACCTAGCAGTCAAAAGCCAGTCTGTCCTGTCATGCTGTGTCACAGTCAGGCAGTGAGAAAGGGACATAAGCAGCCACTGCAGTCATCTGCCAGCCTGGACTGAGTGAGGTCGCTGTAGCGACGTGAGGGCGTAGCCAGAGACATTGATTTCAGTAAGTGAGGACATACCCAGGGATGGTAGATTTCACAGTTTATATCTGTTCCGTCTGGTTGCTCTGCATCAGTGATAATTCTTGCCTTGCAGAATCCCATATGCTGAGCAAAAGAAAACAATAAAAAACAAAACAGTGCACAGATGGGTTCTTGTGGAGTTAATAGAAACGAATGAAAGTTCCTAATTTTAAAAGTTAGGCCCTTTCCTTCAATATTTAAGTTTAGAGAACATAGCTAGATCCTGAGCTTTCTGACCAGTGATACTTGCCAGTCATTAATAATGGTTAAAATATATCCTGGTTTTGAGGGTTCTTGTGAAGACTGCTTTGCTACAGTCCTCATCTTACTTCTCTTTGAAGTCTGTGAGAAATTGGTCAGGTACTGATGTCTCCAAAATGGGTTCCCTATAAGTGACTGATTTTTGTTCCTTTTTTCCTGTCTTTGCTTGTCAAACTTTGTTTAAATTGGGCTATTCTGAAACTCTGCTCAAAGTCCTCAAAAAACAGATGCTGTGTAGCTACTCTGTTTCAGACAAAGCTCAAGGTAGAGCTCAAGGTATTTATCTTTTAAAGAGTAATTTGTTATAAGCCTTAAGCCTTACTTCCATTAGCATCCTGTTTGCTGTGACTTTCATCTGCTGCCCAGTTGTGTGTGGAATTGCTCATGTTAAAGAGCACAGAACTTGGGTGAGGGGTTCTGTGTGTGCTCTCTGCAGCAGTTCCTTTATCCTGATTGATTGTTGGGCCATAATTAGCCCATTTTGATCAATGAAGTTTACAAATGTCAATAATACACACACACTCTCCAATGGTGGCAGCCCTGAGACCACAGTTAACAACCTCTGGCTGGCTGACTTGGGCTTCATTCTAGTGAATGTCTGCCACCTTTACCAGTTCATTCACATTCTCTTCCAGTCTTCTAGAGTATAAAAGTCACAGAAGAAAATGGATGTAGATAAAACAAAAGTTCTACATTTTTTCTTCTATCTATATTTTTAAATTTCATTCCTTCAGTTTCAATTATGAGGAATAACATATTCTACAATTATTATCTCATCTAGTTGTTTCTTTGATGTAGACTAATTCCTGTAACTGGAAGGTGAGGTGAGAAGAAAAATTTCATAGTAACAAAACCCTGGGTTCACTGGGTTCTTTCCCAGTGTCTATGCTGTTGCCATCCACTGTATCAGTTCCTGTTTTAAGACTTTACTCACAGCATGCCAGTCATCCAGAAAATCACATTCCAGGGTCTGATCTTTTCCTTGTGTGGATTTGGAGCAGTTGGTCTCTCTTACAGAGAATCCTAAAATGTAACCTTCACGGGAGGCAGTCTGAAACCAAGCAATCAAACAAGTGGTAACTAGGTGTATTTCTACAAAAAACCCAACAGTGCTGTAATTTTAAAAGCAACCAAGCTTCACATTGTTGTCAAGATCCTGTCTACCTCATGCTTTCCTGATCTGTACAGTTCAAATAGTCATATGTTGATGTGTATTCAGTAAGGAAAATAGATAATTTACACTTTACCTGCCTCACACCTTTATGAGTTCAAGGAATGGTTGCGTTATTTCTGTCTGGTATGTGTGTGCTATAAAAACTTTTACAGCCTGTGTTTTTAGGAAATTATATCTGCAGGGTCTTCTCCCAAAATTAAACTTCTTCTGTGAAAATAGAGATCTACTGGATGATGACCACCCCTCTCTAGGCATGAGGATACGTAATGCTACAGTATTGATGCTAACTTGGCACGAAATTCTAGTCAGTGGAATTATTAAAAGAGAAGTCATTGCTCCATAAGAACATGGGAAAACATTTTTGTAATCCTGTTAGAATCCATAAAGAGGTTTTTAATTTTAATTTCCAACTGTAGTAGTAGCTATTTCAAGTCCAGATTGAAAGTGTCTACAGCGTGTGTGTGTGCACGAGTTTCGCTAGTGTAACTAAACTGGTTAAAAGAGGGTGCACGCAATATATTGTATTTTTAAATTTATAATTAATAGTTTCTGACTGTTAGGCAGTCTGTTGAAATCTGGTGATACAATCTGAATTGTGACTGTCAGTAAAGGCAAAGTATTTAAGGAGAAGTCCTTGAATCCAGGCAATATAAAAACAGCTATTGGCTAAAAGAGAGTAGAGATATGTCTTGCATGGGACTATGGTGTAGAATACAGTCACATTTCTGAGCAGAATTAAAAGCAGTAGGGAGGCAAAGTTGGCCTGCTGTAATTTCGGTAGTTTCCTTGTATTATGGCAGGGGCCATGGGAACTTATTATGAGGTTGTCCTGAACCGATGTGTGTTGGCAGAATGATCCTGTGATGTTTAAGTGAAGGTCTCCAGTACCTACCAACAAGAAATTGTGGTGATGTGAAAGTTATGCTTCAAATCACCCAGAGGATAAGGCTTCGTGTCACCATGATTCAAAGACAAAAGAATTATTTACCAGAAGCAGTAGTTCTTTTATAGATACAGCACAGGTACAAATTTACCTCCTGCCCTTCAGAGTTCTGAGTGCTTTGCTCTGCAGCAGAAGGTAAAAATGATGCTCAGCATGTTGCACTTTGTGTTCTACCCATGCACTAAATATTCTAAGAGTAAAACATTTTCTGTCTTCTATGTGATGGTGATAATACTCGTGACTGTATGTCTTCTAGAACTCTAGTCAGTACTAAATAAACGCTTGTATGTTATACAAGATAAATAGATGTTTAAAATAAAAATATACATAAAAAGAAGGCTCTGATGGATTCCATCAGAATGCCATAGCTTTTAGTAGATAAGGAATCCTTTTGCTTTCACATGCCTGAATTAAAGCTGATAACAAGTCTTTGTAGATGTAGGTCCTTCAGTTTAAGCAGATTATTCACACTGTGAGGTGATGAGCAATCGTAGAAGGTCTTGTGATCTGATGCCATGTTTTTGGAGATGCTCACAAAATTCTGTTGTAAGTAATATAAGTATTATTATAAGTAATTCTAGGATAAAATGCCACATACCATCTTTAGAATCTTTTCAACTTTGTCCACTTTGAAGTAGTTTGTGTGGTTAACCTCACTGTTGAATTTTTGCAGGGTCTTTGCAGCAATATTTTTATGTTGCTCGGTGACTTCTAAGACTTCAATTTTCACAGGACAATCTTTGCACTCTAGTAAGTCAGGAGGCACTGTGAAAATAGAGAATTTACTACTATTGCAGAGGATATTAATATTCTTGGGAGTGTGGATGAGGCTTTTGCGTGAGGTCATAATGAGGAACTGAAATGCAAGTGTTTTCTTGGAAGGGAAATACTTGTCCCTCACTTCACAAACATGGGTTTGTCCTGTAAGGTGAAAAAAAATCCTAACACTCTGTAAATGAATATTATTATAAATATTTCAGGTCCACCTTAGAATCTTATACCCAAAGCAGGCATTCTTTCCAAGTTTACTTTTTTTCTGACATTCATTATCATGTTTTGGTGGACTGGAATGGTGATATCATCTGTCATCAATAAAGTCTACTTCAAAAGAGCAGAGTAACCTATTACTCATTCTTAACATTCCATTGGAATTATCTAAAATACGAATTGCAAGCAGATGAATGAATCCATACACTAGTAGTGCACAGACTTGTAATTTCTGTGAGGGCTGGTTTGAGGTATGTGTTGGCTTACAACAGTCATTATTTTACCTGGACTTAATGTACAGTTAAATCCATGCAGTTGAGGTTTCTTCAGCAGCTGGCTTCTATATATGATAATCTTACATTGCCCAAAGTCCTGAGAGGAAAAAAGAATACATCATTATGATGTTATTTTCACTGGATTTGATTGGATGTAGGTGATCATAGAAATTATGTCTCCTTTTAATCTACAGTACTTCTAAGAGTAACAGATGTGGTCATTACTGAAATGTTTTATCTTGTACCACCCCAACTTTTGTGTTCAGATGAAATGGGATCTCCACCTGAAAGAGCCTTTATTTTAATTCTGTTTTCATGACTAAGTGAAGAACGAAAAACTAAGCCAACTTTCTAGTGACTCCTTCAGTCATTCTAATGCTTATTTGTGTTAAGTTAGTACTAGCTAGCTGAGGAAATTAGGATGCCAGAGATACTCATAGTCATGTAAGCCTTTAGCAAAATCCAGATGCACTTTTTCTTTCATTCCTTTCCCCCATCTTAGTAGAGTGAATGCCTTCCCTTCTCTCCTCATGTCCTTCCTGCTTCATCCTGTGTGGCAGTATCACCACCATCCTATTTAAATAAAGTTTTGGACTGATATTTCTCATCCCACATTGAACTTCAACAACAAAGGTCAAGTATTGCTGCATATCATATGTGTACTGATACTACTGATACTTCACATTGTCATCCCACATATGCTATGACAGAAAAGTGGCAAAATATAACACTGGCATTTGTGGCTGATACACTAGGAACATGCTAAAGAAACATGATTTCTTGTGCCCTTTAGTTGCCATCACATTATTCTTAAAACCAGCAGCAGAATGCGGAGTGTAGCTCTTTTGAGATAACTAGTGAAGTAAAACTGCAGTTATTTAAAGAGTCAAATTTCCAAACGTTTAGCTTTTGTTTACCAACTCTAGAATTCAATTGGTTTTATTTTATAGTGACCAAAATTAAAGCCTAGTATTCACTTAGAGATTTTGTGACACAGACATTTCTGGGTAGTTCAGATTAATTGGCTATTGACATGAGTCCGCCTGGGTATCTTTACTTGCCATGGCATAGAGATCACTGTATTCACAAGACTCCCAGTGTTTGTTGGATAACACAGAACATTCAGTTTCCAGAACATCCAAAGTTAAGTAGAGGACTGATGAATTCCCCTGGAAAAAAATACAAGAAACTTGGTCTGAGAGATTTTTTGAAGTAGATGTGTTTTACCATTAATGTAGCTTCACCAGTTCCCTATTAAGGTCTTTTTGAACTGACAAGTATAGAAAGGGTTAGGCTCTAAGGGGCCTTTGGGGGTCATCTTGTCCAGCAACTTGCTTAAGGCAAAACTAACTTCAAAGTTATGTTCAGCTGAGTTCTATATATCACCAAGACAGATGTTCCACAACCTCTCTGGGCTATTCCAGTATTTAACCACTTTCTCAATGATTTTTTTTTTCCTTACCTCTATTCAGATGTGTTTTTCTTCAGGAAAATTAATCTCAATTTGTATTTGGGACACATGATTTAAACTTCATGCAACCCCTGTATGGGCTTTCAGAACAAACACAGATGTATTTGTTATAAAATGTCACAAAGCCCCTCGGTGTGAATAAGTGTCCTCAGGTTTTATGACATTCCATCCATTCATACTACTTTTTGCTGTATGTGTGAGACCTTGATAAAGAATTTCTGCAGTTTTGTGTAATATTTTTATCAGTGAAATCCACTGGTGTCATGTTAAACACTAGGTTTGCAGTGTCTTTATGTCCTAATATTGCCCTTACTTTTAAAAAAGGAGTTGGCTATCTTGCATGTTAATCAATAGGAAAAGAACAACTGTACTGGACAACTGGTACCTTCTTGGTTATTTTAAAAGCATCTTGGGCTCCAGAGTTGTGCACGGCACAGGTGTGAATGCTTGAGTGTCTTATAATTCTGGAATTCCCTTGTAAACCCCTTAGAGATATGGCTGCTAGGAATCAGTAATGCACCTCTTCAACCATGTATGTCTGCCTCGAGTCTACTTTCATAGCCAAACAGCTAAAAGGTAGCCAGGTGCATTAGCAAACCTATATGTCTCTAGTCTCTTTCATCTACTAGTCAAAGGAATTTTGTGTTCTATTTATTTTTCTGCTATTGGTTTACTTCAGCATTTAGGCAGTCATTGAGCATCTTCTAGGAAGCAGAAGAAAAGAAGGAAGAAATAGGAAATTACTGATATGGATTTTCTATCCAACCCTTTCCCTGTCTTGCAGAGCGGCATTTTCATCTCCTTTGGCTTCTTCTGCCTTTTTGTATTCCTTCTAGTTATCCAGCTATCTCCAGAATTAAGATAATAACAAAAATCCTGCAGGGTACATTGATCTAATTAATGTTTCACATTTGCAGATTAAAGAAACCCTCAGAATATAAATTTTGAACATAATATCTGAGACCAGAAACAGACAGGAGAGATTAATTTCCGGTGTTGTATAAGGCTGTTCAGTGCATCTCTTACGCCAACATTCTGCCAGCCAAGAGAATAGAGGGCATTAAACATCATTTGAAATCAAGCTTACGTACAATAAATCACACACAAATGAATACCACAACAGTGTAAATCAGTACTGATTCATTGAATTACATCAGCATTGCTGTGTTAAAAGCAATAATCATAAGCTTTTAATGATCTGGCTCATTGTTTCAAAATCACAGTCTTGTGTAAATCAGCCTTTAAATGGATACTTACTATATGTAGCTCGTGTGCATCAGCAACACGGAATAAACCAAAAACATATCCATCTCTGCGATGTTTGTTGACCAAATCCAGGGCCACTCCTGCATCTTTTTCAATGGTAGTGCAATCTGCAGGTGTAATGCTTGCTTTGTCTTGGGCATTAGAGCACTGCAGTAGTAATAGAAAAAAAGCTGGAACTAGAAGCATCATTTTGTTTGCAGTGTTAGATCACTTCTGCCCATGCTCTGATGAAGCCTGTAGTGTGCTTTTAAAATGAGTAGCCCACTGAACTTTTAAATGAATGCTAAAAGGGCATGGTTTTATATAAATTTAAATGTTGTGTCAGAGGGCCACTACCTTGACCCTGGATTAACATTTGCAAACACAAAGTAAATGATTATATAGTTATCGAGCAGATTTTGAGGAAAGTGGGGTTTATAATACTTTCTGAACTACTCATCAAAGGATCTATGTTTGTGATTCTTTAGGCAGGTGTTGTGCAATAACACTTTAATATGAAAAATGCTGGTAAGTCTGGCATTAAGAAGATCCAGTTTATGTGACCAAGTATTACGCAATCTTGGTTTCTGTTTACTTAAAATACAGTTGAACTGAAAATATGCCCACATATTTGTTGTCAAATGATGACTGTACACATATCCCTTTTTTACAGATCCTTACACACCTGGGGTAGGGAAACAAGGAGGTCACTTTGGAAACCCTTTGGAAAAGGGTTGTAGCTCAAGGTGCACATGCAAGCTAGTGGTCTGTAGCTTCTGTGTGAGTACCTGCTACTCTTCCAGTTCAATAAAATGTAGAACAGACTTCTATCCACTTCAGATCATTTCAGACTTGCATACAGAATGGGATCAACTGGCTTAATGCTGATGTAATCTAGGCACGCTGTGAAGTAACATGCAGCTGCCTTTGCATTCTCAGTCTGAGCAGTTTTGTGCACTCTTTGGCTGTAGTAGGATTCAAACATTTCTTTAGAGAATTGCTGGCAATATTTTTGTACGTATTAAAATTCAGCACGTAATAAGATTCATACCTTTCATAGGATACACCAATATGCTCTCATAGTGGAAGGGAGGGGACATCTCATTGTATTCAAAATCTTATATTCAGGAAAGTTTAAGACATTATTAAAAGGCAGTAATCTCTTCTCAGGGAGTGGCTGAAGATGGAACACAAAATTCAAACTCTAAATTAGAAAATACAAAAATTCGGTGTGAGCCCAAAATGACAGGACCAGATTCAGATGAAAAATTTTTCAAATCCTTCTCTGTGTGAAGGGTTAGATCAGTTTCTCATAGAAAAATATGCTAGCTATATTATTGACTTGGGTTTACATGTTTGACTTAAAATTTTGCTTTGAGTGTTTTTTTTAACTCCTACCTCCTTCCATTAACCTTTATTTAAAAAAAATAAACTAACTTTTGGCATGGGCAGTGTTAAGGACATTATATTTTAAAAATCATAAAGCTGAAGCAGTTTATAGTTACATGGTTTCTTATGGTTAGTTCAGGGCACACAACAGTTCTCTAGTAGTAGAAAAGCTAAATGGAGAATTTTACAATATTAGAACTGGGGGCAGTCAAAACAAGAGTGAATCAGTTTAAAATGTGTGACCTCACTGAATGGGTACTGAACTTCTGGAACTTGTTCCCACAGAAAGATGTGGGAAATAGATTGCATTAGCAGAGTCAGGAATAGTTTAGAAAAGTTCATGGGCAGCAGGTCCTTAAGTGGATACTAGAAAGACTAAGCAGATAAAGCAGTCCTTAAAATTCCTACTACAGTGATTCTGGGTAGACAAATGTACAAGGGGGATGGTTTGCAGAAAGGAGGCAGGCTTTGTATTTCTCCTAACCACAGCTGGGTTTTGCCACTGGGAGAGATGAATACTGGGCTAGATAACCCACTGTTCTGACACAGTAGGCGTTTTTTTATGTTTTTATAATGTTTCGTTATAATAATTTAGAATTTCCTCTGTAAGTTTGAAAAAGAATTGATGAAATAACTGTTGTGTAAAAAATCAAAGATATTTGAAATATTTGTTATAATATTCATATCATTGTGGTGTTCCAAAACACACCCCCACTCATTATGTACAATATCATTTAATTTTTCAAATGGGCGGTCATATTGAAGAAAGGCATCAGTTTAGGTGATTTAGAGCATAATTCCCTTAGTCATTCATCGTTTGCAGATTGTTTGTTCTTTTTTCTCATTTTGTTCTGTGCTATACACTGTGACACTGCTCATTTCCTTGACAGTGGCTTATGTATTTTTTATGTATGGAATAGAAACACTGTGAGTAAACAGTAGCAAAGGTACAATTACTGCAGAATTGACTGCAGAAGTAGAAGTAAAATTCTGTTACCACTCAGAGTATTTTCCATGGTTTCTTTGCAAAATAAAGTTTGCAGTCTATTATTAAAAGACCAGCATAGACAAGCACTCCAGGCACAGGCTGAGCAGATAATTAAGTAGTGGTTGTACTTGAGTCAGTTTAAGATTTTTTATCATTTTTCATCCGGTTTGGTGTATTTTTTAATACTCATTTTGTTTTTATATTTATTGCTTGTAAGTTTTATGTCTTGTTTAATGAAACTGTTTCTATAAAAAGATTGCCAGGAGGAATAGGAATATTTATCCAACCATGACATTTTCTTGACTAGTTTTGTCAAAAGCATGTTTATGGCTTTTACCAAGGCTTGACTGGCAAGAGGTGATCCACATTCAAACTTTAGTTGTTGGTAATAAACATCTCTCCAGAAATCTGGGAGAACAAATCAAACACAGGCTTATCTTCCCCACTTGAAAAACAAGGTATTGAATGCTTAATAAATGGAACTTCAAGTTGGAGGGAAAAGAAAAAAGAGAGCTGACAAATGAAGGAGATAAGAAACAATAAACAATTAGTCTTTTCCTGAAGTGTAATCATCACTATTTACAGATACCTCTGCTTTCTTGAGAAGATCACTGCTATGCAAGCAGACTATTCTCTGCCTTCTGCAGTAGAGTTTACCTCACAGCCTAGGATTATCAAAGCGCACAGTGCAGTCGATGATGCATATAGTAAGATCTTATCCATCTTGCAGTCTGTGCTGCTCTGCAGCTGCTCTTGTTTTTACTCCAAAGCAAGAGTACAGCTAACAAAGAATCATAGAATCAGGGGATGGTTTGAATTGGAAGAGACCTTAAAGGTCATCTAGTCCAAACATCTTCAGCTAGATCAGGTTGTTCAGTGCCCCATCCAACCTCATCTGGAATGTTTAATGTTTGCAGGGATGGGGCATCTGTCACCCCTCTGGGCAACATGTTCCAGTGTTTCACCACACTAATTGTAAAAAGACTCTTCTGTCTATCTGGTGTAAATCTACCCTGTTTTAGTTTAAAACCATCACACCCTGTCCTATGATTCTGTCATTGTATGATTCTATCTGTATGGCTACAGTACTTTTTAGGTGAATTCTTGGCTAGCTTCTCTTTAATCTGGTTTGAAGTGTAATCTTACATCTTGATTAAAAATAGAAAGAGCTATGCAGTTTTTGAGATAGCTCTGCATTTGACAGAAATGCCCGAAGTATAATGGGAAAGTATGCAAACATATCATGATTTCATTCATGTTTTGTTTTTACCTGCTGGGTGTAAGCAGGGTGCCTCCTGATACAAATGTAGTAGGATACAAATTTGCTTTGGTTGTGGCCTTCAAAGCAGCAGCTGCAGCTGCATCTACCCCTCCTGTCTGCAATTTATTTTTTTTTACCAGTCAGCAGATTTTAATCAAAATTTAGAAGCTTCATCACCTTGTCGATCAAATTTTGTTCAAACAGACCTTAAGTTCAAAAGCTATTTGAGGAGACCAACTGTCAAGTGAGCAGGCTGACAATGTAGTTAGAGAAGTCTCATGACTTTGGAGGCCTCAGGAACAAATACAGGGAATAAAAAGGGTGTCAGTATTCATTGTCCTGTCCTAAGTGTCTTTGGCTGCAAATTGTTTTCTAGAATAAAGCACTCCAACTGTAGGTTCATGACCTTAAGGTTATGTTTCAAGACTGACCTGTTTGCTGAGGGGCTTGAGAGCCTAAGGTTAAGAATTTGGCCGTAAGAATGGGGTCAGATGAACTTCCAAGGAATTTGACTTTTTGAGGTCTCGTGGCATTACACTGTTCTCACATTGTAAGCTTTAACTTGTGCTTGTAAGTTGCAGTATGTTGATGTAAGTGAAGTACTGCACACTGCTGTGATTCTGTAGTACCTATTCCATGGTATCTGGTATCTAGTGGGAGATCTGGAAAAATCTACTTGAAATCAAAATGATATCTGTATCTTCTGAATACAACTGCTTACAGATATTTGCAGAGATGCAGAGGAAATGTTTAACCATGAAGTGTGTACAATGGGCAGCTTCTGAAGCCAGACAAAGAGAATTTATAATTAGCTGATTTTTGAATCTTCTTTTATGTTCATGATGCCTCACCTGTATTCAGAGAAAAAAGCTTAAATAAAAATGTTGGCCATCCTGGAGGTCACTGACCATTAGTTATCTGTGCCTGGAGAGAAAACACTGCCTATGTGAAACTGGAATGTTTGCTGAAATAAACATTAGCAGGACATTGCCCAGATAGCAAATTCATAATGGATAGCACAGTATCATAAGACCAGTAAGTGTTGAAACACTCTGAAACAAAATTGAAAATACATTGTAATGGTCTGTCGAAGTCTACCAACTTCTCATATCCAGTGACTGGATGGAGTGCTTTTGTGTGTTACTGGCCTGTTCTGATGCACATGGAGATGCAGCACTAACAGCTCACAGTCCTGGGAGAAGAAGAGCATTTGGGTGTGACTGAAGGTACATAGAGTGTGTTACTGCCAGCTGTTTTTCTTAGTTTATCTCAAAGGTGACAGACCAGGCCAAAAGATGGAGAGCACTATCTGGTCAAGATTTTTAGAGAACTTGCAGTCCTCTCTGGTCATGCTATCACATAGAGTAAATGTGTGGAGACCAGATGTGCTGCATCCCATGCCCTTATCTGACTTTGTGGGCAAATCGGAGTAAAAAACCCACAGTGCTGGCCCATCTACAGATTGGCATAATTCTGCTGACTCAGCAGCAGGATTTGAAGCAGTGATGACTAAATGCTATCAGCTGTTAACCATATTGATTCCATCACAGAATGCTGCAGTATCCAGGTACCTCCAGCAGATAAAGGAAACACAGAAACTATTCTATTCACCTTCACTCTCCTGCTGGTAGTTCAAGAAATTAGTCCTGAACATTAGCATCTGGCCTCAGTTATAGTAAAGTTGGTGACCTAGGGGGTACTGAAAGCTGGGTACAGGAATCGGTGTGCTGGTGTGCCCACTGCAAATGAAGGAAATGCCCATGAATCTGTACTGACCAGTGACACTTGCTGATCTGCACTGTAGTTACAGTTTCCACTTAGGTAAACACCCCTTCTGGTATCTATTTTTAAATCACAGAAGGTTTTGAATCCAAATCTCAGACCCAGGCTAGAGAGAGTATTGATTGTCACTTCTGAGCCCTGTATATGGAACAAGCTGAATGATATCCAAACCAAATACTCTTAAGCTGTGGATCCAGGCTTTCAGATACTCTCTTTAACTTCCTCTGTTTATGTTCACACCAACTGCTCTTCATTTATCTTCATTTGCTGCTGATGCTTTTCAATTTCCTATTGTAAGCAGCCATAGAGAAAAAAAGAGAACTAACTCAAATGGGATATGCTTGGCTGTGGCTAGTGTTAGAAGAAGAGGATTTCTTCCCTAGTGTCCCTCTTGGAGAAGAATAAGGTTACATATGTTGATACAGATCTCAGTTATATCATTAAAGTGATACAGGCACAATGAGATTAGAATCAACATGCAAACAGCTAATAGAATAGACTTTGTGGTAAACTAAAGGAAGTGAGAAGTGTGGGGATTCACTGAAAAGAGGGGCCAAACCCCTCCCTTTTGAAAATCACCCAGGTGTGGTAGGCTGTTGCCTCAGTGCTCCTCTACTCTGGCTCTCAGAAGCCAAGGCTGGGTGCTCTGTGTGAGGGCGTGGAGTGATGCCTGGCAACCTGATTTCAGCACATGGCCAATCAGTAGATCCTGTGCCAGGGAGAGAACGTGTCAGTTGTGTTAGTGAAACCTCAGGTAGTAAAGGTGAAACTTCCCAAGGGAAGAACAATATCCTGTAATTTGATGACTTGATTAAAGGGGGAATGGTGAGACAGCCTAGAGCTCATAATAATTGGAGAGTGGAATTTTTTGAGAACTACCTGATTTTGAATTGTTTTCTGCTCTGAAATGAATGAAAACAAAATATGTTTAAATTTCTTGTGATGTGAAATTGAATTGGATTTAATTTTGTCTCGTCTGATGTGTTTCACACATGACTTTTTTTGGTTTATTTTATATTTGAAGCAATTCTATTACTCCTTCATACAGAATGTAAGAGTTTTTCAAACTGAAAAACCCCAACATACTTGTTGTGAACTAAAATTATAAAATATTTCAATATTATTTTGTCTCCACTCAAAATGAAATTATGCTTTTACTTCTATTTTACTTATAAAAGTAGGATAATAAATTTTAAGGAAATTATGTAATGCCAGCATACTTTAACAAAACCATATTTTTTGTTTGAATGGAGAAATCATCCCTACCCTGCTAGGAATGATTCAGCAGCATAAAAGCTTCAGAAACAGTAAGATTTTATTGATTTTGTTCTGAACAAATGATATTGCAGATCTGATGACAACTAGGGAAAGGTTCTGTAGAGTCATACAAACCCCATAATTACTGCAGGTATCGGCGCACTCTTGCCCACCAATGACATTTCTTGCCCATGTTCATTCTTTTTCTTGTCTTCTCATTTATTGTGGTTGTTACTGTCAGTACCACTGCTATGTATTGGTTTAGTGAAATTGATTTTTCTTAGCTACGGGTTGTAGTCTGTCCCTGTGGTGTTTATTATAAAACAGTTAATATGACCTATTGCAAGAAAGAATTAGGCTGATTTTGTAAAGCATCATTTTTCCTGTGCAGTGGGGTCAGTAAAGCATAAGAATCTGAATGGCCCAGGCTTGATTCTCCACCAGCCAGAATTATGTGTAAAGGTTTCAGATGTCAGTAGCCTTTTCTACTTTCTTTAAATGAGGGCATAAAGCATTAAGTAAAAATATTTTTTCTTGAGATCTTCCATGGGAAATATTAAAAAAAAGTTAAGCCTGCAAGGGCCCTGAGAGCATCCCTCTCCTGGAAGGTGACAGGGGTTCTGGGCCAATAGAGCAGCATAGCTGGAGCCAGTCCTCTGCCTCGATGACACTGGCGATGGCAGTTCTGTGGAGAAGCCATGGCCTCCAGCCCCCAATTCTCACAGCAGCTACTTTAAGCTGAGGCTGGAGCATTTTGTCTCTGCCTGAGCTACATGTAGCTCCTGTTGCACCACTGCTGTGCCTATGCTTGGCCATGGTGTCTGTTGAAACAGATTCAGGTTCAGTCTTCCTGGCCTGACCTCAGCAGCCTCAGAGACCACTGGGGTGGGTCTGGCCACACCAGATCTGACCCCAACTTGCAACTCATATTTCTGGCCTGCAAAGAAACCGTGAACATAGGTGGTGATCTGTCCTACTTCCTTCTGACCCCACCTGCCTAACACCCCTGGGTCTGCCACGTTTGCCTGGCCTGGCACTCTGGGGACAGGCGCCTGCCATGCCAGCCTGGCTGATTCACTCTGCCTTGGGGAGCAGCTGTCTCACACCTACTCAGACTTTTGCTACCAAGGCTACCTTTTTGTGATGCCTTTGGGCCATCTCAGCCCTGCAAGTTCTATGCTCTGCAGTTAGCTTTTCTTTATGCTCTTACTGATGAAAGGAATTAAAATCAAAAATCTACTTTTAGAGATAATAATTAAGATAATTTAAACCCAAATTATTTAGTTGGAAAATGCCCTGGTTGAATTTTTTTTCTAATCTACTCTTGTGCTTTCTTAAAACTGAGACCCTCAAGCATGAAGACCGTTAAGAAGCAATTTATTTTTTAAAGGTGTTACACAGACTGAAAGACCAGGTTGCCACTGCGACTGTTATTTTATTGCAGGAAGCTGAGGTGATTGGATGCTATCTAGGCCCTGGAATGCTTTTTAGGCAGCAGAGGCTGGAGGATAGGATTAATTTCTTTTGCTTCTCCTGGACAACAGTCTGATAGAGAAAATTCCTCAGGAAAAGGGAGAATAATTGGTCCAGTGTCTGTTTTGTCTGCTTGAGTCTTTTCTCCATCAAGGTTGGGTGTAGAACCCACAGCCTCAGGCAGAATTGGCTTTCCATCTTCATGTTCATTTTGACTTTCTAATAGGTTTTGGGAAAGGTTGTCCTCAGTTGTAGGGGGTAGAATTTTAACCCAGCCCACTGTTTTTTCAAGGTGTGGGGAGAAAGGACTGCTTTTTTGATGGGTCACCTTGTTGACTATTCTGGCTGGTGTTTCCAGGTGCCTCATTAGCTTGATCTTCTGCAGCAGTATCCTAAATAACAGGCAATAAGCATTACCTATATTGCAGCTATTTCAAACTCTTTCAGATATGAAGAAAGTCACCCTTCATACTAAGAATCTCCTGCAATTCCAGTGTGCAAAAACCAGCTGCAGAAGAGAAGCTCAAAGAATACTATGGAACTACTTCTTATGCCAGTAGAAAAGGATCCAGGAAAAGCCAGGCAAGTACACAGCTATTGCTCTTTGCTTTGCCTTTGTTATTTACAATATCTTTTAGAACATTCTGAACATATTGACTCTATTGCTTTTTTATCTGCCTAACAGACTATTTCATCACAAGAGAGATTTCTTCCTGATTTTTGAATCTCATATCTTTGTGAATAAGAGAATTTTAAATCAGCTGGGCTTTGAAGAGTTCAGTTCTTGTTTTGTAAGGTACTATTACTCTGGCAATGTTACCAGGGGAAATGGTTTGAAGTTGAGGCAGGGGAGATTTAGATTGGATATTAGGAAGAAATTCTTTACAGAAAGAGTGGTGAGGCACTGGAACAGCCTTCCCAAGGAGGTGGTTGAGTCACCATCCCTGGAAGTATTTAAGAAACATGTAGACATGGTGCTTCATGACAGGTTATAGTGGCAGGCATGGAGGGGATGATTTTGTGTTTCTTGCCCTATCGAGTATTTAGGGTTTTTTGTTGGTGTGGCTATGGTTGCACTTGATGATCTAGGAGGTCCTTTCCAACCATGATTACATGATTATTCTGTGATTCTGCAATTATATTAAGAAATACCTGCGGACTGTAGATTTCACAGGATATTGTGACAAACTCTCTGTCTTCTGCTTGGCTGTTTGTTACAGAGCCTTTACAGAAACCTATTTTCTGGAAGAAAAAAATGCAAACATCTTTTCACATCGTAGCACTGATACTTAGTTCCTATCCTGGAAAATTAGTGATTATGAAAGGCTGAATAGCTAGAGCCTCAACATGTATTTGTAGGGATAAGCAGCTTGGGCAAAGTTTTGTTTTGGGATTGACAAGATTACAAAGGCAGGCAGCATTTTGAATAGGGTTTTATGTTTGCAAGGGAGGGTTAGGTAACATGATGATAAAAATAAGCTGGCCACGTAAGGCCCAGATACAACAGCACATTTAAATTCTGCCACAGCAGAATATCCCCATGCAGGCAAGTTCTGTAAGAGAACATAATACGATTTTTCAGGCAAAAAACAATTTCACACCGTACCAGTGAAAGAAACCATGAAAACACATTGTTTCTAACAGTGGAGTTTTTATTGGGCTGTAGCTAGCATGGCTTGGATCTCAGCAGCATGCTCATTTAGTCTTTCAGTTTCTCTTAGAATTTTTTTCTTTAGTTCCCAAATGTTTCCCTTAGCTGACCTGATTGTAGTATCTGTGCCCAGGGGGTTGTGGAATCTCCTTCTCTGGAGATGTTCAAGACCCACTTGGGTCTGCTCCTGTGCGACTTGGTCTAGGTGATCCTGCTGTGGCAGGGGGATTGGACTGGATGACCTTTCGAGGTCCCTTCCAATCCCTAATGATTCCATGATTCTATGTATGTACACTTCCTGCAACATTGGTGATTTATTGCCTGTGTCTGTTTACTTGGAAGAAATCTTTAAGAATTATTCTGTTTTACATGGTGATAGCTACCCCCTTTTTCTGGATGGTATTTTTTAATTTGTTCATGGACTTTTAGTTTGAATTCAGAGCTTTTACTGAAATATTTTCTCTATGATAAAGCAATTTGTACAGTTGCAAGGCAGTATGGAGCTACAACTCATAAAAAGATACCCATGGGTTTTGGTTGTTTTCTGGGAAGAACCAAAAGGATAAGCTGAAGTATTTGCTAAGAAATCACAGTATCTGAAAACT
Source organism: Upupa epops (assembly GCA_013397515.1). Lineage (NCBI taxonomy): Eukaryota > Metazoa > Chordata > Aves > Bucerotiformes > Upupidae > Upupa > Upupa epops. The sequence goes on from VZRI01007262.1 coordinate 112,467, forward strand.
AGGTGTTTATTACCCAAGGAAGAGTACTTACAGTGAGTTCCAGTGAAAGTGACTGGCACTTGGAGATGTCAGTGATCTTTTCATTTTTAGAGCAGGATGTCTCCTGAATTAAAAACTCTACAAAGTATGCAGGACCCACGACCCATTGTTAACAAGAATCAGTCGCATTTAGACTTTGTGCATGTCTCAGGGAGAAGGAAGAATCCTGCAGATCTTGAAATACATATAAAAATTCTTCTAAGTGTGGAAGGAGAAGGTATTACTGTTACTTATATTACAGAATGATTTTATTTTTGCCAGTGCCTCTTTGTTGCCTGGTTATTTTCTCTTCTTATAAGTGCACAACCCTAGTAACTCATGGATTAGCTATAGTTGTAGATGAGTTTGGGTTTTGTAACAAGTTAGCATCCACAAAAAACTACATAAGTAAAGAACCTCTGCATTGCCTTGCTGAGAATTTCCAGTTATTTTAATAACTTTTTCTATTTCTGAAATGTAAGTACCTCAGGTTTGGAAAATGGGAATGATTAAATAATTTATTGTAGTAATATCTAACAGTTTGAGACAAAGAGTGAAAATCGCTTCGTTATTTAATTAGTGAATTTTAGAAAGACCAGATTCTATTGTGATAAACAAACAGGATTTAGCCAGGAGATCATTAACTCTCTATTAGTCTAAAATTAGTTTTAAACTGTGTTTAAAGTCATTCAGTGAATTACAGGTATTTGTTGGAAAGAATTACTGTGCTTTATTAAATACTTTTAATTAATGGTGGTGGTAGAGGAAATGAGAGCTCACAGTAAAGCTTTCCTAAGCTTTGGAAAATAAAAACTGTCTTGAATTTTGCAAAAAGTCCTTCTTTTTGCAATAAATGGAGGCAAAGTCTTGGATCAATGCAGATCCTGATTTCCCAGGAGAATTCTACATAGAAGTATTGTCTCTACTATACAGATAGAAATTCTAAACTATCTGTAAGATATAACAAAGCACATGAAGTATGACAGGTGTATCCATACCGGTGTCTTGAGTGCTCAAGCAAATCTTGTAAGTCTAGACTTACCTGCATTGAAGCTCTTGTGATGCTGAGGACAGAGAAATAATGTTTGTTCACTCTCTTCATTGAACTTGGCAAGATTTTGAGCAGCAGCCTCCAAATATTTGGGATCCATTGGACTGTCATCAACTGGGCAGTCAGGACATACTGTCCAGATATATCTAGGTGGAACTCTTTATTCAGACAAAACAATCTCATTAGAGAAAGCAGAACCATGAGAGCATGTTGATCGTGTAGGTCATTGTAAATATATCTGTGCCCCAGCCCTTACCCACTTGTCCTCTAGTCACCTGGAGTAACAATATGAACTTCAATTCACTTAATGATTTTGGATCTTTATGAACTGACAGATCCATTAAAATGTTGCAGTGGAGGCAGAGACACAGCAGAAAAATGCTCATACTATGAACAGTGGACTTGCTGGCTTCACTTGCCTTTCACAAAGCCCTAAAAATGCTTTTTGGACCAGAGGGTAAAAGTCCATACAGAAGCTCTATTGGGTTTCCTAGCGATGACAACATTATTACTGCACTGTGAGCCACAGGCCTACCTTCACCTTATGACCCTCAGCTTGAGAAAATGAGGCCACTGAAAGCTGATGTAGGTGCTGTGGTGCCATAATTACAATTAAAACTTCAAGTAATGTTATCTGGCAAATAGTTCTTTTCCAGTCCTCTTTTAAAATTAAATAAAGACATACCTGGCTGTAAAGTGCCTTCATAAGTATTCAAATGAGCAGTATTTCTTGCCTGATTAATGTAGATAGCTGCTTTGCATTGCCCATAAACCTAAAGTATAAATATTTAGGAAAAATTAACATTTCAGCCTTTGCAGTGATAGCTAGCACTAGACAGTTCCTATCCTTGTAGTCCTGAAATTCTTTTCAAGAAAAAGTCGTGTTAATGCTCAAGCGACAATGAAGCACATTTCTAAGTATCTCCTTTACAATTAAAAGGTCAGATATTCCCCTGGTGTAATTCTGAGCTGTATGGATGCAGTGCTTTTATGCAGGATGACCTACACAAGACCACTGTTCTGGCAGCTAAGAAGTGCCCATGTGTTCCAGAGTGCTTTTGCTGGCCAGGCAGGCCCTTGCACTGGGAGCTGGGAGATCAAGGTACAGTCTGTATCAATCCTCCTTATCCTTATGTCCATAGTAAGGATTGAGAGTTGTATAGGAAAGACCCTAAATCAGTTTTTGATGTAGTAAGATCACCCTTGCACACAAAGAAATGGATGCTATGGCTTAAAAAACCACTGGCCTGTTAATATCCACTGTGCCTTTATGTTCAAAAGTTGAGTGCATATACTGAGTGCTTCTTAACTATTGCCACATGTATGATTAAGGCCTCTAGGACATACATTTCTTGGCTTCACAGAAGCCATACTGACCACATATTCTTTGCACCATTTTCCTGCTGAAAGTGCTGAAAGCAGAAGTGAGCAGAATTCTTTTTATCTTTTCCAGTTTTTCATTCAAAATTGAAAACTGATTGACCCAAGAAGCAACCCAGGACAATTTAATAATAACTTTCTATTTCTCATCATTCTTCAGTTTATACATTTTTTTCCCACTTGTTCCAAATCGTTTTGGTCACCTATAGCAACAGTCTCGGAACACTGTCTGTCTTTGCAGCCTATCTCGCTGACCTTGCTATTTTCTCCTCTCGCTGTGCAATTTTTGTGAAGTTGTCAGAATAAAAGTGGAATTAAACTAAACCAAAAATCACATGTTATAGAAAAGTGAGTTTCTTTTATTCTCTTCTTGATAGACTGTCTTTAAAATAAACTCCTAGAGGATTGCTATAAAAAGTTAACCACTTTTTCTAAATAGTGCCCTAGCATGGCTGTTTAGTTATTTCTGCTTGTTAGCTCAAAACTTTCTTTTCATTTTCACTTTTTAAAATATATTATACAAGCCTATAGACTGATTAGAAAGTACATGGACCCTACAAATGGAGTTTGGATTCTTCTATGTAAAAAATGGGGTTTGATATCCTCTCTAATCTTTGCTATCTATTCAAAATGCATGCATAGAGTTGTTGTTGTCATCAGTACTACCTGAGTAACTTATCATACCCGAGGTCAAATAAGAACATAAAATACTTACAGTTGAATGAAGTGGTCTGGCCTTACAGTCCTTCCATAACTTTCTGCTGAGTACACGGCATTCAGTATCTACTACATCCCAGACAAGATAGTAGACAGAACCAGCAGTCTCCTAAAAACTACAAAAAAAGAAAGGGTCATATGCCTGATTTGTATAGAACAATGTAAGGACACATTGCTTGGAAAACCACTGGGAAGTATCTGTTCTTGAATTCTGAAGAGACCAAGTGATGCAAACTGTTCTGGTCACACAGTATAGAGCTCTCTGAAGAGAGAGTGGAATGTGATTTTGTGTGAGCTCTACCACACGTACGTGTAATCATAATACTAAACTGTTTAAATAGAAAAGAGGAAAGTAAATAGAAAATAAAGAAATAGCTGACTGTTACACTACTTTTATCTCTAAGCTATATTCTTCCCTATGCAACTTCTCATGCTTTATACTATCTTTTCTAATTCCATATCCTCTTTTTGGCATAAGCATTCTAAGAAGTATTCTGGTAATGCCCTGCACTGAGCTCTCAAGGTTTGCTACATTGATCCTGAAGTTCAATGATAAGTGACATTTTGAAGACTGTGAATAAATTGGAAGTTATTTTGACAAAGAGTGAAGCTGAGGTGCAGCAGTGACAAGGCAGCATCCCTACACCTGGCTGCACAGAACCGCCTGTGTAAGGAACTAATAGTAATTTGCCGTTTACGTACCAGGTGCCTAGATATTGTGGTGCTGTATCTCCTTAATATTACAGTTAATATATGTTACATCAGTAAACAGAAAGTAAGACTGATCAAAAAGTAATAGCCATTTGCTGAAAATGTGGGGCGTTTGGAGTAGTGCAGCATTTGGAACAGGCTTGTAACTGTGCGGAACTAAAAAAATATGCACCTTAAGTACTCAGAAAACTGGGAACAGTGATTTGAGCTTTCAGGTTAGTGGTTCAGGTATTCTGAAGGTCAAAGCACACAAATGTCTATTAAAGCAACATTCTTGTAATCAAATGTGTGTGATGTTAGATGGGTTTACTCATCTGGATGATGAAGACTAATTTTAAATCCTGATAATCTTGGAAATACTAAATGCAACCAGAATGGACCAAAGTGTAACTCCTGTTGCCTGTAGCTTTCTTGTGTAATATCAGCTCTAATATGCAGATGAGATTATTATAAAATCTACACGTTTTGTCTACCTTCTTCTGTATGTATCATCCTTCACTGCAGAAAGGATAATTTGGGGTTTATTCAGAGCTCAGCAGATCCCTGAAGATTTCATCATCCTTATTTTAATTCTCATTACAGGGCTGTTATGCAAAGGCTTTTTGATATCTGCTTAGTGTTGAATAAAAACTTCTGTCTTTTCTGCATTGCCAAAGAGGTCTTTCCTCAGCACTGCAGGAGTTAGGGCTGCTGCTGCAATGCGTGTGGGAGAACCTGGAAGCCAGCAGAGATGCAGCAGCAGCAAGGTATCACCTTTGTGCCAGGGTGACCTGGTGCAAGGGAAAGGAATGAAATATTTTGGCATGTTCTGTAATTTTACTTAACTGCCTGTCAGTGAAGTTCATCATGAGCATCTTGTATGAAAGAAAAGGTCTGTCCTACTTGCATATAAGTTAATAGCAGATGGCTCATTAGTTTCAATTAGAGCAAAACTGAAGCACAGGTTGCTTAAGGGCAGATTAGAATTTGAAATAATTTTGAGAATGCTTTTATCCTGAGGGTTGGTTTAAAAAAATGAGAGGAAGGACCGCTGACTGGAAAAAAACCCACCACACTTTTTTGAGGGGAATGGAAAGTTGCATAAGGTTATTACTGTCCATGACCTTCTCTGACATAGCTGACTGCTTCTGATGTACTCAGTCCCAGCAGCAGCAAAAAGCAGCAAAGGGCTTGTCTAGTTTGTTATTGCTGTGTCTTGAAACATCTTATTTACAGGGTAAGCATATTAGATAGAAAAAAACAGAAAAAGAACTAATACACCCCCAAATGAACGGAGCCAAGTGTGCTGTAAGGCAACAAGGGAGTCTGTAGGGAATTAAGTGGTGGACCAAGTCACAAAAAAGGACCCAAATTCTTCTGTGCTGAGATACAATTTGCACAGGAGAAGCCGGGGCAGAAATGGTTTACAGGAGGGCTGACCCACCACCCTGTCACAAGGTGTTCTAATTATAGTTGGAAGGACATAGCTCTAGAGTGAGGCTTTAACTACATAACCCTAATTACCTCTGATGTGGCTTCTGGGGTGGCTCAGAGGCATCTCGTGTGAAAAAGTTTCTCGAGACCTTACTTAGTTACTTACAGTTACTATTTGGGCACACTGCACCCCCTGAGCAAAGCAGCGCAGGGAACACAGCGCAAAGCACAGCAAAGGGTGCATCTTCTGTCATGAGATCTCGGATTGCTGGAGACCATAGTGTGCAGAAACTTTGTCCTTGTGAGAACAGCAGGCAGTAGTGTTGTATCTGTACCAGTACAGATCTTTAAACATCTAACAATGAACCTGATTTTTTTTTAAGGGTTCAGAAATCAGCTGTTCTAGTAAGATTATGGGAAGTGAGCAAGCATGGCAGAGAATGACAGTAGCATGCTTCTCCAGGACCTAGTTTGTTGTGGTCATCGTGCTCTCATTTCAGGTTGTCCCTGCCTAGTGCTAGTTAGCTAGATTCAGCTATTGTAACATGAATTAGTAATAAATGAAGCAGACATTGCGAAATGAGATATCTGTGGATATAAGTGCTATTCCATAGGTACTGCCACTGTCATTTTTGTGCTTGCACTGGTTTCAGATTTGTTCTGGACAATGAGTCATCACATAGAGGTCTGCGGAGGAATTCCCTGGTCACAAGCTGGGCAAGTTTACACCTGCTAGTGCTTACAGCTTTTGTGCAAAACACACCATGGCTTAATAGCCGTTGCTCTCCAACTGCTCAAGGCATTTGGAGGAAGGTGTAAAATTAAATTAAATCAGAGCAGTGGTGTTTCATACCAAATTTGAACTGATGCCTGGAGCTATTCCAAGGGCAGGCAGCAGAGAATCGGGACTGAGATTTGCTCTCTAATTGCCCACAGTGGTGATGAAACTGCTTCTAGTCATCTGTGTGTAAAGTTGACATGGCCTCTGGAGTTCTGTGAATGTAACTTTTCATTTGCCTTTTGAAATAATTTCTTCGCTCAGATAGATATTGCTAAGGAACAGTTAATAGATCCAGGGCAGAAACAAGATCCTGAACAAGCAAGTAACTTACCTGAGGATGTTCCTGGACACTGAAAATTCGGTGAAGCCTGAGTAGATAGCCCTCCTTTTGGTGAGCATTGATGTGGCAGAGAGCCAGGTCTGCAGCCTCCTCCACCACAATGTCATCGCAGCTGGGGGAAAGCAATGCAGTTGCTGCTTCTTTGGTATAAGAACAGGCAACCTAGGAGCAAAGCACCTGTATGCCAAAGAGCACTGAAACAAGTAAAGCCATTCTGCTTAGAAAACAAGTGCAACAGATCAGAATGGTAAGTAGGTATGAGGAGGCTGAACAGTGCAAAACAGCAGACTTCTGTAATGGAGCCATGTCTCTTTATAAACTTGTGTCCCCTTTTTATTACATACTGACCACCACCTTTAAATCTACAGCTGCAACAGCAAACACTAAGTGAATGATTACATATTCTTACGAAAGTGCTTTTGCTCCCTCTGAGACCAAAGAGCACTTTCTCCTTCTGGCTTTACAATTTAGACTTCCCTGGGCAGATTGTTTATCTTTAACCTTATCACAAAGGACAAGAATATACACACAGAGCTGCTTTCTTAAGAAATCAGAATTGCTCAATTCAACCTACATGGAGGACAGGGCTAGCTCCAGCTCTGTTCTATCAATGATCCAGTTGTTCTCCAAAATAGGACAACGATAAAGGTCTTAGTAATTTGAAAGGGAGCTGGAATAGGGTCACAAGGTTGACTGACTTTACACTGTATTTATTAAATGCTAGTTGTAAACAAATATATCAACTCTTTGTTACACTCAGTCTGTTTGGTTGGGACAGAAGGCTCGGTTTGGATGCATTCTTTGAGCTTTTCTACTCAGATACCTACAGATGAATGTTAACCCTTAGCCCACGCCAAGCCAGCAAAATGTGTGGATAAATGTCAACTTGTTAAATATTCGGTTAACATGATAATAAGGCAATGCAAAGAATTAATGATTTCATCATGATGAAATCTGCTTCTGCAGTGAAGGAGACTTCACAACCCTCCTGGGCAGCCTGTTCCAATGTTCCATTACCCTCATTGGGAAGAAGTTCCTTCTAATATTACTATGGAACCTCCTATGTGCCACATTGCACCCATTGCCCCTTGTCCTATCACCAGATGGCCTTGAGAAGAGCCTGGCTCCATCCTCCTGACACCCACTCCTCACACATTTATAGACATTAATGAGGTTACCCCTCAGCCCCCTCTTCTCCAAGCTCAAGAGACCCAGCTCCCTCAGCCTTTCCTCATAAGGGAGGTGTTCTACTTCCTTCATCATCTTCAGTACTCTGAAGATTGGACTTGATGATCCTGGAGGTCCTTTCCAGTCATCATTATTCTATGATTCTACTTCCGTTGGTAGGATGGTGCCAAATATCACTATAAGAAACAGGAAATAATCAGACAACCAGAGCTATCAAAATGGTTGTAGCCTATCAAAGACTCCATTTCAGTATTTGTTCTCTCTCACTGCCGTCACTCCAGCCTGCTTGTCTTTTGTTCCTCAAAGGTCTCCATTTATTGAAACTACTTACCCCTTCTCTGATTTCCCTGAGCCCTGGACATTTCCTGTTTCATCCCATATTCCCTCAACATCTGACTTTGTTCTCAGTTCCACATTGTGCAAAGTAAACTTGCTGTCATTACATGTTGCTTCTGATGCCAAAGAACAAGTGCTTTTAACTCCTCTCAACTGAACCTTTTGGCTGTACCTGCTTTCAGCTCCTGCTGGCAAAGCCTAGCTTTATGTTCCTGGGGACTTAGGGGCGGGTACTGCTGCATATGAACTCTACTGGTAATTGTAACATGCTGCTGCATTTTTATTGCCTGAGATTAAACATAGTGATGGAGTAAAAAACCATTTGAAATTATATTCTGAGAGAGGAGAGGAAAGTGGTCTGTGAGAAGGTTACTGACTGGGACTGAGTATGCACATCTCAGTGCCAAAGAATCATAGAATCAT